>JAFFSR010000100.1:600000-927074 GCA_017163975.1 Anastatus disparis
CAGGTTTTCAGACGAAAAATTTAACCCAGAAGAATAAAAGGTTATAAGCGTCTATCTTCTTTGACAGTACTTTCCTTTCTCCGTGTAGTTGTTAGTTCTAGGAAACGTCAAATATTGTTTTCGATTATTTCATGTTTCGTGATTGAAACACGTGATTAAAAAGAATGAATTCCTATCATATTTTTTCATTGATTTAAATGCAATCTAGTAAAATAATTGTAACATTAATTCATCCTTTTTTATAAAAATATTAAATTTTAATTTGGTACAAAACTTCAATATCAAAATTCATAAGTTCAATTCTTTTTTATTTTAAAATCCGCTAATTTATAATATAATATATGAAAATTCAACCGAGCGACGTTAGGAGCGAGGTAAATTAAGCTAGTTCTAAATTAATTTAAAGGACTTTATAGTCTTAATTACAAACTAGCGATATTACATCACGCTGATGTAATCACTTATATAAAAACGAGCACGAGGCTCAGGACGCTGCACGTGGGTATAGTCTACCGCTTCGTACAATGACGACAGAGGGAATGCACGCTTCGTCGGCGTCCCTCTGATCGACATCCTTCTTCTTACTTGCGAGATGTGCGTGCGCACACACGCACGAGAAACCTATTTCAGCTTGACCACTAAAGTCAATTCCTTTAAAAGTTTGGTTGTACGGCGTGTATGCTCCATGCTTTACGCGCAGTTTTGTTTAATTTTTCTCTGTCGCCTTTTATGTATACTACAGGAGACTGACATGGTCAATCTGCCATGTCACAATCATTGCGCCGTTTTTGCGACTGATTTGCTGTTGTAATACTTTATAATTTATGTCCATACTGTTAAAGACATATTAAAGAGGCTTTACATAAAAAAAAGCTTATATAAAAGTGAAAGAACAACCATATAAATATAATAAAAAATTACAAAATACTATAAGATAACAAAAATGAATTTAAAAAAAAAATAAACATAAGATAAAATGAAACGAATACGTGTTATTGAGGCTTTTCGTAAAAAAGTAGCTTATACAAAAATAAAAGGAGAACAACTACATAAATATAAGGAACAATTAGAAAATACTAAGATATAAAAAATTAAGTTAATGGAATATGGAAGTACTAATGTATTGAAACAATTGCGTGATAAAGAAGTATTACGCCAAAGAAAAACTTACAGAAAAATTAAAAATAAACAAATAATAAATATTAAAAAATTAAATGTCAAAAATCGTAAAATGCAATTATTATTAACCAAACACAAATAAATAATGATTTTTATTAGTTAAAAGAATTACGCATTCGATGTAAACAATTTAAAATTGATGAAAATAAACATAATGATGATACTATAGTGAGTAAACCAATTTTTGAAAAAAGAGCGAAAATATAAAACTGATCAATCGAAGTCATTATTTAGAAAATGTGAATAATTAAAAGTTGAAAACGATGAATATTCTAGTAAATATAATTATAATAACAATACTAATATTATATTGAACAAGTTCATTAATAAAACAATAAAAAACTTAATGGGAAAAAATTTGAAGAAATCAAATGAAAAAGTTTTAGCTGTAATAAGTAACTCTAAACTTATTGGTCGTATAACAAATATATATTTTGATGAGAATATCATATCTGAAAATTGAATTAACTTTATGATAAATACATGTGTTTAAGATGATGTAATAGCAACAATTGAACGGAATAAATTTAATACAAATTTAACATTATAAAAACAACTAGATAACTTGATAAGAGACATTTACCCTTATGCTTGTCTACAAAATGATGCATGGAGTAAAAGAAGAAGTACAACGATGTGCAAAAGTCAATAGTCCTCCAAGAAGCCTTACTTTGTCTATTGTAAGCAATAATAATTTAGATAAAAATAGATATAATCTATCTACCTGTAATAAACTTGCGATAACATATGTTGGAGAAGATGATCATTCTACAATTAAACGTATTGTCATTTGCTCTAGCAAGGAGAGGTCCCCACCTTCGGGAAACGAATTCGGCTGAAACTGCAGGACATGATTTTTTAACGAAAAAAAATGAGCCCGTGTTTTTTCTTTTCGTCGAATAGGCCTCCTAGACAAAAATATAGACATTTTTTCAAAATATAGTAAGAAGGAGCATTTATAAGAACTTGAATATCCAAAAAACTAAGACTCTTACAAAAAAAAATGAAAGATCAAATAAAGTGCAAATCGAATGTTTTGATTTAAACTTTGTTGCATTAAAAAAGCTTCAGTGGTTTAAAAGTTACAGGTAATTAATAGTACATTTTGTAACGGGTATGAAAAGGCTTTATTTACGAAACGAGAAGTTTACGGCCCGAGCCGAAGGCGAGGGTCGTAACGAGTTTCGTAAAAAAGCCTTTTCATACCAGTTGCAAACCGTATTTTTTGCCATAAGAGCCAAGAAAGAGCAACGAAGTTGCGATTTTGGGGTTAGAATGGCAAAAAATATATTAATGAAATAGCGTAAAAAATTGATGATTTTTTACATGCTTAAAAAATTAACAAATATGTAGTAATTTTCAATAAAGCATGACTTTTGAACTACTTAAGCTTTTTTAATGCAACAGGGCTTAAATTAAAGCATTTAATTTGCAATTT
Source organism: Anastatus disparis (assembly GCA_017163975.1). Lineage (NCBI taxonomy): Eukaryota > Metazoa > Arthropoda > Insecta > Hymenoptera > Eupelmidae > Anastatus > Anastatus disparis. Next base: position 602,618 of record JAFFSR010000100.1, read on the forward strand.
ATTTCATTATTCATGTATTTTTTTGTAAGAGTCTTAGTTGTTTGGATATTCATGTTCTTATAAAGGTTCCTTCTTACTATATTTCCAAAAAAATGTCTATATCCTTGTCTAGGGGGCCTATTCGACGAAAAGAAAAAACACGGGCTCATTTTTTTTCGTTAAAAAATCATGTCCTGCAGTTTCAGCCAAATCCGTTTTCCAGAGGTGGAAATCTCTCTTTGTAAGTACGATAAACCAATCAAGATACCAACAATTAGCAAACATACAGATCCTATGACATATCCGCTTATTTATACTAGTGGTAGATATGGATGGATACCAGATATGAAAAGTGACTAAGGAAAATCTAATATTTCAAATTTGTGATTTTATAATTACAGATTTAGTGTTAGAAATGGATTTAATCTATACCTTAATTTAAAAAAATATCTAGACAGGCAATTATTGATGCTTTTGTAAAACTTGAGAGTTCCAGATTGTATTATATACCAAAAAATTCAAAATTTCGTCGGGTTGGCGGAACAAAGATACACATCGTTTTGAGTTTGGAAAAGAAGTTTGAAAAAAATTTATTATAAACACTTCCATGTTAATATTAAATAGAGGGGTCCCCTTTTTCAAATTCAAAAGAATGTGTATCTTTTTTCCGCCAACCCGACGATATGTTATGAAGTAATTCTTACAAAGGTGTTATGGACTATCTACATAATAAAAAAAATTATATTATTATAGAATTAGAAGAATGTTTATATTATCATCAAATTTTACATTCGCTAAATGTCAATCGTAAATTATCATGGTCAACCTCACCTTTCTGCAACTCACATTAAAAAAAAAAACTGAAAATTCATTAAAAAGTAATAGATGGACTAGATATTGTCATAAAAGTATTTAATCAGAATGTAGAAAAATTCAAAGAGTTAGCAATGAAAAAAGGCATATTTGGAAAATGTGTTGCTTATTTTTATGTAATTAAATTTTAAAAAACGAGGAATTTTGCACATGCATACGTTGTTATTCCTACATAAAAATGATAAATTTGAGGTTTTGTTCCTTATAATTCTGACTCATAATTAAAATTTAATACACACATAAACGTAGAAGTAAGTTTTACTGTACAATGCATTGAATATTTATTAAAATATTGTTATGAAGTTCATGATTGTGCATACGTTAAAACACATAAGGTAAATATTAATTTTCAACCAGAAAATAATAACACTTTTTAAAATAAAAATTGTGTAAATGTTGAATATGAATATGATGGACTTTAATAATACATTATTACACAATATTTATATCCGCTGAAGCTACGTGACACTTTACGTACTGTAAAATAAATAAGCGCTCCTCAAGAAAATCAACAAATGTATAATTCAAAATAGGAAAATAAGAAATGATCACGTAAAAAAATATAGGAACAACATAAACAGCATATTTTAAATTTAATCAAGGAGATTTAAAAAAAAAATTACTTGTACTCGGAAATACTTAATTTTTATACATTTAACGAAGAACTAAAAAAGTGGAATGAAAGAAAAAAAAAGAAAACCGATACTTGAAATATTTGGTTAATCCAAGAGATGAAAAACGTTATTTTATTGGATTATTACTATCATAATTTAAAGAAGAATAGTACATTACGTAACGGGTATGGAAAGGCTTTATTTACGAAATGAAGAGTTTACGACCTGAGCCGAAGGTGAGGGTCGTAACAAGTTTCATAAAAAAGCCTTTCCATACTAGTTGCGTAGTGTATTTTTCGCTATGAGAGCCGAAAAAGAGCAACGAAATTGCAAATTTTAGGGTTAAAATAGAAATAAAATCTTTTCAAACTTTGCATAATATTGCTAATGTTAAAGATAATTTATCTACGAAGCAACCTAAGCTAAAAAAATAATTAAAGAAGATAAACAATGAAATGGGAGTTCGATGGAAGCATCATTAACAGAATTTCCTCATGCTCTTTGCAAATCATTTGTTTGCGTTATTCATAATCTAATCGATATTACTACTTTTATTATATTTTATTTTATTAAAGAATTAAGACTTTTTCTTTTTCTTACGTGAATATCTTCTACGTTATTGTCACATGCATACATACACATACACACGTGCATCTTTAACATACACATACATATACAAACATACACACATATACACATACATACATACACATACATATGAATACACATATCCATACACATACACTTACTAATTTATACATACACATATACACAATATCTGTCTCTCCATCTCCGTCTTTCCGTCTCCGTCTCTCCATCTGCGTTTCTCCGTCCCTCCATCTTTCCGTCTCCGATCTTCCGTCACACCGTCTCCGTCTGTCTGTCTCAGTCTCCCCGTCCCTAGGTCTCTATCTCTCAGTCATCGTCTCTCCGTCTCTATTTCTCCGTTTACGTCTATTCGTTTACGTTTCTCCGTCTCCGTCTCCGACTCTTAGTCTTCGTCCCACCGTCTCCGTCTGTCTGTCTCAGTCTCTTCACCCCTCCGTCTGCGTTACTCCGTGTCTACATCTCCGTCTTTCTATTCCCGTGTCTACATCTCCGTCTCTCCGTCTGCAACTCTCCGTCTCTCCGTCTCTGTCTCTCCTTCACCATCTCTTTGTCTCCGTCTGTAAGTCTCCATCTCTTCGTCTCCGTCCCTTCGTCTCCGTTTCTCCGCCTCCATCTCTCCTTCTCCGTCTCTTCACCTCCGTTTCTTTGTCTCCATCTCCCCGTCTCCGTTTCTCCGATTCCATCAATCTGTCTCAATTTCTTAGTCTCCGTCTCTCCGTCTCTCCATCTCCGTCCTTGCGTCTCCGTTTCTCCGTCTGCATCTGTCTGTCTCAGTCTCTCCGTCCCTCCGTCTCCGTCTCTTCATCACCGTCTCTCCGTCTCCGTCACTTCATCTCCATTTCTCCGTTTTTGTCTGTCAGTCTCGGTTTGTCTATTTCCGTCTCTCCGTCTTCGTCTCCGTCTGCCCGTCTAAGTCTATCCGTCCCTACGTCTTCATCTCTCCGTCTCCGTCTCTCTGTCTCTCCGTCTTCGTCCCTTCATCTCCGTTTCTCTGCTTCCGTCTATCTGCCTCCGTTTCTCCGTCTCCATCTCTCCGTTGCGGTCTCTCCGTCTTCGTTTCTCCGTCTCTGTCTCTCTGTCGCTGTCTCTCCGTCTTCGTTTCTCCGTCTCCGTTTCTCTGTCTCCATCTCTCCGTCTCTGCCCCTTCTATCTTCGTTTGTCTGTCTCAGTCTCTCCGTCTCCATTTCTCCGTCTCCGACTTCGTCTCTCCGTTTCTCCGTCTGCGTCTTTTTGTCTCTGTTTCTCTATCTGCATCTGTCTGTCTCAGTCTCTCCGTCCCTCCGTCTCTTCATCACCATCTCTCCGTCTCTGTCTCTTCATCACCGTCTCTCCGTCTCCGTCACTCCGTCTCCATTTCTCCGTCTTTGTCTGTTAGTCTCGGTTTGTCTGTTTCCGTCTCTCCGTCTTCGTCTCCGTCTGTCCATCTAAGTCTATCCGTCCCTGCGTCTTCATCTCTCCATCTCCGTCTCTGCCTCTTCGTCTTCGTCTGCCTGTCTCAGTCTCTCCGTCTCCATTTCTCTGTCTCCGTTTCTCCGTCTCCGTTTCTCTGTCTCCATTTCTCCATCTCCGTTTCTCCGTCTCCATTTCTCCGTGTCTCCGTCTCTATTTCTCCGTTTCCGTCTCTCTGTCTGCGTCTTTTCGTCTTCGTCTCTTCGTCTCCGTTTTTCCGTTCCATTTCCTTCGTCTCCGTCTCTCTGTCACTGTCTCTCTGTCTTTGTCTCCGTTCTTTCGTCTCCATCGCTCCGTCTCTCCGTCTTTGTCTCTCTGTCCTCGATTTTTCGTTTCCATATATTTGTGTCCTACTCTCCGTCTCCGTCTTTTCGTCTCTATCTCTCCGGCTCCGTCTGTTAGTCTCCGTTTCTCTGTCTCCATCTGTCTGTCTTAGTCTCTCCGTCCTTATTTCTCCGTCTCCGACCCCGTCTCTCCGTTACCACCTCTGCGTCTACATCTTTTTGTTTCTGTCTCTCCGTCCCCGTCACTCCTTCTCGCCGTCTCCATTTTTTCGTCTTCTTCTCTCCGTCTTCATCTCTCCGTCTCTCCGTCTTTCCGGCTCTGTCTCTCCATCTTTCCGTCTCCGTCTCTCTGTCTCCGTTTTTCCGTCTCCTTCTCTTCATCACTGTGTCTCTGTCTCCGTCTCCGTCTCTCTGTTTTCGTTTCTCTGCCTCTGTCTCTTTGTCTCCGTTTTTCCGTTTTTTCCTCTTTGTCTCAGCACTGAAAACAGAAGGCATTGATTCTTAATTTCACAACACTTCCAATAGCAGCCACATTTTTTTAAATACACAGTGCTCGATAAAGCAGCCGCGGATTTGTAACTACACAGTGCTCAAAATAGCTGCCGCGAATTTTCAATTACACTGCGCTTACAATAGCTGCCGCGAATTTTTAACTGCACAGAGCTAACAATAGTTGTTGCGTTTTTCATCTTTAGCTCTTAAAATAGCAACCGCATTTTTGAAACTTGATAGTGCTCTAAATAGCAGTTGCGAATTTCTTATTACACAGCGCTTACAGTAGTTTTAGCGTTTTTCCCCATCACAGCACGTACAACAGCAGCCACGTTTTTTGAACTACACATTATTTAAAAAAGCAATCACGTCTTTTCAATGACACTAAATTAAAAATAGCAGTTGTGATTTTTAATCACACAGCGCTAAACTTTACTTAATAATTTTTAATTTTTTTAAATTTTATATTTTATTAGAGTTTCAAATATGTTGAATTTTATTTTCTTATCCATCATATTTAATTTTTGTATTGTGGTTTTATAATATTTCTTTGTAAACGTTGTTTTAGTATAGACCATTTCATCTTTAACTTTTCTTAATTTTTTTGTTAAAATTTTTAATTCTTTTTTATTAGTTGTCTTTAAAAGTGCCACGTATAACTGCTCATGGCTGGAAATCGGTGTTGGTAAATACACTCCTTCTTTTTTAAATGATTGTCCTTGCCACTTATTAATAGTCATTGCATGAGCAAGTTTTACAGGAAATCGTTTTCTAGTCATCTATAATGGCAGTTCATCATTTGCTATTAAGGTCATACGTGGTAAGAATATAGTGCTACCTTTTTTACTTCCTGTTAAAATTTGTTCAATAATAGTAAATTGTACTATTTTCGTTAAGAGGCGGTCGGAACCAAATCGGTGACTTAGTTCGGTGCTTGTAATAAATGCTTATAATAATTTATTCATTTATTAATATGGTAAAAATATAGTTATTTCCTCTAGTCATGTATATAAAGAATAATTTAAAATAGTTAAAGCCACAAAAATATGCAAAATATTGTAATAAAGCGAAAAATGCCACCTAACAATCGACACGACAGTTTTTTGCATGCGGTATATGTCAAGTCAGTTTGATATTTGTAATAAATGCTTATGATAATTTATTTTCTTATTCATATGGTAAAAATATAGTCATTTCCTCTAGTCATGTATATAAAGAATGATTTGAAATAGTTTAAGCCGTAAAAATATACAAAATATTATCGTAAAGCGAAAAATGCTGACTTGATATATACCGCAAGTCACCGATTTGGTTCCGACCGCCTCTTCATCGGATTGCGTTACGAAGTCCTTCTTTCAAATTAACATTTCTTCGAAGCATTACTATAGCTTCTTTTTTTAATTGTGATCCATGTGAAGATAAACCGTTGGGCGTTAAAGAAATTAAAAATTCTGCTGTCAAAATTGCGTCTAAACTTTCGTCATTTACATCTTTTGCAGAGTCGTTTTCCGGTGCTAATATAATATTTTCGTAATAGTCACAATTTTCAATATTTATATTATGCCCGCAAACTTCATCAATTAGATTGCCCTTTGACAATATTTCTTTTGAAATTTGTATAATTTTATTTCCCTTTTTCATATTTTGAATGAAAATTACCATTTCCTATATTTAGTAACCAAGTTTTAAATTTATCATCTGATTCCGATAAACGTTTATTTTCTTTCAAAGACATACATTGAAAATGGTCCCATAAATAGCTTTTTACGACACAATTTTCTACTATCTGTGTTCAATTTCTATTTTCTACTATTAATAATGTTTATCTAAAATCACCTGATGTGATGAATGTTTTCCCTTCAAACAAGTAATTATTATCACATACATCTTTAATCATGCGGTTGACAGCTTTAAAAGCATTATTTTGATGTCATTGTGATTTCATCCCAGATAAAAATTGATACATTTTTTATTTTTTTACCTACTTCGCTGTTTGCACTAATATTATATATTGTGTCTTCAGATATGTTCAACGGTAATTTAAATGCTGTATGTATTGTCACACAGTCTTGTAATAAATTAGCCGCTATACCTGTCCGTGATACAACTAAATAGTTGATTCCATAAATGTTTAGATAAGTTTTAATTGTATCTAATAAGTAGCTTTTACCACATCCACCTGGACTGTCTATATATATATATATATATATATATATATATATATATATATACATATATTTTTATGAATGAGGTATTATGCAGACAAAATCATAGATGAATCGTGACTTACGCTGACATTTGGGTACTTATGCTGACGTAAGCATAAGGACAGATTATTTCTTTAGATAAAGAGTACTTATGCTGACATTTTCGTTCTTCAATCGTCACTTATGCTGACATATATTTTCAGGATCGCGCATGAATGCGGACTTATGCGGCCTTCGGCCTTATATATATCTCATTTTTCTCATTTCTTCGTCGATAAATAGGATAACCATTAGTCATTATTGTATTTTCATTGAATCGTTTCGGAAAATTTTTCGTACACTTTTCTTATTCTTCATCCATACAAGGTGAGTTTTTATTCTGATCTCCACAAAGGCCACGGATCATTCCATAATTGTTTAACTATTTCATATATTCTGGGATTCTCATTTTTTTTGGAATTTCCGCTACTATGAATTTATCAACGTCATCATTATAGTAAATTTTATCATCTTTATTTGAAAATATTAGCATATGTGCATATGTAATTCTCTCTTTTGAAATTCTACTACGTATGAATATGCAATGCATTTTCCCAAAATATGTTTTTTAGTAATTTGCTCCATTAATATTTTTAACTATCGAATAAATACTTTAACAACAATATTTGGTCTATCTATTACTTCTTCACTTGGTCCTATATTATTTGTGATTTCTTCCTATTTCAGATTGCATGTCATAGTAATGAAAAAATCTGGTTTCCCAATTCTTTGTACTAATGTTATGAAATCAAGAAAATTTTGATGTAAGGAACGCGGACTTCCTGTAAAAGTTGATGGTAATATAAAACATTTTTCCAATTTTTAAACTATCATTGATTTCGTTTTTTTTTATTTTTTTAGAAATCCATTACGCCTTGATAGAGTTCTGTTCTTGAAGAATTTTGATTTTTCTTTATAAAATATAATCTTGAATTTTTCATTTGAACCCATGAATATAAGTTGATATATAATCATAAGATCTACGTGTTTACTTATGTATAGGATTCTTATTGGTTTTTCTGCTTTCGAATAAATACATCTCTTTTAATAGGTAATTCATTTCCCTCAAATATTACTGCTACTTTATTATATTTAGCTTCATTATATCGATGCTTATCAAAGTTATCGTTTCGTCTTATAAACATTTTAATATCCCTATGTATAGTTCCATTTTCAATAAAACGATTATTTTCTTTAATTTCTACTTTGTACATTATTCTATAAGCTGCTGCGTAAGGATTATTTCTCCTAATTATAGAATCTAACGTATATAATATTCCAATAGAACAATTCAGATCGTTTTCTATGCAGCATTTATTTGCTTCTTCGTTATCAAATATGGCGTTATTAATACGGCTTAGGCGTCAATATATGATCTTATGCTTTTTTTTAAACTATCACTTATCATAGTATTTTCCATAAGTAATTTCTTAGTCTCTTCAGGATATCCTGGGTCTTCTTCTAATGTTATATTTTCTTGTTTACAACATGATGTAAATTTATTATTGCTTGCCATTTCGAATGCAAAGTGTCTAGCACCACGAAAATCACAAATAGAATTCAAATCACCAATATTATTTTCCATGATTTAATTTTTATTATTATTGGTCAATGAATCTTCAGCCATTTGGTAATAATTTATATCATTTTGATTTTCTTTTGTTTTAAATTTATCTTTGTTTTTTTCATAATGATTTTTATTTTTTACTGAAGTAATTAAATTATCATCTTTTTTTTATGTTTTTTCATAAGATTCATTTGAATGTTTCAATTTTTTTTTGTTTGTTTTTCAATTAATATGATTTTCTATTTTCCAAAATTTTATCTTAATTATATTTATAATACGATTTGTCATGAATGCGTCCATCATAGTTGTAATTTTGTTGATATGTTAAATTCTTATTTTTGTTTGAGGATTCTTAATTGTTTTTTGTAAATTCATTTCGGTTGGAAATTTGATTTTTCTGTTGCAATATATTAATAATTTTTAATTTTTTAATTACAACTTTAAGAATTTTTTGAAATTTTCATTTCTCTTGAAATTATTTCCAAGTTTTATAATTACATTAATGTTTTGAGAATCAATTTGATTTTCATGTTGCGTTATATTTGAGTTTTTTAATTTCTCAATCAAAACTTTTGTTAATTTTGATAATTTTTTATCTTCAAATTTATTTTTAAATGTCAGAATTGGTTCTTGTTCGATATCATTTTTAGATTGTTCAATGTTTTGTATTTAATTTTTTTACAATTATTTCCTGAAATTTATTCTTTAGTTAGTTTAGATTTTCTTTTATTACTGTTTTGGTAAATTTTCTGTAGATAAGTTTTTGGTTTATAATTTGTTGTCTCTAAACATTTTATGTTATCTAATAAATGTAATTGTTGTAGTGCCAATTCTTGTAACTTTTTTTCTTCAAAATAATCAAAATTTATATTTTGAAAATTCAATTTCATTGTTGACAATTCCTTCTGATTTACGATTTGCTGATTTCTGGATCGCTTTATAAGTGATATTAGTATAATTGTTCTTTACTAATGGAAACATGACAATTGAATTTGTTTCATACATAGTTATACATAGTTAGCAAATGTCCACGCATTTTTTCAATGTCAAATTCTATTTCACAAGGATACAAATTATTAACAATTGCTGTCGCAAACGCTATTAAAAAAATGCCACAATCAAAAGAATTAATCTGAAATTGAACTTTTTTAAAACATTTGTAAGTTTTCACGAATTGGAAATAGTTTATAAATGTAAATTTTTTGTTCATCATTTAATCCATTTCTATTTAAACTATCAGAAAAATGAATTAAATTTTGTGTATAATAGATACAAATCCAGTGACCAAAATGCCGATTTCTGGAGGAAAGTATTTGTATGTAATCTTGATTTAATGGAACTGGATTAATATTTTCAGGCTTTTGTAAATATGTTGATGGTTGCATTGAAAAATTTGTATAATATTCAAAATTTGATCAAATTTCTTAATGTGTTTATCATTTAACATACTCAATTGCCCAGCAAATCCATCTCCACCTATTATAATTAATTTTTCTTCTTTGATTAAATTCATTCTATGAAAATAATAAATTTATGTGTACTTCTTAATTGAAATTATTTAATATAAGAATTTCAAATACTTTTGAAGAACTATGAAAAATCCTGAAATAAAAATTTTAAATGTTATTTATATAAATAATTAAAAATTCTAATTGATAATTATTCTTAAAATTTTAATAAATTACCACTTATTAAATACATAAACATAAAAAAAACGTAAACATCATAAAAACAAAGTTCAATGTCCATAATTGAAAATGGTTCATTTGAAGTTTTAAACTTAAGGTTTTTTCTTAGTCAGTTCATTTTGTTTTGTTTAATTTTTTGTTCTTATATAAACATTTCGTCTGAAAATCATTTTTTAGAAAATTTAATATTCATAGAATTAATTAATGATAAAACATTTAACCAAAATCTTTTCTTCACTGCAATTTCTCTTTGATTTTAATCTATATGAGCTTAATTAACCTCGCTCCTAACGTCGCTCGGTTAAATTTTCATATTATCTTAATATGTATTAATTAGCCAATTTCAAAGTCAAAAAAATTGCCTCAATTTATAAATTTTTATATTGCAGTTTTTTTAAAATTTAGTTTTTATATATTTGAAAAAAAAGGATTAATTGAAGTTCCAATATGCATCAAAATTGTTTAAATACAAATTATATCATCATGATAAGTTGAAAATTTGTTTCACTCAATTTCATTCAAATTAATGAAAAAAATATGATAGAAATTCAGTCTTTTTGATAATGTATTTCAGACAGAGGGACGAAGATGAAAAAATGGAGACCTTGGAATGGAGAAGTTGAGACGAAGACAGGGAGATAGAGATGGAGAGACCGAGAGAAGGAGATAGAGAGACGAAAACAGAGAGTCATAAACAGATAGACGAAAACGGAGGGACGGAGACGAAGAGACACAGACAGAGGGACGGAGAGATGAAAACAGAAAGACAGGGACAGAGAAACAAAAACAAAAAAAGGAGTCGTAGGAACGGAGACAGAGAGACAAAGACGGGGAGACATAGATGGAGGGCCGGAGATGGAGAGACAGAGTCAGAGAGACGTAGTCATAGGAACGGAGATAAGGAGACAGAGAGATGGAGAGAAAAAGACGAAGATGGAGAAACGGAGAGATGGAGAGAAGTAACAGAGACAGAGAGACGAAGTGATGGAGATGAAGAGACGAAGTGATGGAGATGAAGAGACGGAGACATGAAGATGGAGATAAAGAGGCAATTGTTTTGTATGTGTATGTGCATATGTGTATTTGTGGGTGTATTTGTTTATGTGTATGTGTGTATGTGTTTATGTGTATGTGTGTATGCGTTTATGTGTATGAGTGTATGTCTGTATGTGTTTATGTGTATGAGTGTATGTCTGTATGTGTTCATGTGTATGAGTGTATGTGTTTATGTGACATGTATATATGGAAATGTACATAGAATATATATATATATATATATATATATATATATATATATATATATATATATATATATATATATATATATATATACATATATGTGTATGTGTGTGTGTATGCATGTGAATGTGCTTATGTCTATTTGTATGTGTGCATAGGTGTAGGTGCAAGTGTGTGAGTGTATATATATATCTCCCTATATTATATAGTTATATAAAAAAAAACCTCCTCATCTACCCCTCATTGTTTCTTCCCCTCTTTTGTATGCTTAAAACATCACAATCCACCCCTCAAAATAACGTAAAAATCTGTCTAGAAATGATCTTTTTAGAGAAAAAAAAAAGACACCTCTCACTACCCAAGTCACCCCTCTACCACCCAAGTCACCCATCTTGCTACCCCTCGTACGTCACTCACCCCCTCTCAGATAATTTAGCTAAATTTACCTTATTTTATCAATGTATCTGTTACTCATTCTCTGTACCACTACTATCACTCTTCCCACTACTACCCCATCACTCCTACTCCTCATTTTTTTTTCTCCTCCAAAAAAATCAAAAGTCACCCCTTAAAATAACGTAAAAATGTCTCTTGAAATGTCTTTTTTAAAAAAAAAAAAGATTCCCCCCTCTATCCCAGTCACCCCTCTCCTACCCAAGTCCACCCCTCGGTCCACAAATCACCCCCTCGCTCTACAAGTCACCCCTCATAACCCCTCATGTCCCTAATACACTATTCATAATCATTTAGTGTTTGTTTTTATATCGTTAATTAAATATTTAAATTCTACCAATATTTTTTTAAAAAACCTTCTTGTTTGATGACTCCAATACTTTAGAGACCAAATTTGCTTATAAAAAATATTGGTATTTAATTACCTTAAATATATTGATTCTTTATTTTATTTTTAAACGTCAATTATTTATCTGAAATATAAAATATTTTTATTATTTTTATATATATTTCACGTGATCTTTTTATGTTAAAAGGAAAATAATTAAAAAATTTAATATTTTTCAATTAAAAAAATTATAAATAAAAATAATTATTTTGTATCTATTTCTAAGTCTTGAAACTTGAGACTTTTTAAATTAAAAAAATAAGCGGATATCGGGCGTAGATTTTGTTCCTCGAGATCTTACCACTAAGTTAATGTTGCACTGTTATTTGTATTTAAAATGGAAAAATTATAATGTCATTTCGCATAGAATGCAAATCTACGCTGCCACGTGCGAGATCCATAAATATGAAAGAACATTAGGATTTTGAACTGCAATGTATTCTGTTAAATAATTCAATAGTGAAAAGCGAACGGAATCCACATAATTATTCTTTGTATTTAGAAATTCATGCTCGGCTAAAGAAGACTGAACTGTTAATTGTTTTCACGAAAGTAAAATTGTACACCAAGTTGATGACGTTTACAAATGCTTACACTTTGATAATAAAGCTCGAAAATTTTCATATTGTGTTTACGATGCTCGCACGACGAGAGATTTTCTTTGCAGATATTGAATTTATTCAAGTAGTAAAATAAATTATTTTATATTTAACATTTATTTAAGATTAAAATATTCAATTTTAATTAGTTTACGTTAAATACAACGTTTAACCTTTTCATGCTGTTCGAGGTAAAAGTCCGATAAGATCAAGTAAATATTTGTTTACCTTGACAACTGCAATTATTCATTTTAACATAATATAGTTTTTCAAAAATAAATATGTATACGCATAGGCGTGTTCTATTGTCCTCGTGGATGCACAATATTGAATTTTTTAAATGAAAAATTAATTTCAAGTTTTTGTTTTTATTTTTGGAATAAACAATATATTTAACGTAAATCTAAAAATATCGTTCAAAGTGTTGATAGAAATGCGATATGAACATCTTTTTGCACTGAGAAATCATTCAACAAAAAATTAGTATTATCCTAGATATAAATTTGATGGAAAAGAAAAGCATACAATTGATTTTAGATTCAGATTTAAGCCATCTAGTCTTCGTAAGTTAAAACAAATAGATGTAAAAGTTTATGATTATTATTTTCAACAAGCGAGATGTGATGTTTTAAAAAACAAAGTTCCGGATATTGTTTATGAAAAACATAAACGTAAACTTATTGGATTAGGTGTCTGTGATATGTACAGGTAATATATTAATGTTGCTTTACTATTTATTTATGTATATTATTAAAAATGATCAAATAACTTTAATTTTTCATATTTACAGAGTTAGAAAAAAATGTTGCATGTAAAGTTGTTGAATCAGAATACAAGAATAAATTCCTAAAGAATGTGTTAAACAGCATATGTTCTTTATCAAAAAACCTATTCACAAAGCTTTGACAAGAATATCCGGACACGATGTTTCATTTGTTAAAGAACAATATCTTAACCAATTTGAATCTATGTCTCCTAATTATTTATGTGAAGAAAGCTTCCGTTTTGAAAGAAAAAAATTAAAAATATAGCTTTGATTGATGATACGCGATTCTTCAAAGAAATATTAAGTTGTTATGCAAAAGAGAAAATATAAATTAGAATAGAAACGTCATTTTGTCCTGTTTTGTCCTGCAGAGCGATAAATTACGCAGCTTTCTATACTTCAAAACCATTATTTGCTCAATTTGCAATAATTAAACACAAAATTTACCAATTTATCATCACTTTTCAAAGTAACACAACTACTATAAGTATTGGAAACATTATTACATTTGTAAGTGTATTAAACTTTTATTAAAACATTTCTTGTATTATTTGAAATAGTAATTACTTTCTTAATAATTTTGATCTTGAAAAGATTTCAAGGCATAGTAACCGGGACTTATACCCCATCTTAAAAAATAAGGTTGAATTAAAAATTTTTTATTTACTTACAATGAACTCCACGTTATTGCCTTTAAATTAGATATAATTCTAAATATTTTTAATTAATATATTTTTAATAATTTTAAGATTTTAAAACTATATTTAAATTTTAAATGATATTTTTATTAAAAATTTAAATTTCATCAAAAAATAAAAATTTAAACTGACATCAACATAAAATAAAACAAAAAATAATCATTTGAGTCTATGGTATAAGGAGGAAGGAATATAGACTCTCATGGTTGTGTAGAGCTATAGGCAAAGGTAACCATGGTTTTATTTTGAATAATTTTATAAAAAAAGGGATAATTTTAATTAATTTTAACATGTCTTAAAATAACTTAAAATTATTATAATTGATTTTATATAATTATTAAAAATAAAAAAAAAAAAAACCAACGCGCCATAATACCATACATTTTTTATTATTTAATTTATATTATGAATTATTAATTGTAAGGTATTATTGACAGTACCTCTTCGGGTGGTGTGGAAATCTGTCTGAGCAAATATATAATTAATATTAATTTTTTTAATACTTTTGGTCAGTACAAATTTCATTACTGGCTGACATAATGTAAATATAAACGGGGGTTGGCGAGCAGCGCGAGCAGGGGAGAACCCCCCCTAGTGTATATACATATATATATATATATATATGACAATTATGCAAACGATATTCCGGGGAAAAAAAGGCTTAATTCTTTACATTAATATAATGGTAGTAATATAATATAAGATTATATATAAGTAATATAATAAAGTTATATCGGAGACGGAGAGACAGTGACGGAGAGACAGAGACGGAGAGACGGAGAGTCGGGAAGGAAATATGGAGACGGAGAGACGGGGATGGAGTGGCGGATATTGTTTATGTGTGTATGTGTATATGAGAAAGTGTATGTGTATAGATATGTGTGTATGTGTATGTGTATGTATGTATATGTGTGTATGTGTATGTGTATGTATGTATATGTGTGTATGTGTATGTGTATGTATGTATATGTGTGTATGTGTATGTGTATGTATGTATATGTGTGTATGTGTATGTGTATGTATGTATATGTGTAAAGTCTATGTGTATGTTAAAGGTGCACGTGTGTATGTGTATGTATGTATGTGACAATAATGCAAAAGATATTCACGTAAGAAAGAAAAAAGTCCTAATTCTTTACTTTAATATAATAGTAGTAATTGTTTTTTTTTTTATTTATCCTTTAGAACTGCAGTCAAACTAATTTCACAAAATATTATAGAAGTTTTTGAATTATGTCGTAAATAATTATGTAGTTTCTTGAGTATGGACTCAATTAGTTCAATTGCTGTTAATCAATTTCATGACCGTATTTTTCTATGTAAAAGCTATAGCGTTTATTAAAAACTGGATTTTTGTTTCTTATTTCCAATAAGTAAAAGATGATCAGACTGTTAAAAATGTTAATTTATCTCGTACAACAATGAATTCGTTGTCTCTGGTAACCAACAATAAATTCATTGGAATAGTAATTTTTAGCGCAAGAGCATACTTGCATATCACTAAACAACAATCAAGTCAACATTTTGCTAAAAATTTAACTTTATGCAAATCTAATGCAAATAAATTATATAAATGTAAGTAAGATAAATGTTAAGATAAATGTTAATGTAAAAGATATGAATAATCACTGCATTTATATTAGTTAAGTAAATGAAAAGAGAAAGCTAAAAATTATCAATTAATCGTAATTGTAATCATATTAATAAAATATTAATGAAGATATTAATTTCTTATTTTTGTGATGTAATATCAGACTTACATGTAATTGAGAGAAGAAGTTTTGTATTATTTATGAGTTCCAATTATAATCATACAGTATCCATAAGTTATAATTTTAATCTTAATAATGGAATGTAAATGAGAATGATTATTATATCATTATTATAACAGAATATTAAAGTAAGAGAAAGGTGTGAGATGGAGCCAAGGAGGGGGGGCGGCACATAAATCAAAGGGGGTGAGTGTGAGGTTTCAGGTGGTTGGGCAAAGGGGGGCTTTTTTGTTTTAAATAAAGTGAATAACAATTGAGAAGAAGAATTAGAGGTCTTTAGTGGCTCATTCGATAGAGCGATGGATTCGTAATCATAAAGCTCCAAGTTCGATTCCTGCTCTCGGCCGAATGATACAAGCACCATTGTACGTTACATGTGCTTTGTTCACAAACATACTGACGACTATCCTTCGCTAATTAGCATTGCAACGATAGCGTAAAATACAGCGACGTCAAATAAAAAAAAAAGAAGAAGAATTACAATGTAATTTGGGGAGTGGCTATATTGAGGAAGAGATAGGGGGGCCAAGGGGGATGGAAGTTGCTTAAATCCTAATCTTAAAACTATATATATATATATATATATATATATATATATATATATATATACGGTGATTCTATACTACTGTATTTTCCTTGACAGGGTGATAGAGGTCATTATTCTGAACAAACTTTATATTGTAATTTTTTTTCTATCTCGTATAGTTTTTAAACTACGGCACTTTAAAGTTACGCTTTTTCAGCCAATCAAAGAGCGTCATTATAAACGTTTGAAAACAGCAACAAGTGTGTGCCCATTCTGCCCCGGTAGCAACGAGCTCATTGATCGCTTGCATAGTTACCATATAAATAAACATTTGTTTGTTATTGTCCCTGACATATAACCCAAAAATAAAAATTTAAGTATTCTAATGTTTATAATCGAAGTACGTAATGTTGAATAATAGATGGCAATGCTAATCTTATAATGAAGATACAATTTGTTGTTTTATTTTATTTTATAACTAAATAAGTGATTTTATTTTATAACTAATAAATTAAATGAAAATAATAATTTGAAATTTTAAAAATATCAAATTACTAATTAAATAAATTATTGGTGATAATGATTAATTATTAATAAATAATTATTATAATCACTAATGGATTATAATGAATAATTTAATTTTGAAATATTTCTGTCAAAATAGTCTTTTGAACAATATTGCCCTAAAGAAAAAAAATATTTAACTTCGGTGTTATTTAGTATACCAAACCGTATTTTTGACTACTATGATACTTTCATTCATACGAAAAATTCGTTCGGTGTACGAAATAACACCGAAGTTCGATGTTTTTTTCGTAAGCTTGTTGCAAATATGATAATTCTTAAAATAGCAGGCGTAGTAGTAACGATAATAATTAAATTTTCATTTCTTTCAAATATTTAATAAGATATACTTTTTCTTCTAATTACTTGAAAAAGTTAAGTAACTTCATGATAATATCGTTGTTTTGTGCAAAATAATTTTTTTATGATTATTCTTATTTTAAAAATGAGTACAATCAGATAATTCTATTTAACAAAACATGTTTCAATATGCTTAAGCTTGACAGCGTTATAAAGAATTTTTTGTTTATAATTACAGTTTCTTAAGGTAACTCCCTTGGGTTATACACCTCATGCAGAACATAATTAGAAAATTATTTTTAATTAGCTTTTTCATGAATTTTATGCATTGAACGTACAATTACCTAAGAAAGAGATACTTTGGGATGCAATTAAAAAGTATTTCATAACAATTGCAACCCTAGTCGTGGAGATATTAATAATTCAAAAAGGGATACAAAAAATGTTCTAAAAACAAAGAAAACTTTTTTATTTTTAAAGTGATTGGAACGCAATAAAGCTCATTTTGTGCCTTAAAAAATATCAGAGGGAGTTACCCACGTAATTTCAGTGATAGTTCTTACATTTTAAACGTAAATTACAATTGTTTATTAATACACTTTATAATTTTTTCAAATAATTGTAATTTACGTTTAAACTGTAAGCACTATCACTGGAATTCCATGGGTGACTCCTTTTGAAATTTTTTTAATGCACAAAATGAGCTTTATTACGTCCTAATCACATAAAAAATAAAAAAGTTTTCTGTGTTTTTAGGAAATATTTTGTATCTCTTTTTGAATTATTAATATCTTCGCGACTAGGGTTGCAATTGTTATGAAATAATTTTTTTCTGCACCCTAAAGTATCTCTTTTTTAAGTAATTGTACGTTCAATGCATAAAGTTTATGAAAAAGGCAATTAAAAATAATTTTCCAATTCCGCTCTGCATGACGTTTATAACCCAAGGGAGCTACCTTAAGTTTCACAAATATTCATTTTTATAAAGAATATTTTTTATCAGTAATATATCTATAAATTTTTAAATTAATGTGCTAATAAAATACAACAAATACTAGGATTCATGAAATTTAAAGCCACATTCTACAAATAATGGTTTACTAAACTTTTTAATGTTGAAACACTTGAAATATTTTTTTGTATGTAATACGATACGTCATCATAGGAAGTTCGATGTTGGCAATTTTTATAATAAAATATTACTTATGTTAAAAACTCCAAGATTAAATACAGATATTTGTGAATTTTTTTGAGTCAAAGTTAAGTTTTTAGTATTATAAATAATTAATTTATCAACTAGCACAATGATTTAAAGGGTTTTCGATGACAAGGTATTGAACGTTGATTTTCATCGTCAAATTAATATTTATAAAAATAATTTATTTATGAAAAAAATCGGTAAACCTTGAATTAAAAAATTGTTTCATATTTACATAAAGTATTTTTACTTCATTGTTAATTGTTGATGATATAATGATTATTGATATTCTGTAAAAGAGTTATGGAATAGAGTATTTCAAATTAAGCTGTAACTTTGCACTGAGCTACATCTGTCCTTTCAATTAATATGTCGATAAGAGGGTTATGTTTATGCTATTGTTTTTTAAATGTAATTGCCTAAGATTTAATAATGGATCTGAAAATAATGTATGAATACGTTTATTTTTATAGTCTTAAGAGAATTAAATTAATGATTAATGATTTTTATAAGTCTTTATCACATATCTATGCAGGTATTAAAATATTTTAATTTTTTGCTTATGATATGTATATGCCCTTACAAAAAACCTGCACTTTATCTGCATGTTCTTTGCAGGAGTATCTGATGAAATTTCTTCATTTCCCTGTAGGATTTGTGGCAGCCTGCAGGTGTATTATAAAGTTTCTTAGATTTTCTTATTATTATAATTTTGAAAATATTAATAAATTTATATAAATGAAATTATCGAGACGTGATTTTAACACAGTACTCTTTGTTCTGACCTGTCCCACTACCATCTGAGCTATTGTTTCGTTATACTGACTTGATAATAATTCGGTTATAACTAAGGGGTCTAAATGATCGCAAATATTTAATCATGCTTTTTATCACATGCTAGTGAGAAAAAATTACAGTATAAGCTTAAAATAACAGGTTAGACGGAGTTTTAGAAGAGGAAGTTTCTTAGTGAGTATCCCTACTATACGAGTCAAGAGTAGTAGCCACATCCATTACCGTATTATTTTAACATGTGTTACTATTTTCCTCTTTTCCCTTTTTCTTTGTCTTCCTCGTTTTTAACAAAACAATAGCTAAGTTGATAGTGAGAAAGACGAGAGAGCCAAGGGTTCTAGGTTATAATTTTATCTCGGAAATATTTTTAAAATTTTTATTTGTTTCTAATTTTTTTGATTATTTCTATTTTATAAAATTTAATAAACAGAAGACTCAATAAACCCTATGGAAAACCTGCAAAAGTCCTAAAACTCGCCAGAAAAATGAGAACATTTCTACAGATGTTACTACAGATAAGCTATAAATCATTTGCAGATATTTTTAGAAATGGCCAGCAATTTTTTTTCATAATGCTTTATAATAATCATAAGTTATTATAATACCTAATACTTCCTGGTAATTTCTATTCATTATGGTTATAATTATAATATTTTAATTAATATTTCTTTCGATTATAATCATTATTACAGAATCGATAATTATGGTTAATTTTAATATGCTACTATTTCACAGATATCATTTGATTATGGCTAGGCTTTTTGTCAGACTTCATGCCGAACTTTTCCCTAGATTTTTTGACAGACATTTAACTACACTGAAAGACTTAGAGAGTTGCATTCACTCCCTATGGGCGTAAATCTATCTCTCAGTAGGGGAGTAGAGGGATAGGAGTCAGAGTAACGCTACCTTGGAGAGCAGGAGATACTCCCAAACTTTTAAAGTATGATTCACTTGAAATAAACGAAGTGAGCTTAATTATTTTAGCTTAGAAAAGTTTACATGACGTAACACTACAAGCAGAATCTTTATTTAAGACTATTAATTAAATTACACTACACAAAATTTTGCATGATTAAAAAATCCTAACCTCAAATTTCAGGGGCTTATATTGAGAATAACAACCTATAAACAACCAATATATTGCTAGTAGGCTTTAAACTTCAATATATTAGTCTTGGCTGAAGTTATGAATTGTAAAAAGTAGTTTTAGCTAGAGACAAAAATAGAATTTACTGGTCTTGGCAGAAACCAAGAATGGTATGCTTTAAATCTGGCTAAAGTTAAAAAAAAGATGCTTCACTCTTGGTAAAAAATAACAAATCTTATAAGCCATGCAAAGCTGTAGTGACTAATGCCATAAAACGTACTAGTTTTAGCTGATGCCAGACATAGCAAGCGCTATTTTTTACTAAAGCCAAGGATAATATTGTCTATGATTGGCTAAAACTAGAAACCCTTTGAGTTTGTCATAAGCTTGGTTACAAATGACAAACGTTAATTTAAGCTGGTGTCAATGCAAAAAAAACTATTTATACAAAAAAATCCGTGTATGATTGACCTCAATGAGGCAAGTGAGGGCTAAGTTTAGTCTAAGTACCTTTCAATAATTCGATAACATTATGTAAAAAAGAGAGCGTGGAAAAAATTATGATATCTCTGAAAAAGTTTCATAGAAAAATTTCAAAAAAAGATCAAGCACTCCTCAAGAGCTTTAAAAATCGATGTATAAAATTATTTTTATTCCTACCCTAACAGTAATGGCCACTTTATTAAATCGTAAAGTGGACCAGAAGTAAGATATAACTGACTTTAATATACAGTACTACTCAATAATTAGATAATAATATGTAAAAAGAAAGTGTGGAAAAAATAATTATATTTTGAAAAAAATTTTGTAAAAAAATTAAAAAAAAAAAAATAATTTAAGTACTTCTTTCTCAAGAGCTTTAAAAATGTATGGATGAAATTATTTCCCAAGTTTTTGATCGTGTTAAAAATGTAACTTGCCACGGTATTCTACCGTGTTCGAATCTCACGCGCTGTTGTAATTAAATTAGCTCAGTGTGCTGTCACGAGCGCCGTCATATGCTGGTTTTGTAAGGCGTCAATCGACGCGCATGAGAGGGAAGAGAAGCCGCGGCGAAGCAGACTTGTTTTAACGGCCTACAAGCGCGCACCTTAGCTAGATCTCTCAGCTTTTTTAGAGTAATAATTTAACTAATTCGCTGGTGGAGCGTCATGTATAATTCTGTGCGAAAAAGGAAAAAAAGGAGATCTCCGATCCAAAGAGACCCAAGCGTCGTCTTCAGGCTGTGCTCAACCTATCTTGGCTGTCCACGACGAGTCGCAGCGACCTGGAGATTATTTTGAGTTTGGCTGGATTCACGAGTCGCAGCGATCAGGCGTGACATATATTGTCTCCGTTGGCCAGTGTCGGTTGTCTTTTGCTACACGGGATAAGAGGCCTCTACGCGATATTGTAAGTTACTTATAAGATTTTGTTAACCGGAAGTTTCTTGCCTCGAAGAAACTTCTGGTGTTGAAAGAATAAGGGTGAAATCAGATGGAGCGGAAAATAGGCGACGGAACGTCACAGAACCTCAATTCCGCATCTTTGTATTCCGCCAACGGAGTAAAGACGACGTAATAGACGACATCAATTTTTATTTTGTTTAAAAAAATTATTAGTGCTTCAATAACCTCACGTAATATTTTTAATTTGCTTTCCATAGCTGTACTTTTAATTTCAATCAAACTTTTAAATTCTATTTTGGTTAACTATTTGTTTAAACAATTTAAAAAGTCTGTGACGCTTCTATTATCCCGTCAAATTTGTTTCCCTATATTCACATGGAGCGGAATAGAAGTTCTGTGACGTTGATTAGCAATTTTATAATTAAAAAATAATGATGTTAATTGAAATATTTGGTTATAATAACAAACTATATTTTATTTTTATAAAAAAAGAATCTCATTAAAATAACAATAGGTGATTATTTCCAACTTTTTTAACATTTTTGTTGTTAATTTAAAATTCGCGGATACATTTGTATGCTATTTTTAACAATTTTTTAGCTACATTCCGCGCCATGTGAATATAGGGAAAAAATTTGACGGAAAACAAGGCGACGGAATAAATGTTTTGTGACGTTCCGTCGTCTATTTTCCGCTCCATCTGATTTTACCCTAAGCGTGCGTTCGAGCGTACGATATATTTTAGTTTGTGTCGCGTCCCTCCCTATTGCTATCTCTTTCTAGAGAGGATTTTTGTATATCTCTAATGTAAATATTATTATATCCTTTAATTATTCTTATATTAACATTCATCTTTTGATTCTTGATTTAGTATTTTTTATTTCTTTCAATAAATTCATCTTGAATATAAAATCTTCATTTTATCTCTGCCTTATGTGCAAATTATATAGAAAGCCTATACTTGTTGCTTACCCCGACGCCTTCGCGGTCCTTAATCTTATTCTAGTGCGAGATATATATTTTTAATATAAAGCATAAAATAGGATTAACTAGAGGAGTTAATCCTAATATAAATAAGGAGAACTGGGCTAGCGGTATCGTGTCTCTCGATCAGGTAAGAGAGAGAGAGAGAGAGAGACGCGCAGTGACGAGCTGATGGAAAAATACTCCGTCGCACATCAATCTAATATACTAACTAGCTTTGCCGGAGTCTGTTGCTAGTTTATCGTATTTAATATAATTTTTAGCAGCTCCGTATTTTAGCAAAAATTAATAAGTTTGGTTAAAGTTAAATTGAATTAAAAAGCTAATTCTTTTTTTTGTAACGTGACAAAATAACCGTTACAAACTTAAGAATAAACATTATTAGACAATTTCTGAAATTTTAAATTCGTTTAGACAGTTTTTTGAGTATGATATAAATAAATTTAAAAATAATATAATTTAAGGTATTCTGAATGAGCTTTAATCAGCATTATTTTTAAATTTTCTACAATGATTTCCGTAAAGTTATAAAGCTTTAAAGCTGATAATTTTTGCTGTTTTTTGTAGAAAAATGGCCAATTTTCTTCATAATAAATAGCAAAAATTACTAACTTTAAAACTTCATAACTTTACGGTAAATCATTGTAGAAAATTTAAAAAAAATGCAAATCCAAGCTCTTTCAGGATGATTCAAATTATATTTTTTCAGATTTTCTATATCATACTCAAACTGTCCGATAATTTAAAATTAAAAAAATTATTAAATAATGTTTATTTTCAAGTTGCCTCTTTAATGCAATAAAAAAATTTGAAAATAATTTTGTGCATCAATTTTTAAAGCTCTTGAAAAGTAAAATTTTTTCTAAGGTGTGATCATTTTTCCTACACTCTTTTTTTTACATTTTAACATTATCTAATTTAAACGTTTTCTTTGTCTTAAAATTTTACAGTTTAATTTTTCATTATTAGTTTAACTTGATAAAGAAATAAATATGAATAATTAAAATAATTTACATCTTAAAATTGGCTCTATTTTCAATTAAAATTTTTTTGCTCTGTGATAAAAAAAATTTTTATTTTCAATAAAAAATCTTATTTTTTCTGCATATGTATGAAAAAAAATTGTTAACTTAAGTTTTCTTACATAGCATTGTAGCTTCTAGGAAGTTCCCATACTATATTCTACATAGTACATAAGCTTCCTCGAAGCTTTCATGCTATATGGGTAGGGCCACTATACAACTATAGTATATTACGCACCAAGGGAGGGAAGGGGGACATTCTAACCTGCGCGTATGTTATCGCCCGAGCCGAAGGCGAGGGCGATAAACGCGCGGGTTAAGATGTCCCCCTTCACTCCCGTGGCGCGTATACAATTTTTTACCATAGCCAAGCCGAAAGTTGTCAACATATTGTTCTACTAGATACACTACACGATATCACACTACACGGTAACACTCGTAATGATAATTCATTAATAAAAAAAGATGTTATGAATTATTCTAATTTTTCATCACACACATTTTTAAAGATTCTATGCTTTGTTTTACTATATACACTACACGAAAACACACTACACGGTAACACTCGTAATGATATTTCATTAATAAAAAAAAAATTTATTATTTAATTTTATAGAGTTATTCTTCGATACACTCTGTTTCAATACACACATTTTTCATCACACACATTTTTAACTAAATAATAATATAATACAATGTATACATATACATTATAATGTATACATTTCTTTGTTTTTTTGTTTCAAATTTAAGAGATTTTGAAAAAGAAACAGAAAAAGATTTTGATATCTGCCGTTGTTTTGTTCTTACTATGACTTTTGATGAAGAGCAAAAAGGCTAGGTATATTAGACATTATATGGGTAAAAGAAAGAGACGGAGAGATAAAACGTATGCTATACTCTGTCGTTAGCGCCTGCGCAGGGCGTTCTTTTTGCTTCCTGTCCCGACAAGAATGTGAGACTTTCGGTTGAAGTAGTGGGGATGAAAGTAGAAACTTTCGGGTTGGATATGGTAGAATAGTACATTACGTTCCGTGGACAGATAGGCTTTTTTTACGAAACGAGAAGATTACAAGCCGAGCCGAAGGCGAGGTTTGTAACGAGTTTCGTTAAAAAGCCTTTTTGTCCAAGTAACGTAATGAATTTTACGTTCTGAGAGCCGAAAATGAGAAAAGAAGTTGCGATTTTGAGGTTAGAAGAACGTAAAAATTATTTTAATTTTGATTCTATCGTTCTTTTGTTTTTTTTCATCAAATTGTGCCTTTGACGTTGATGCTCTTTTGTTTTATGCATTTTCAAACTCTTATTCGTTTCTTTATGAGTATCAGTAGTACGTTAGTTTTAAAAGAAGTTAGTTTTAAAATTTTTTAATAATGGCATATACGGGTACGGAATATATCGATATAATTATCATGTACGGGATGTGCCAGTAAAATGCGGCGGAAGCATCACGCCTCTATGCTGAGCATTATCCCAATAGACGACACCCAAACCCGAACGTCATTCTACACGCTATTATTCGCGGTCGCGCGGACGGTAATTTAATACTGAGGGGTCAGAAAGGGCAAAATCATGGCGGTGCTCCGGCAGGAGGTGCTCCAAGGGTAGCGAGAAACCCAGATAATGAGGATCGAGTTATGGCATGCTTCGAAGAAGATCCGACTCGAAGCATAAGAGGAGTTTGTAGGATGCTTGATTTGAGTTATTCTACGGTCCAAGGGATACTTAAATCATATGCGCTGCGCGCTTTCCATTATCGAAATGTTCATCAAGTAAGTTAGATAAATTTTTATTTTTATTCATTAAATTTTAAATGAAAAAAGTTTTAAAAAATTTTTAAGAGGAGATCACATATCCCTTTTCTTTTCTAATAAAAGAATTAACTTTGAAAAAACTAATAATTTTAGTAAAAAAATTGGAGAAACCTGCATCTTGTATAAACTAAATTTCCTTTGATGAGAAAGAATTAAATTTATCGCTTTGTTATCAAGAAAACCTTAAAAACCAAAATTGTTTTTCCTAACCTCTACAAAAGAAAATATTGTTTTTTATGATACGAAATTACGAAGTTACAATCAATAGTTTTTGTATAAATATCAATTCTTTGGTTAGAAAAAAACATAAATATTCAACCTGCTCGTTTGATTGCAAACGATAAAGTTCTATTTTCCAACTAACAAGGAGGAAGCCCCATGTTTGGATCACAGACCCAAACATGGGGCTGTAACTTGCGGTTATGTTTTTATACATAAAATAAGCGAAAATAACAAACGATCATTCCAAGATTATGAACTATTTTGTTCAATTTTTAAAGATTTCTTTTGAAAATCATTGTTTATAATACTGAATATTACTCTCCAACGGAAGCTATCAAGCGTTCCACAGTGGTCCTAGAATAATTTTGACCTTGAAGTTTTTGCACCTCAGATTTTTCTTTTGATTATGATTCTAGGCACATTAAGGATCAAATTCCAACAAAAACCAAAATCGAAGAATGAGCACTTTTTTATTTATTCAAATTTCATTTCTTTTTATATTTGTTTTTTTACAATAAAAATTTTTTATCGGTAATTTATGAGCTTAATTTTTAGAATACCGTTTTCGAATAGAATTATTTACATATTCCAACCCTTATGTTACCATCTGGGTGCCCGGGTACCCATCGGCGTGCATCATGTTGAATGAATTTTTTTTTCTGAAGACGTACGCTAAAATCCTCTCGAATCCCCACGATTTTACTTATTTTCAATCAAATCATGCTTTGAACAATTTTTTTATTTTTTCTTTCATAAAAAATATATGATTTTAAAAAAGTACATGTATGTACCACCCGGGTATCCGTGTACCCCTTATATAAAAATAGAGAAACATATGTATTACGATTTGAAAAAATTAAGGAAATACAATACAATAATTTTGAATAAATAACCCACACAGCATGTAAGCTTCCCGGAAGATGTGGAAGAAAGGTTGGAAGCTTTCAGGAAGTTTCCAGTGGAAACTTCCCGGAAGATGGATATGTCCTCGATCAGGAGTCTTCCGTAAGTCTTTCATGGAATATCTCAGTGAAAGCTCAGTGGAAGCTTACTGGAAGCTTCCGTAAAATATTCATGGAATATTTCAATAGAAGCTTACCGACAGCTTCCGTAAATTATTCATGAAACATTTCAGTAAAAACTTACTGGAAGCCTCCGTAAATCTTTCATGGAATATTTCAGTGGAAGCTTACTCGAAGCTTCCGTACATCATTCATGAAATATTTCAGTGGAAGCTTCCAGGAAGCTTTGGTAAGTTTTTTGTTGAAAATTTCAGTGGAATATTACCGGAAGCTTCCTAGAAGAAAACGTGGGAGATTTAATTCACTGCAGAAAAAACATTGGAAGCTTCCAGAAAGTTTACCGGAAGCTTCCGTAAACTTTTCATGGAATATTTCAGTAAAGGTTACTGGAAGCCTCCGTAAATTATTAATGAAATATTTCAGTGAAATAATAAATAAGTGATGAACTAATATTTCTTTGAAATATTTCAGTTTATGAATATTAAATAATTCATTGAAATATTTCGGTAATATTGTTGGAACATTTTATGTTTTATTTCAAAAAAATTTTTGAATCCGACATTGAAATATTCAAGTAAGTTGTTACATTATTTCTTGAAATGTTTCAAATTAATATTTCTCAAATCTTTCAAGAAACATGTCATGAAATATTCCTGTTCTATTTGAAAAATATTTCATGAAGTATTTGAAAAAATGTTTGAACATGACACTGAAATATTGAAGAAATATTACTGCACCATTTCTTAAAATATTTTAAATCAATGCTGCGCAAATTTTTCAAAAAATATTTCATGAAATATTTCTTGAATAGAGTCTTCCATTCAAGCTTCCATGAAATCTTTCGGTGCAATGATTCATCAATCTTCCAACAGAATCTTCCTTGGAAGG
Organism: Anastatus disparis; assembly: GCA_017163975.1. Lineage (NCBI taxonomy): Eukaryota > Metazoa > Arthropoda > Insecta > Hymenoptera > Eupelmidae > Anastatus > Anastatus disparis. The sequence goes on from JAFFSR010000100.1 coordinate 630,147, forward strand.
TTTACGGAAGCTTTCAGGAGCCTTCCACTGGAATGTTTCAATGACAATTTCCAATATTTCCCTGAAAGGAAAACGGAGTCTTCTATAAAGCTTCCATGAAATCTTTCGGTGCAATGATTCATCAATCTCCCAACGGAATCTTCCTTGGAAGGTTGACGGAAGCTTTCAGGAGCCTTCCACTGGAATGTTTCAATGACAATTTCCAATATTTCCCTGAAAGGTGAACGGAGTCTTCCTTTCAAGCTTCCATGAAATCTTTCGGTGCAATGATTCATTAAACTTCCAACGGAATCTTCCTTGGAAGGTTTACGGAAGCTTTCAGGAGCCTTCCACTGGAATATTTCAATGACAATTTCCAATATTGCGCTAAAAGGTAAACGGAGTCTTCCATTCAAGCTTCCATGAAATCTTTCGGTGCAATGATTAATCAATCTTCCAACGGAATCTTCCTTGGAAGGTTTATAGAAGCTTTCAGGAGCCTTCCACTGAAATGTTTCAATGACAATTTCCAATATTTCGCTGAAAGGTGAACGGAGTCTTCCATTCAAGCTTCCATGAAAACTTTCGGTGCAATGATTCATCAATCTTCCACCGGAATCTTCCTTGGAAGGTTTACGGAAGCTTTCAGGAGCCTTCCACTGGAATATTTCAATGACAATTTCCAATATTTCGCTGAAAGGTAAACGGAGTCTTCCATTCAAGCTTCCATGAAATCTTTCGGTGCAATGATTCATTAATCTTCCAACGGAATCTTCCTTGGGAGGTTCACGGAATCTTCCAGGAGCCTTCCACTAAAAGGTTTCAATGATAATTTTCAATATTTCGCTGAAAGGTAAACGGAGTCTTCCATTCAAGTTTCCATGAAATCTTTCAGTGCAATGATTCATCAATCTTCCAACGGAATCTTCCTTGGAAGGTTTACGGAATCTTCCAGGAGACTTAAGTCGGAATATTCCAGTGAAATTTCCCATATTTCCCCAAAAGGAAAACGGAGTCTTCTATAAAGCTTCCATGAAATCTTTCGGTGCAATGATTCGTCAATCTTCCAACGAAATCTTCCTTGGAAGGTTTACGGAGGCTTCCAGGGGTTCTTCGTAGAAAATTTCCTTTGCAATATTCCAGGAATATTTCTGTTTTCTTCCATAAAGCTTCCATATATATTTCAATGAAATATTCCATTGGAATATTTCGGAATATTCCAATGATATCTTCCATGCTGTGTGGGAAATTACATAAAATATTATTAATTTTTGATGATTTATTGCACAAATTGAATGGAAATGACATTCTTATTACATTTCAAAAATTATTCACTACATTCCAAACCTTTCGTAATTTTTGCTGTGTGCTCATCACAAACTGGCTTTTGGCATGAAACGCAGCTCTTTCTTGTCTTTCGCCGTTTCCGAATTGGTTGTGTGTTACAAATATGGCATGCTCCAACTACTACTTTTCTGCCAGCAACAACCTCCACTGCAACTGTAGGACAGTCAATGTATATTGTAATATATGTTATATATTATTGTAATATATATTTAGGAAAATCTAAAGTGATATAACAACGTAATCGAACGTTAAAATTAGGATTTTTTTTGTAAAAGGTTATAGTTATAAAAACTATGAGAAATGATACGTTTTAAAATTATTCGGAGACATCAAGTGAAGTAGTTAGAAAATACTGTGTATTGATATTCTATAAGAACACTGCATGTACTTTTGGTATTTCAGTGACACCGAAAGTACATTTTCCATGTTTGGATTTAAAGCTTTCACGGTGAATGTTAGACATTGTTAGAGGGTGTTTTCGTGTAAGTTATGGTTTATGATACCAAACGTTTTAGTGTTCACAAAACGTCGATATCCGAAACTACAACTTACTTGGTCTCAAATCAGAAATAACCCTCTAACAATGTCTGCAATTTCTATGTAAAAAATTGTATTGAAGAAAATCGAGGCTTAAGTTTTTACAGCGAACAGGCTATGGACGTAGACCATTTTAATTTTTCTGCAACGTGGGCTAATACAAAGTATCGTGAAATGATTCTAATTATGCAGATAAATTATTAAGAGCAGCCTGAGAATATAATTCACTGTACGCTACTTTAGTAAAAACTATGTTTATGTTATCTGTATATATATCTGCATAATAAGAATCATTTTATGATACTTTGTACTAGCTTATGTTGCAGGAAAATCATAATGGACCGCTTCCATAGATTGTTTACTGTAGAAACCTAGACCTAGACTTTCTTCAATACAATTTTTTACATGGAAATTGTACTTTTAATGTTACTCAAATACCAAAAATACGTGCAGTGTTCGTATATAATATTAATACCCATTATTTTTTTATTGTAATTACTTTAAATGCTGTCTTAAAATAATTTAATAACGTATCATTTGTCATAGTCTTTATTATTATAATGTTTTACAAAAAAATCTTAATTTTAATGTTATGCTTACATTGTAACATAACTTTAGATTTTCCTGAATATATTTATAATAATATTTGCTTAAAATATGTAAATGATTCATAATTGTATTTAAAAACGGTATCCTAGAAAATAAGCTTATGAATTATCGATAAAAAATTTTTTTGTATAGAGAACAAATATAAAAAAAAGTAAAATTTTAATAAATAAAAAAGTGCTCATTCTTTGATCTTAGTTTTTGTTGGGATTCGACTCTAAATGTGCCTAGAATCATATCCAGAAGGAAAATCTGAGGTGCAAAAACTTTATGGTCAAATTTACTCGAGGACCACCGTGGTTCTGTTCATTCTATCAATTTATTCTGCGTAATTCTAGTAAAAGTTGAGATTCAATCCTTTTGATTAAAAAAATGTGTTTGAAAAGCTCATCCGTTAAAAAATTATAGCAAAATAAGGAACATTAAAAAAATCAGCACAATAATTTTATGAAATTAAATTTTTCCTCTACTTTTCATTGGTGAAGTCAGATTTTCCGAAATTTTTGTTTTTCATATGGAAATCCTTGTCAATCATTGAGTAGGTCGTTTGTTAAGAGTATATTTTCTTTCGCATTCTATTGATCATATAAAAAAATTTCAGCATTCTAGGAAAAAAAGCTTTTGTTAAGTAATAAATGCTCAGTTTTCATTAAAAGAAGCATTAAAAAAATATTAAATATATACTTATTGTTTAAAACATTAAATATAACACGTTTTACAATTTTTCAGAGATAAACATTTAATTACTTTATGTAAAAATTTTTATACGTAAGAAAAGATCAGCTTTTGATCTAAAACATTAAAAAAAAATAAATATACTTTATAAGTTATAACATGTTTTTTTATTTTATGGTATATAATTTTGGAGATAATTTAAGTGATTCTAACTGAATTTTTTTCACGATTGTTTAAGTGTTAAATATTTTTCTATTTTTTCTGTTTCATTGTTGTGGATAAGTATTACAAAAATTATTAATTTTTGGATTATTTTATAGATTAATGAACATGACAGGCATCTTCACTTAGAATTTTTCCGTTGGGCACTAGAGCAAATAAACGAAGATCCACAATTCCTTCGACGTATTTTGTTTACAGACGAATCAAATTTTTGAAGGGATGGCAATTTCAATATCCATAATAATCACTATTGGGCAGTCGAGAATCCTAATTTGGCCGTAGTGGTCCGCCATCAGAACAGATTTCCTGTGAATATATGGTGCGGCATAATTAATGACACAGTTGTAAGTTTAATTATTTATTAATAAAGATATAGTTCAGCCTCCTTCATACATAAAATTATGAAAAAAACCGCTAGCATTCGGTCTAAAGCTCGTTCATTCGAAGATTATGAGCTATTTTGTTCAATTTTTAAAGATTTCTTTAAAAGATCATTGTTGATAATAACGAATATTACTCTCTAATCAGAGTTTTTAAATTCATTTTGCAACATCCTAATAAAAGTTGAGATTAAATCCTTTTGGTTAAAAAAAAGTGTTCAAAAAGCTCTACCGGTTAAAAAATTATAGAAACATGGAAAACATGAAAAAATCCAACACAATAATTCAATTAAAATTTAAATTTCATTTTTATAAGGTAAACGGCCCTATTATGAGACGCTAGTTGAAGGCGTATACAATATTATCTGTTATTTAATAAAAAAATAAATATAAATGATTCCGATTTTTAGCTTTATTTTATAACACCATGCTTTTCTATTTATCAAGAACAATTCTTTTTGACTAAATTCTACGTTAAAAAATAATAATGTCAAAAAGAAATGATGTTTTTATGTGACCCTAGAATATGAGACGAAATTTTCGCCTTATCCGATGTGTCTCAAACGATATGTCTTGATTATGAGACAGGTAAAATAAACACTTTTAATAGTATTTTTTATAAATTTTAGCTTGATTTTAGCTGAATTTTAAATAAAAACTTTTAGCTAACTTCTAACTAACTTATAGGTAACTTTTTGCTGACTTTTAGCTTGCTTTCAGCTAAATTATAGCTAAATTCATCAAAATTTTAGCTGACTTTTAGCTGATTTTAGCTGAATTTTAGCTAAATTTTAGCCGAATTTTAGCTGAATTTTAGGAGCCAAAAATGAGCGGCGTATTTCAAACGGCGACAGCGTCGACAGCGGCGATATATTTTTAATAGTATAGAGAGATTATGAGTGATATATTTTTTAAAGTAATTTCTTGTTCAAGTGTCTCATAAAATTAAAATTCGTCTCATTATAGGGCCGTTTACCTTACTTATTTTTCTAACAATTTTTATTTCCCTTCAACTTTTGAACGGGTTGATCTTTTTGAAATTATTTTTTTTCAATAAATTGGATTCAATCTCAACTTTTACTTAAAAGTTGCAAAATGACTTAAAAGCTCCCATTAAAGAACAATATGCGTTATTATAAACAATATCTTTTTCAAATAAATCTTTAAAAATTTAACAAAATAGTTCATAATTTTGGAATGATCGATAGTTAGACCGAATGCTTGCGGTTTTCTTCATAATTTTATGTGTGAAAACATATCCGCAAGTTATAACAAGATCCGTGACCCAAAGAAATGATACTCTCCTTGTTAGTAATATATTTTTTAATAAAATTAAAAAAATAAACATTATTTTAAGGTTTTATCATCATGTAAAATACTGCACATTGAAAAAATTGTTTGGGAATTTATTATAAGGTATCATGATTATTCTGATGTAATTCTTTTTAGGTACAATAAATATACTCTTATTGTTTGTAAAAAAATTTTGTTTTCCTATTCTACGTAATGTATAATGACGATATTTGCATAGCTGTATGAAAAAGAGTGATGTTCATTGTTTTGATAGTTCATTAATGAAAAATTATCTGAAATATAACTTTAATAATAACAAAGTAGTGGATATTTGTATAAAAATTTTTTTAAAAATGCTGATTTTTAATGACTTTTTTTTATTAAGAACATGGAAAAAATTAATCTTTTTTTATAATTCTATTTGCACGATATCCATACATGTCACAAATATGTAGTAAAAATTTAGTGAAAATCGGTTAAGTAATTGCCAAAAATGATCAACACCACACAAAAAACAAATTCAAGAAAAACGTGTTTAAAATTTCAGTCATGCATGCTATAGTAGGCAGTAAAGCGCACTTCAATTTATAAAATTATGTATCTAAAACGCTTTGATCTTTATGAAATTTTCACGCGATATTTTTAGAATGTTTCTCTTTCGAAATTCACAATAAAGTTTTTTTTTTAATTTTGTACTAAGATAAATCCTTAAAAAGTAAAATCTAGACATCCAATTAATGATTTCTAGAAAGTGGAAGATTATTTATTCAAGTCCAGAGTCTTTTTTTCTTTCTTAAGAGTAGGCCGGATTCAATGTCTAATTGAGATTCCTGTTATTTACTCAAGTATTAATCAGTGTATCTGCAAATTGAAGGTTGAGCGCAATAGATATTATTATTATAAATATTTATGCACAAGGAAAAAAAATTTTACTGCTTTGTTTTTGAGAAAAGTAAGGGACGCTGAAGTGAAGGTATGTGTTTATAATATTTTTGAGTTTCTTTCGAATTTTTTTTTATTGTGCATAAATATTTATAGTAATATCTATTGTGCTCAACCTTCAATTTACAGATACACCGATTAATACTTGAGTAAATAACAAAAAACTCAATTAGACAAGGACAGCAAATTCTGCCTGCTCTTTAATATTTTTTATTTGAAGTAATCGTCATGAATATAAAATTTTTTATCATCAAATTAAAGTGACTAAAAATTAATGTTATCATTGAAAATTGTAATTTATTATTTAAAATTTAGATATTTGTAATTAAAAAATATTAATTATTGCAGGTTGGACCTGTTCGTATGACTGATCGGTGAATGGTCAAAATTATTTAGAATTTTTGCAAAGGGACCTACCAGACTTGATTCATATTATACGTCAAGAGGGCACGTGGTTCATGCAGGATGGTGCTCCAGCGCATACTGCAAGGCCGATTGTTGTTTGTTTGAACGAGCAATTTCAAGAGCAATGGATTGGACAAGGAGGTCCAATTGCTTGGCCTCCTCGATCTCCAGATCTAAATATGCTCGATTTCTTTTTATGGGGGTACATTAAGGACATCATCTATTCTTCGGAGATAAGGGACCAAGATGACCTTGATAATAGAATTGATGCAGCATTTCAAGAAATTCCGCCTCAAATGGTACATGCAGCGCTACGTAATTTTGTAACGAGGCCAAGATGCTGCATTGAAAATGACGGAGGACATTTTGAGAATTATTTGCCGACGACAGAATAATATCTTTTTAATTTTATATAAAAACATGTATATAAGTTATTTTTTTGGTTATTAAAATATTGTATACAGCTGATCAACAATATAATAATATTGTAAATACATACAAATATTATTAAGATTTTTCGAATTGCCAAATAATATAAAATAAAATTAGTTTGTAATTTAGTAATAAAAATATTACTTCATAATATAAAATATTTGCCATTTTTCTGCAAAAAACAGCAAAAATCCTCAACCTCAAAATTTTATAACTTTACGGAAAAAAAAATTAAAATTAAAATACACTTAGAAAACCTTACTACTACTGTTTTTTGTTAATTGAGCCATTTTGCGGACAATCAGCTCAGTCCAAAATTAGGAGTAAACATTTTCGGGTACATAGTCTTTCTTTTATGGTAAATCTTATTTGTGATCGCTCAAGCATATTTAAAATAGTGGAAACTTTTTTTGGGGACAAATAGCGATTTCTATTGTTAAATATGTCTTTTAATTTAGCAAACAATAGTCTTACCCTATATAGTTGTTGCTTCTTTGGCTAATGATCCTACAATTGTTAAAACACTTGCATTGTGTAACTGTTTTCTTGTTAAAAAGACTATATCGCGAACAACTTTCCAAGACACTAATTCTAAATTTAAAGTTGTGATATAAATAAATTATGTTTTATTATCAGAAATCTCAATTTCAATGCAATCTAGATCTTTCGGAACCGTCAAGACTTATTCCTGGCAATTCTAGCAGACAAGATCCTTGAGTTTAAGACTATTTATTTAACGAGCGATTGTTCCGCCATGCAAAGATGTTGCTTCTTTGGATATTGTCTTTTCAAATCAAAATACACTTATAAAGCCTTACTACCACTGTTTTTCGATAATTAGGCTATTTCGCGAATAATTAACTTCTACCAAATTTCAGGAATGAACAGTTCTTGGTCGATATAACGTAACTTTTTTGGAAAATCTTATATGTAATCGCACAAGCATATTCATAATAGTGAAAACTTTTTTTATGCAAGTATAGCCGTATATATTTCCAAATATAAGACTTCTAATCCAACGAACAATACTTTCACCCTATACAGTTGTTGCTTTTTTGGCTAATGATTCTACAATTGATGATACACCCGCATTGTGAAGCTTTCTTATTGTTAGAAAGACTATATCGCGAACAATTTTCCAAGACCATATTCCTAAACTTGAGACTTGTAATAAATTATGTTTCTCTTTAAAAGTTTTTATTTCGATGTAATTTAGATTTGTCGGAACTGCCATAAATTATTTCTGGCAATAAAAACAGGCTATATTCTCGAGTATAAGACTACTAATTTAAATAACGATCATTTGGCCACAAATGGACGTTGCTTTTTTGGATATTGTATTTCTAAATTAAAATACACTCAAAAAACCTTACTACTACTGTTCTTCGTTAATTAGGCTATTTTGCGGAAATTTATTTCTGACCTAATTTCTGGAGTAAACATTTCTGGGTAGATATAGTGTTTCTTTTATGGTAAATCTTATTTGTGATCGCTCAAGCATACATAAAATAGTGAAAACTTTTTTTTCGGAAAAAATAGAAGTATACATTTATAAATATAAGTCTTTCAATTAAACAAACGATGGTTCCACGTTTTATAGTTGTTGCTTCTTTGGCCAATGATTTTACAATAGATGAATCACCTTCATTGTATGAATATTCTCTTAATAAAAGGACTTTATTGCGAAATTTCCAAACTGCTATTTCTAATCTTGAGAATTGTAATAAATTATTTTACTCTTTTGAAAATCTCTATTTCGATGCAATCTTGATTTTTCAGAACTGTCATAACTTATTTCTGGCAATAATGATAGACTAGATTCTTGAGTATAAGACTACTGATTTAACAAACGATCGTTTGGCCATAAAAGCAATTGAGAGGCAGGACCTTTCGATGTCTGTGTTAACATATTCATGTGATCAGACCACAGGTAATTTTAGGCCGCCCGTCCCGAGTGTTGATCATATGTGCGTTAACGCAAGTGTTCCTATACCCTTTTTTACACGGGATTAAATTCAACAAAGGATCTGGTTGGCTAAAGAAAACTTAAAAATTGACTAATTAATATCCTTATTTGTCAAACTGAAATTCTTCCAAATTGACAAGTAACAGATGTATAACGTAAGATCAATGCAATTTAAGTTATTTATGTGTACAGACAAATATTTTCTTTTTCTTAAATATCACAAAAAAGGTTTTCAATATATTTTATACAAAAAATAGTATATTACGCACCAAGGGAGGGAAGGGGGACATTCTAACCCGCGCGTATGTTATCGCCCGAGCCGAAGGCGAGGGCGATAAACGCGCGGGTTAAGATGTCCCCCTTCACTCCCGTGGCGCGTATACAATTTTTTACCATAGCCAAGCCGAAAGTTGTCAACTAAAATTACGTATAACGTAAACGTTATGCTATATTGTTCTACTAGATACACTACACGATATCACACTACACGGTAACACTCGTAATGATAATTCATTAATAAAAAAAGAGATTATGAATTATTCTAATTTTTCATCACACACATTTTTAAAGATTCTATGCTTTGTTCTATTATATACACTACACGATAATACACTACACGGTAACACTCGTAATGATAGTTCATTAATAAAAAAAAAATTTATTATTTAATCTGATAGAGTTATTCTTCGATACACTCTGTTTCAATGCACACATTTTTCATCACACACATTTTTAACTAAATAATAATATAATACAATGTATACATATACATTATAATGTATACATTTTGTTGTTTTTGTTTCAAATTTAAGAGATTTTGAAAAAGAAACAGAAAAAGATTTTGATATCTGCCTTTGTTTTGTTCTTACTATGATTTTTGATGATGAGCAAAAAGACTAGGTATATTAGACATTATATGGGGAAAAGAAAGAGACAGAGAGATATAACGTATGCTATACTCTGTCGTTAGCGCCTGCGCAAAACGTTCTTTTTGCTTCCTGCCCCGGCAAGAATGTGAGACTTTCGGTTGAAGTAGTGGGGATGAAAGTAGAAACTTTCGGGTTGGATATGGTAAAAAAACTATTATTGCAACTCATATAATAAATTAAATATTATTTCCTAAAGTATTAAGAGAAATATAAGGAAATATTTAACGTTTGAACAATACATTTAAAGTAAATTTATAAAGATAATTTTAAAATACATCTTTTTAACACATAATGAAAATTCTTAATTGGTTAAAACAAAAAATATAGTTAAAAAAAGCTCAGGGTAAAAATAACCATATTGTCAAACTAGATGGTTTAGATATAAAGGAAATCATTCTTAATTTTATCCTTATAAGGTATATAATATCAGAATTATATACTCGACTTGAACCATTCAGTTAAAAAACAACCACATGGTTTAACTATATGGTAAAACCATGTGGTAAAAGTATATGGTTTTTTCTAAAAGGAAATATATTGCTCTTTTGGAAAACTTGATTTCAATTAAATTCAGTTTTTACAGAACCATAAATACCTTGTTTCGGACAATAATGGCAGATTAGATTCTCGAATATAAGATTTAGGAACTTATTGCAACGTTAAAAGACAATATAAGGGTAAAAATAAAGGCAAAAACTGCTTAATACAATTAACTTTTCAATGTAGTTATGAATAATCGTATTATGCAGTTTTTGTCTTCATTTTCACTGTTATTCTGTCTTTTGACGTTCAATAAATTCTTTAGAATGTTAAGAATGTACCTCTTCTATGAATTTTAGTCAAAAATAGTTAAATTTTCATTAAAATGCATAATTCAAATGTAGATAAGGTAGATCTCTGTGACGGTATGAGGACACCCCTTAATTTATCTTTTTCTGAACTGTAATAACTAGTTTATGGCAAGAATAGCATATTAGAATCTCGAATGTAACACTACTAATTTAACTAACAATTGCTTTACCTTGAATAGATGTTACTTTTTTGCAAAGGTAAAATCTAATAAAAACTTAATTTCTAGTTAATTTAACTTAATCGGAATCATAATAAGTAGATTTTGGCAAAAATGAAAAATTTTATCCACGAGTGTAAGACTTTCAATATAAGAAATGATCGTTTTACCATCAATAGATGTGGCTATTATGAAACATAAATCTTTTATTGAATATACACTCACGAGGAGAGCACCCCCACCTTCGGGAAACGGATTCAGCTAAAACTGCCGGATATGATTTTTTTATGAAAAAAAATGAGCCCGTGTTTTTTCTTTTCGTCGAATAGGCTCCCTAGACAAGGATATTTTTTCAAAAATATGGTGAATAAGAGCCTTTATAACAACTTAAATAACCAAAGAACTAAGACTCTTACAAAAAAATGCATGGAAGATAAAATAAAGCACGGATTGAATGCTTTAATTTAAGCTTTGTTGCACTGAAAAAGCTTTTGTTCTTCGAAAGTTATTCTTAATTAAATATTACCACGTATTTATTTAATATTTTTAGCATATAAAATATGATCGATTTTTCACGTTATTTCATTAACATATTTTAATCGCCTGTAACTTTTGAACTACTAAAGATTTTTTAATGCAATAAAGCTTAAATTAAAGAATTCAATTCGTGCTTCGTTTTATCTTCTATACATTTTTTTGTAAGAATCTTAGTTCTTTGGTTATTTAAGTTCTTATAAAGGCTCTTATTCACCATATTTTTGAAAAAATGTCTATATCCTTGGCTAGGAGGCCTATTCGACGAAAAGAAAAAACAAAAGTTCATTTTTTTTCATCAAAAAATCATTTTCAGGTGGGGTGCTCTCCTTGTCAGATAAGGATCGATTTTCGCTTTTATTTTCTTGATATCTTTTTAAATTCATTATTTAAGTAAATATCATGACTTGTTCGCGCTAAAGCTATGCTGATACTATAATTTTTGTTAAAATGAAAATTCAATTTAGCTTGTTATTTTTTTATGAAGTTTGAATAAGAATTAGATATCAAGCTCGATAAACCTAACCTCAAAATACAACGAAAGTTTGCTTATAACTTTTTATGTTTAATGTTTTGATAAATTTCTTGACTTGTGCGCACTCGAGACTAATATTACAAATTTCCTTACTGTAGTGAAAAAACTTGATTTGACGCATCGTTTATTCAGAAATTGTGAATGAAAATTTTATTAAGAGGGGGGGAACTCCGACATGCCGTTAAGAATTATTATGCTTTTACAAAAAAAAAATTAGTTAACCTGTTTAACCAGAGACCCCTTTCCCGTTTTAAAATCGAACATTTTTTCATACATATAATTTATATGGAATTAAGTCAAAGTGTCGATCGCCAAGTTTCGTCGAATAATAAGTCTGATTGGCGAGAATCAATTTTGCCGCTCTTGTAAATATCAATTAGTACAATTTTACAAAAGCTTAATAGCATAATATTAAGGTTTCCCAAAAAAGCAACATAATATTTTTATAATACTTTATTTTAGATATGTAGTCTTGAAAAATTCTCCGCAAAATAGATTTTGCGATAGAAAATAGTAGCTGTTGCGCTATCTAAATGTATATTCAATCGAAGATTCATGTTTCTTAACGGGTTGTCAAAACTGCAGCAATCAAGTTTTACCTTTTTTATTTTAAGGATATCTTTTTAAATACATAAATTCAACAAATATAATGACTTTTCCGCACAAAAGCTATGTTAATACAATAACTTTTGTTAAATTAAAAAATCATTCAGATGTTATTTTTTTTATAAACTTGAATTGAAAAGTAGATATCAAGCTTGACAAACATAACCTTAAAATATGATACATTGAAAGTTAGTATTATGAATTTTTATGTATAGTATTTTGGTGGATTTCTATTAGAAGGCGGAGTGCTTCATGCTCTTATAAGCAACATCTATTGATGGTAAAACGATCATTACTTAAATTAAAAGCCTTTGACTCAAGATGAAAATTTCCCATTCTTGTAAAAAAACCAGTTATTATGATTTCAAAAGATTAATTAACTAGAAATTAGGTTTTCCAATAAAGCAACATCTATTCAAGGTGATACTATTTTTGGAATATCTCCTAGACTTTTCTCCAGACTTTTTGCCAGACTCTTAGCCAAATATTTTGCTAAACTTTTTGCCAGACTTTTAGCAAGACTTTTTGCCCAACTCATATCTAGACTTTTCGCCAGACTTTTCGACAGCCTTTTTGCCATACTCTTAGCCAGACATTTTGCTAGACTTTTTGCTAGTCTCTTAGCAAGACTTTATGCCAAATTCTTGGTAAGACTTTCTCCCAGACTCTTACCTATATTTCCTCTTAGACTTTTTACAAGACTCTTGGCTAGACATTTCGGTTGACTTTTCGCTACACTTTCCGCCTGAATTTTTCTAAGAATTATCGCTAGCCCTTTAACAAAAATCTTGGCTTGAGATTTTGATAGAAATTTGGATAGACTTAAAGCAATACATGATGATAGATTTTTTGCCAAGATCCAAGCAAGACTTTTTATTAGACTTATCACCAGACTTTTTGCCAGATTCTTTTCTAGACATTTTGTTAGACACTTCGCCAGACTCAAAGCCAAATTTTTTCATAAACTTTTTGTCAGACTTATTGATGGACTTTTTGCGACACTCTGTCTTTATGTCAAATTCTTAGCATGACTTTTTTCTATACTCGTAGCAAGACATTTTGCTAGATTTATTGCCAAACTCTTAGCAAGGCTTTTTGCCAAATTTTAAGTAATATTTTTCGTCAGTCTTTTCCCTAGACTTATCGTCAGACTTATTTCTAGACTCATAGACAGAGATTTTGCTGGACTTTTTGCTAGACATTTGCCAGACTCCTAACCAGACTTTCTTCTAGATTTTTCGCTGGGCTTTTTGCCAGACTCTTAGCCAGACTTTTTGTTAAACATTTTGCCAGATTTTTCCTTACACATTAAGCCAGACTTTTTGCTATACTTTTTGCCAGAATTTTTCCTAGACTTATTGCCATATTTAATACCGGACTCTTTGTCACAGATTTTTATAGAGTTACTGCCAGACTCTTAGCAAGACTTGTTGTCGAACTGAGAAAGACTTTTCGCCAGACTTTTCCCAGACGTTCTGCCGGACTTTTTACAAAACTCTTAGCCACACTTTTTGCTAGACTTTTCGATAGACTTTTTGGCACACTTTTAGACAGACATTTTGCTAGACTTATTGCCAAACTCTTAGCAAGACTTTTCGCCAGTCTTTTTCCTAGGCTTATTATGAGACTTATTTCTAGACTCTTAGCCAGACCTTTTGCTGGACTTTTTGCTATGCATGTAGCAAAACACTTTACCAGACTCTTTACTAGGGATTTCCCTAGACGTTTTGTCAGACTTAAGCAAGACTTGTTGCCAAATTCCTAGCAATACTTCTCGCCACACTTATTCCTAGACTTTTCGCTAGACTTTCTGGCAGCTTTTTCGCTAGACTCTTAGCCATTCATTTTGCTAGTCTTTTTGCTAGACTATTAGCGAAAATTTTTGACATATTCTTAGCAAGGCCTTTTGCCAGACTTTTCCCTATACTTTTCAAGGGACTATCCACGAGACTCTTCGTTGGACTTTTCGACAGACGTTTTGTCACATTCTTTGCTGAACTTGTTGCCACACTCTTAACAAGACTTTTTTCAAATTCTTAGCAAGTCTTTTCACCCGACTTCTTACAAGACTCTTAGCCAGACATTTTGCTACACTTTTTACTATACTCTTAGCAAGACTATGCCAATTTTCTATCGAATCTTTTTGCCAGCTTCTCAGCCAGACATTTTGCTAGACTCTTTGCCGGACTCTAAGCTAGACATTTTGCTAGATTTTTTGCTAAACTTATAGCTTAACTTTATTCTATATTTCTCGCCTGACATTCGGCTAGACTTTTTGCCTGACTCATACCCAAAAATCTTGTCAGACATTCTGCCAGATTCTTAGCAAGACTTCGCCAGACTCTACGATACACTTTTCACCAGACTTTTCGCCAGACTTTCTGATATACTCTTAGCCAGACATTTCGCTAATCTTTGCCAGACTTTTTCTCAGATTTATCGCCAGACATTTTACCAGAGTCTTTATTAGAGATTTTTCTAGACTTTTTGCTAGATTCTTAATAAGACTTGTTGTCAAATTCTTAGCAGGTCTTCTTGCCAGACTTATTCCTAGACTTTTTTGCCAGACTTCCTGACAGTCTTTTTGTAAGACTCTTAGCGAAACATTTCGCCAGAATATTTGATAGACTCTAAGCAAGACTGTGTAAAATTTTTAGCAAGACTTCCCACCAGACTGATTTCTAGACTTTTTGCTAGAGATATTGGCAGGCTTTTTGCCAGATTTATTGCTAGACATTTTGCTGGACTTTTTAAAAAGCTTTTCTCGAGACTTTTTACCGGACTGTTTGCCAGACTCTTAGCCGGACATTATTTTAGACTTTTTCTCAGACTCTTAGCAAGTCTTTTAGATATATTTTTAATAAGACATTTTGCTAGACTCTTTGCCAGACTATTAAAAAAACTTTTTAACATATTCTTAGCAACACTTTTTACCAGACTTTTCCCTAGACTTTTCAACGGACTCTCCGTGAGACTTTTCGCTGGACTCTTTCCCAGATATTTTGCTAAACTTTCTGCCACACTTTTAACAAGACTTTTTGTCAAATTCTTAGCAAGGCCTCTCGACAGACTTATTCCTAGTTTTTCCGCCAGAATTTTTGACAGCTTTTTTTGCTAGATTCTTAGCTAAACATTTTTCTAGACTTTTTGACAGGCTTACCACACTGTTTGCCAGACTTTTAGCCAGACATTCTGTTCTGGCTAAGAGATTCAGACATTCTTCCTAGACTTATCGCCAGACTTTTTACCTTACTCTTGGCCACAGATCTTCCTAAACTTTCTGACAGACTGATAGCAAGACTTTATGTAAAATTATCAATAAGACTTTTTGTCAGACTTTTACCTAGTCTTTTTACCAGACTTTTTCACAAGACTTTTCGCGAGATCTTTGACCAGACTTTTTCATAGACTTTCCGCCAAATTTTTCGCCAGACTCTAGGCCAGACATCATCATGCTTGACTTTTTGCCAGACTTTTAGCAACACTTTTTTCCAGACTCTCAATACTTTCCGTCCGATTCTGAACAAGACTTTCTGTAAGACTTTTCCCTAGACTTATCGCCAGAAATTTTATTCGACTCTTTGCTAGAGTTTTCCCTAGACTTTTCGCCATACTTCAAGCAAGACTTGATGTCAAATTTTCAGTGAGGCTTTATGCCAGAATTATTCTTAGACGCTTCGCCTACCTTCTGACAGCCTTTTTGCTAGACTCTTTGCCAGACTATTAAAAAAACTTTTAAACATATTCTTAGCAACACTTTTTACCAGACTTTTCCCTAGACTTTTCAACGAACTCTCCGTAAGACTTTTCGCCGGACTCTTTCCCAGATATTTTGCTAAACTTTCTGCCACAGTTTTAACAAGACTTCTTGTCAAATTCTTAGCAAGGCTTCTCGACAGACTTATTCCTAGTTTTTCCGCCAGAATTTTTAACAGCTTTTTTTGCCAGATTCTTAGCTAGACATTTTTCTAGACTTTTTGACAGACTTACCACACTGTTTGCCAGACTTTCAGCCAGACATTCTGTTCTGGCTAAGAGATTCAGACATTCTTCTTTGACTTATCGCCAGACTTTTTTCTTGGCCACAGATCTTCCTAAACTTTCTGACAGACTGATAGCAAGACATTATGTAAAATTATCAATAAGACTTTTTGTCAGACTTTTACCTACTCTTTCTACCAGACTTTTTCACAAGACTTTTCGCGAGATCTTTGACCAGACTTTTTCATAGACTTTTCGAAAAATTTTTCGCCAGACTCTAGGTCAGACATCATCATGCTTGACTTTTTGCTAGACTCTTAGCAACACTTTTTGCCAGACTCTCAAGACTTTCCGTCCAATTCTTAACAAGACTTTTTGTAAGACTTTTTCCTAGACTTATGGTCAGAAATTTTATTAGACTCTTTGCTAGAGTTTTCCCTAGACTTTTCGCCAAACTTCAAGCAAGACTTGTTGCCAAATTTCCAGTGAGACATTTTGCCAGATTTATTCCTTGACTCTTTGCCTACCTTCTGACAGCCATTTTGCCAGATTTAGCCAAACATTTTGCTAGACTTTCTACCACACTATTAGCAAAACTTTATGACATTCTTGGCAAGTCTTTTTCGCCAAACTTTTGCCTAGACTTTTTGTCGGGCTTTATTTTAGACTCCTAGCCAGACATTCTGCTATACTTTTTGCTAGACTTTACACCAGACTTATTCCTAGACTTTTTACAAGACTTTTAGGCAGCCATTTTGCTAGACTTTTTACTATACTCTTAGCAAAACTATGCCAAATTTTTACCAAGACTTTTCGCCAGATTTTATTTCTATACTTTTTGCCAGCCTCTCGGCCAGACATTTTTCTATACTTTTTGCCAGACTCTTAGCCAGACATTTTGCTATATTTTTCGCCAGGCTTTGGCCAGACTTTTTGCTTAACTTTTAGCCAGACATTATATTTTGACATTCTGCTAGACACTTAGCAAGACTTTTCGCCATACTTTACGCTACACTTTTTGCTAGATTTACTGATGTACTCTTAGCCAGACATTTTGCTAAAGTTTTTGCCAAACTCTCAAAGAAACTTGTCACACTTTTTGCTAGACTTTTCGGCAGGCATTTTATCAGACCCTTCAGTAGAGATTTTCCTGGACTTTTCGATAGATTTAAATAAGACTTGTTGCCAAATTCTTAGCAAGCCTTCTCGACAGACTTATTCCTAGTCTTTTTGCCAAACTCAAGACAGCCTTTTAGCCAGACTCCTAGACAGACATTTTGCTAGACTTCCTATCAGACTATTAGCAAGACTTTTTGCCAGACTTTTTATAAGACTCTTAGCTAACCATTCTGCTAGATTTTTTGCTTGATTTCACGCCAGACTTTTCGCCAGACTCTTAGTTAGACATTTTGCTAGATTCTTTGACAGACTTTTATCCAGACTGCTTTCTTGACTTTTTGCCAGACTTTACCACAACCTTTTTGCCAGGATGTTAGTCAGCATTTCGCTATACTTATTTCCAGACTCTGAGCAAGACTTTTTCCAGACTCTTAGCCAGACTTTTAGCAAGACTTTTCGTCAGCCTTTTCGACAGACTTGTCAGAATGTTAATCAGACATTATTCTAAAATTTTTGCCAGACTCTTAGCTACACATTTTGCTAGAAATTTTGCCAGACTCTTAGCGATACTTTTCGCTAAACTTTTTGCCAGTTTTTTAGCAGGATTTTTCGCTAAATTTTCAGCAAGATTTTAAAATCAATCATTACGGTTCCGATAAAGATTAATTAAATAGAATATCAATTTTTCAAAAATGGCAACATATTTGATCAAAATTCTTTAGTTCGAAAATGGGCTTTTTGTTAAGATTCCTCTGTATAGTTTTGATAATATTTTTTTAAAACTCTCCACATTAGAAATGGGATTTTGTTAAGACTGAACTGTATAATCTTGTTGACAATATAACAATAACGCCATGCAGATGTTTTATTAATTATTTATTAGTTTTTCGAATAAGCAACATCTATATAGAGTTAGACCATAGAGCGCGGTGGCGTAATGGATAGAGCTCTTGCCTTCAACGCGGAGGGCATGGGTTCGAATCCTGGCCAGGTACCTCTAACTTTTTTTTCGAAAGAAAATTAGTGTATGTACCATTTATATCGCGACTCTTTAAAAAATCCGACCTCATTGGGTATCGGTTGATTGTTGGTTACAAAAGTGGCTGACCATCTATCGGTAGTCAAAGTTTTCGGTATGGTGGGTCTGGCAGTCCTAGCCTGATGTAATGTGTTAAACAAATACCGGGCGGAGGACTCCCTCGACTTCACCATATAAAAAAGGTTAATCATATAGAGGACAGTATCCTTTATATATTAATCTATAAAAAAAAAAAAAAAAATATAGAGTTAGACCATCGTTATATACACTGTTAAAAAAAACATGAAATTTTATGCAAATTTAATACAAAATTGGAAGTTTGCTTCAAGCATGTACATGAAAATTAATAATTTTACCGTAATTTCAATGCAAAATTGCTTGGAAATTAATAATTTTATTGTAATTTTAATGTAAATTTGCATGAAATTCAAAGTGAAAATATAAATTTCATAAATGTACGGGAAGCGAAATTCAATGCTTTTTAACAGTGTAAATTAAAAGTCTAATACTTTGGAGTTTAACCTGTAATATAATTTAAATGGGACAACGGCATTTTTTGCCCCCACCGCAAATTATTCCGGGGCATGTCCATAAATCGCTTTTGGCTCAATCAAAGTTGTTCTTTCTACCTCTAAGCAATAATTACTCTCAGATAATACTATGAATTGCTTGATACTCAGCTAAGATTTATTTTCCAGTCAGAGACAAGATCATTCTTAGCTAAGGTTGAAAACTTTGTTTGCAATCTAAAATGATTCGATTCCAGGCTCTAGCCAAGAATAACTGTTAGTTATGGTCATAAATCGCTTTTGGATCGATCAATAATTGGTTTTCTTGTCTATGACGAAAATTATTCCTGGTTATAGTTAAGAATCGAGTCTAGCTCCGAGAAATATTCTGTATTTTAGTCCTAGCCCATATTAACTCTTGTTTACGGCCATGCATCGATCTTGCCTCTATCAATAATTTGTAGACGAAAAGTATCCTTGATTATGGGCAAGAATAGTATCTGGTTCTGAAAACGATTTTATTTAGTCAAGTGTAATTCTTGGCTATTGCAAAGTATCAATTGACTCAATAAAAGTACTCTCTCCTACCCCTAGGTGATAATTACTCTCAGATAACACTTTGAATCGCTTTCTGCTGGAGCAAAGATTTGTTTTCTCATCGGAGACAAAAATCATTCTTGGTTAAGGCTGAGAATTTTTCAATCGAAAATGATTCGATTTCTGGCTCTAGACAAATTGGTTCTGGCCATGAATGGCTTTTGGCTTGATCAACAATTTGTTTTCTGGCCCTAGATATATATTATACTCAGCTATAACTAAAAATTGTTAATGGCTCTGTCAATTTTTTTTGTATTTTCGTCCTGGCCAAGAATAATTCTTCGTTATGACCATGCTTTGCTTTTGAATTGATTAATAATACGTTTTCTTGCTCTAGTCAAGAATTATCCTTGACTATGGCTAAGAATTGTATCTGGTTCCGGAACTAACTTCAACCAACGAAAAATAATTTATGGCTATTGCAAAGTATCAATATGGGCTCAAGCAAAGTAGTCTTTCCTACCACTAGGCAATGATTACTCTCAGATATAGCTATGAATCACTTTCTGCTCGAGCGAATATTTGTTTTTCTAGTCAGAGACAAGAATTATTCGAGGCTAAAGCTGAGAACTTAATTTTCGATCGAAAATGATTCAATTTAGAGTTTTTAAAGGGTTACGTTCGATGATCGAATCAAAATCACTCTAAATAATAGAGACGATGTCCGTATTTTAATAATATTGCGTTTAAAAGTAAATTTGGCAAATTAGTAACTCTAAAATAGCGCCTGAAGTGAACAATTCTTTTCAGAACATTCATAAATTTATTTTTTTAGAAACAATGTACTTTACGGAAACATTGTCAAGGACAAAAAGTGCTTCAAATAATCCAAAAAATACGCTTTTTTTAACGAGTTTAAGCTACTTTTTTGCTTTTCCAAAATTTCAATATATCAAATTACTCGAATCGTTTCGTAAAAATGCAGGTGGATTTTATGATCAATTCTAAGTACTTTTTCTTTAATTTTTTCACATAATATACATTGTATTTGAATAAAGAATTCCTGAAAATTATTCAATTTTTCATTTAAAGGTTATGAATCTTATGATAAGTTTAGATAAAAAACTTTTTAAAATGAATTAGAAAGTCCACCTGATTTTTTTATACAATTTTAACGATTTTTGTAATTTGCCAAAGCAAAAAAGTTGCTTAAAATTATCAATATGATTGTTATATATATAATTATAATGATTATATGTATATATAATTATAATTATGTATAATTGGTAATTGTTCTTATAAATTTTTCCGTAAAGTGAATTGTTCATGAGAAAATAAATTCATGAATGTTCAGGCAATGATTTTTCACTTCAGGCACCATTTTGAGACTGCTAATTTGATAAATTAACTTCTGCACCTCAGATATTTATATTTCAGACGTCAGTTCAACTATGTAAAACGATTCCAAGTCCATCATAGACCAGAAAAACTTTTAAAATTTGATAAAAAAAATATCGTAATATTCTGTGATATTTATCTTTTAGACTGCTTTATTTAATAAAAAAATTTACTTTTTTGATAACTTTTATGGTATTATCGGTAAGAACATATTTTAAAATATAAGAATCTTCTTGTAATATTTTTACGAAAAATACAATAGCAGAGACCAAAAAAAGGCGAAAGTTTTTCGACGTGAATGGGTTGATTCATAAATTTTTTTTTTATTTATTACCAGAAATAATTCACAAAATTAAAAATTTTATGAAATAATAATTTTTTAAAAAATTTCAGAGTTTCTAATGCTTTTTGGGGTTTCTCAACGTACTACACATAATAGTTCAGGTCCTCCGATACTCCTTATAATTCGATTTTTTGGAAGAATCCACGTTTTCGTTGACGTACACTGTGAGATAAATATTTGTTTATTATATTTTGTTGATATATATGTTGTTTAAGTAAGTAAGCTCTCATTTATGTATTTGCTAACTTATTCATTAATCTTTAAAAGACCAGGACTATAAATATCAAACCGATCTCTGTAAATTGATTAATATCTTATGTCATCAATTGACCATGTACAAAGTATCTATTATAGTCCAGTAGAATTAGCTCGAAAAACCTTAAAATTTGACTTAATTAGTAACAGGTAACTGAAGTGAAAAATGAGTTCATTAGGTCAAAAGATATTAAAATTTAGAAAGACCCTCAAAATTTGGGCTGGCATATTTTTTTAAACAACGTTTTTATGTAAAAAATTGTGAAAAATCGATGTTTTTTGGATCTAGCTCTTTTCGCTTTCTAATAGGGTATATGAAATTTATAATACTTATAAAGGTCTTCAAGACGAATAGTTTAAGCCCTATTACATTAAATTTCGTTAATAATTTATTTAAATAATCGCAAAAATATAGTCAAAAATCGTTAAATTTTCAATAATTTTTTATTCCATAAATAAAAGAGCTACATGCTTGTAACTTTGTAAAAAGTTGCCTTCTATCATACTCAAGTTCCCATAGTTTTTTCAGCAAAAAATATTAATTTGTTTATGAGATATTCAATTTGTTCACTAAAAAGAGGTAAAATGTAGGCCTCAAATGGACCCTATTGCGGTCATTTTAGAAAGAAATGACCATTGTCATTTATGCTCTTTGACACTTATATTTAGTGAAAATAAAAAGTTTGATTGACATTTTAATTATTTTCGCTATTTAAATGGCGATCGAAAAAAAAATTTTTTTTCTCAATTGTTTTTTAAATTTATATATGAAAGAATAAAAATATTTAAATGCAACTTTTTTATTCTTGTTGCTTAAATTTTAACGCTTATTTTAAAAAAAAAACGTTATTCTGTGATAATTAGGAGCTGATAATTTTTTTTTTTTTTAAATTCGCCATTTGTTTATTTACAAAGATTAAGGAATGAAATTTTAATGACAGATCCTTTAATACTTGAACTTTGATATAAGATCATTTCTGATATTGAAATCAGTTTTTTAAAACCTTAAAAGATTGTTTTTAAGTATGTATAGTTTCAATTCTTTTTGAAGAGGGGAGGAACGCGTCATCTTTCGCAAGTACAGAAAAAATTTTTTCGATTACTTCAAATTTGTCTTGTGAAAAAATTTTCTATATCTCAGAGAAATATTAACCGATTTTGATGTTTCTTTTTTTAATCTGGGGTAGTGCGAGATAATATTAACAGTCGTTATACTTGTTTAATGATATAAATAAATTAATTTGTTATAAACGATAACAAAAAATATATGCATATTTTTTTTCATTTTTTATATACTTGTCATGTTTATTTTTATAATTTAATAAATAAGTTTCATTTCTTTTATGAAAAAATTAGATTATTATCTTTTTTTACAGGCTAATAATTAATACAAACACTGCACTTATCATAAAAATCCTGACATTATTAAAAAAAAGCTTCTGACCTTGAATATTCAACGAATTTAACGTTTCTTTTTTTGATCTGGGGTTGTGCGAGATAATGTTAAGTACCGTCATTTTTGTTTTATTTAGCAAAGCAAATTAATTTATTATAAACAATATATATGAAAAAAATAATTTATTTCATATTTTACGTTAATGGAACGTTCGTATTAATAATTTTATGAAATATAATATCTTTTTCTCTAAAAAATTTAATTATTTTCTTTTTTAAACAATATTATTAATAAAAACATATCTCTTAAGTAGTTATTGGGGCACCATGGACCGTCACAACAAACCCCCACTCCACCACCCCAAAGGTTATTGACCACTAGGTCAATGACCTCTGAGAAGGCGAAGTAGGGGTTTGTTAGGCATGGTACCCAAACAACTGGAGGGTCACTCACCCTCTCCTAGAAATTTAGAGTGGGGATGAACTGGAGGGTCACTTACCCCCTCCCACAAAATTTAGAGTGGGGATACAAAATATTTTAATCGATATTTCAAAATTATTAATTTAAAATTTTGTAATATAATCCTTTT
Organism: Anastatus disparis; assembly: GCA_017163975.1. Lineage (NCBI taxonomy): Eukaryota > Metazoa > Arthropoda > Insecta > Hymenoptera > Eupelmidae > Anastatus > Anastatus disparis. Next base: position 653,710 of record JAFFSR010000100.1, read on the forward strand.
TAATTATCGAAATAATAAAAACTTGAATTATAAAATATGAATTTTTATATTGAATCAGAAAATATAAAATTTACATATAAATTATTATGTGTATGAAGGATGAGGAATTGGTAACAGACAAGGTGATTGAAATACTCATGTTTTAAAGTTTAACAACACATTTATTATTAATAATAAAACATTACAACGTAGCATTCATACAATTAACTAGTGTGTACACATGATAAATAATAAATTCGTGTATGATTATAAACACATCTTCTTTTCCTAAAACTAGATTATTCTTTTTTAATAATTCGATGAGATCATTTACAAAATTATCATTAAAACTAGACATTGTGCTTTTTATATCGCTAGAAGTATAGTATACATATTGAGATTCCTGACTATTTTCTAATACATTTTTCATATTTATAACCATTTCTCGTAATATATAATCAACAGATTTTACAACAGTATTTAAATATCTAATTCTATAATCTATACATTTTGATAAATCTTTTAAACGTTCAAACGTGACACGTTTAAATACTAGTGACCGATTAAATCGACCATATTTTTTCGGCGGTCCACCACACTCCTCTCCTTCTGGTTGTGCGTCATTGGGTACCAATTCAAAAGCTCTCTCGTGAAAACTAATCATAAAACGGATAGTGTATCCAGGAATAGATAGCCGCTGATCCAGCATAGATTCCTCATTATAGCAAGTGAAAAAATCTTCAATTTTATCAAATTCCTGCTTCAACGCCTCCCAACAGTCCAGTGACAGAGGTAAACCTTGAAAATTGGCTCCACAGAAGCGTACTACGGGTGCAAACTCCTTTTTGCCTTCGCCGCCTATATTCTCCAGGCCTACCTGGATAATTTTTCCAAAAGAGCTGTTCAGCCCGTAGACCATTGGCAGAACCTGCTGCCAATAATTTTTCTTGCTGTTTTGTTTTATTAAATATGCCAAGTCATTACCAAATGTCTGCTCCAGGCTCTCTCTTTGACCAACCATCTTGCTTGAGCTTTGTTGTTACTGCTGCTATCACTGTCGTCAAACTGTGGCTAGACTGAGTGGGTGCCGCTTCTTTTATACTGTAAAAATTGGTGGGGGCGCCGCAAAAAGCTGTTGTGCGACCAATCAGAGACAACCAAATATCATATTACTCGTACGAGATTTTTCCCACAAAATTCTTGACTATAGTATCATTTTTTTGCAAGTTCTGTGAGAAATTTTCCAAGAATTTCTTGAAACCCAATCCGCTAGACATATAATACAGAAACATGATACAATAATGACCACAAACGTTAGAATATTCGCTTTGTAAGCGTTTATTATTCCATCTAAATTTTTTACAATTTTGCTGAATACGTCGTAAATGTTGTTGAATTTGTGGTGGTTTACCAAGACTATCAAAGTACACACCTGTGCCATACTTATCAACGTATATGGCAACCCAGTGCGCACCACGCTGGTTATAATTTTGCGTATTAAGCACAAACGCACAAGGTTTCACCCACATCAGAGGAATCCGATCCGCTGGATAAACGCCTACTGCGTGAAACTTGATCCTCATCAGATATCGAACAATCTCTTTTGAATTCATTGCGGAGAATTTCTAAAAATTCTTCCGAAATCAGCGATTTTACGCTGGGGTTAAGTTTCAGTAGCCAATGTTTCAGATTAGCAACGTTATTTAGTGCACACACGTAATTTGAATAAGGTGATTTTAAGTAATGATGCATGCACTGTACACTGCTGAAATTTAAATTTCTAAAAGCTGGACAATCTTGTTCTTTTTCTAAATTTTCAATCTTACAGGTGGTGAGCTTGGAAAGTAGTTCAAGCTTTTCTTGACCTCGCACGAAAATTGTACGACAATTCATGCAAATATCTTCCAAATTTTTGTATAATCTTTTTATCGATATATCACCTTCGTACCACTCCAGACCATGATGATTCAGCGTCACCCAATTGTTCTGTCTCAAAGCATTTTTAGGTAAGCGTCTTAAATTACAAGGAGGCGCCACAATCCAATGAGCGATAAAGTTTTTATGAATACCAAGTACAGCCACCTCCTTTGGAATCAAACGATTTTTGTTGTCCTTTAAAAACTGCACATCAATTACCACGTCCATACTGTTTGCAATGAAAGTTGCTCGCCGACTGAGATAATAAAGCTGGCTTTGCTTTTACTTAAATAATGAGAAATATATCCCCACCACTACTTAACCGCTATAATCCACGACAACCTGTCTCGACGAGTCAATTTCGAGCAAATTGTCGTATTCAGCATAAATTATACAATTTACAGCGCCCTCTAGTGGGTCGTCGAATCTAACATCAATTCGTACATTACCATTTTTTATCAAATTCCAATGACTACCATCACTCGCCGATAAATCAGGTGTCAAATCAAAAGCGAACAGACAGTAACCGTTTGGATAGTCTTCACGGTTAATCGAGTTGCCTGAATTCATAAAGTGAATACCTGTGCCGGAAAAAAGTGTATGATAAGCATCAACGTACATTTTGCTTTTTTTGAAATCTGGCTGTAAGGGCTTCGATGGCACTTGCATTCCATCAACGTACAGACACAAAAAATTTATATTAAAATTCTTGAAATTGAATGGGTTAAGACTTTTATCTCCGTTGTAAGCTTTATTTTCAACAAAACCGAGTATAATTCTTTTCGGCAGTTGACCTAATATGACATTGTCGATTGTTTCCCCATGCACACCATTATGTAACGTAACAGCCTTAACTTCTACACGTGTCAGTGGGTATTTTGCAGTAGTCTGTGACAATAGTTTTTCGTGTGCTAGCACAAGTGAAGGATTTAATCTTACCCGACGCACAAAAAGCGTAGCCTCGGTAATATTTACCGTGAAAGCACCAGCGGGATCCATGAGACAGAATCCATCACGAGAACGCACAAGCCTCACTCTAACTTCAACACCACCCAGTAATAATTTGTCTTGATTAAAAACATCACAATGTAAATGGCCGAGTAAATCAATCTTCCTGCCAATCATGAGTGCCTTACGTTTATTGAGACCTACATTACCACCTGTGGTATCGTCCATTTTCCCTGCTGTATCATCGTACCACAAACCACTCGTTAAATGAGACTTTTTAGCTGTTGGACCATAATTTAGTAATGTTTCAATGTAAGCTCTGTATGCATAAGCATTGTTTGGCGGTGAAACAGGTTTCTGATTGAATAGCACGTCGACTTGATTAAACAACGAATGCAAAAGATTATTTATTGGTCCAACGTTCGGATCCTTAGGTGGTTCAGCACTAGTGCATGTTACACTTACACTCATACTTAACATTGTGTGAGCCAAGTCTAGATATTCAGTGTTGCCAGGGATTGTAAATTCAATTGGTGATTGGTCGTTGAGTGAAGATATCGGTTTATACTGTACCCAGTAAGAGCCTTCAATTGCAGTCTGTGTCGAGGGTAATTCAAAGAGTGATAATTCCGATTTGATTGACTGACAAGATTCTGTATGCAACAGCGCCATCTTGAAATTTTAATTTTCGAAAATATCTCTAGCTACACGTGCTTTCTTATTCTGCTTCTTCTTCTTCTTCTTTTTCGCAACCTTACCACTTTTCGAGCGTTTAGCTGCTGAGGTGTTTGTAGTACCAGCTGCACTCGACGACTGAACTGACGATGTCTCGTTCTTCTTTTTATATTCAGATTCTTCCCCCTCTTTTGCACTCGACTCACCCAAGAGCAATTTGTCCAGAACAACGTCAGCTTTTCTTTTGAGATTTTTACCACTCTCGCGAATGCGCTCTTTGGCCGCCTCTTTGACAGGTCTGCCACCTAGAGTGACATCATCTAGGATATTTTTACCCGCTCGGAGAGCCTCTTTACCGACCACCTTTGCACCTTGCTTGATCTTCGGTATAGCTGCTCGGAAGAGACCTTTCAAAAAACTACCTTCTCCTGCACCCGACTGGTGATAACCAAAACAAGGTTTACCAGCTCTAACGCACTTACCCCCACCACCAACCATTTGGTTATTGAAGAAATCTTCAAACTCAGACATTTTATCGGATGCGCTTAAAGTGAAGCGTTACAGTCAACGTACCGTAGTCGAATGGAATGGGAAATCCGTGTTCGTCTCTTATATCTATTTCGATCGACTGAAACGCTGAAGACAGCAGTGGTAGGTACATGGATGGTGAAAAGTTTTTAATTTCAACACCTCCGTAAACGTAATCGCACAAATGAAGCGAGACTATACGTAGTAAGCTCGTGCGCATGTCACCTGTTACGTAAGGCTGGCAAATGTTGCTGTAAACCATCAGCACGGTTGGCAACCCGTTTACAAGATTTGCTGGACGATTACCGGTAATGTAGTGTTCTTTATTACCTTTGCAAGAGAAAATTGGTACATTTTCCAGACCTAAAATTCTAAGTAATTTTTCCGATAGTGTAAACGTGTGCTTATAAGTTGTACAATCTTCTCCACATCGACATCCAACCCGTACATAGCCACCAGCTTGGATTTCAAAATATAAATGATTTTTCACATTCTCGAGATTATTTATTTCTTCCAAGAGACTTTCAATATCACGATAAACACCAGGTTTCACTCTGGCAAACACCTCGGCCCCCTGTTGAGTCTCTTCTGTTTCTCGCAAAACATTCGCCATTTCACGTTTGGCTGTTTTAACAGAAATAACTCCCTCCCGCTCAACTATTGATATATGCTGAAATGTGAGAGGTATTTGAATTTCCGTGAGTCCTACACACCAGTCGCCATGAAGATAAAAATTTTGCGATAATTGTGTTGTGAAATGTGTCGCCACATTGTGTGGAAAGACAAACTTGCTGCTGTTGCTCGGTAAAACCATGTAAAATTCATCGTTCATTGTAAATTTTTCAAATCTTTAGCCGCTATCCAAGAATTAAATTTTTCTGGATACCCCCTCCAACTGACCAAATATTGTTTTTTCGACCCACTACCTTTACTCTTCAAAACCTCGTCAACCTCAAACGCTTCGCTATCTAAATCCTTGCGCACTCTGCTCAACTGTTCTTCGTAAAAATATCCGTCAATTTTTTCTCCACCAAGATCTGCCAAAGTATAAACGGGTGGTTGTTGTCTTGTGTCGACTCTTATAATTTTAAACAGCTCCAGAGTCCAGCCACCCTCGTATGCTTTCCTGAAGGCTAACTTGGCACGACTGACACGAACCAGATCACCAACGCTGTATTTAGCTACTCTAAACGGCTTTTTTTCGCTGTAACGCAACGTCAAATTTCGACGTACCACGTGAGCATTATATAAGTTGACCTTGGAAGGGGACATTTTTATGGCACTGTGCCACGACTCGTTGTAACACGTCACAATTTTTTGCAAAACATCTATATAACGTCTTGTGCGCGAGTGAGTAAAGTATCGCCAGATTCGACCTTTGAGAGTTCGAATAAAGCGTTCGGCAATGGCTGCCTTTATATCAGGGTCTCCCACGACTCGGTAGGTAATATGTTTCTTTTTTAGCACCTCTTGCACCTCTCGACCGATATCAGTCCTTACCTTTATCAGTCTGTAGGTAAATAGGATGTCTATCATTACATCGTGATAAAATTTTGTCCAATGCTACAGCAACGCTTCGGCTCGTTTTGTCGAGAAGAGGCTCTGCCCAGGCAAACTTTGAAAGTGCATCAATGACAATGAGAATATAGCTGTACCCATCATTGTAGGTTTTAAGTGATCTAAAATCTGCCAATTCAGCTTCCCACACCTCAAAGGGGCTGAAAACGTTGTAATGTCGACGAGGAAAACGATGTCTCACGAGTTTGTGTAAGGTATGTGCATCCTGACTCTCCAGCCACTTGGCGATGGTATTGTTATCAAATTTTTTGGGTTTCGCGTGTTTCAGTAGATGAGCACCAGCGTACGCTGATGGTGCAGAAAGATTATAGTAATAATGCTCAAGGCCGTCCGGCTTTGACATCTCCTTCTTCCTTTTCTCCTTCTTTCTCATTGCTCCTCTTCCTCTTATAAATCAGCTTTCTCTCTTTTTTTTGCTGTCTTTTAAATGTATTTTTAATGCGTTTCAAAAATTTATCAAACGCAATTTTGCTGATCATGCACAAAACAGTAATACCAGCTGCAGTCTTTTCATTACCATCCGCAGTCTCCGAGAGCATGCGTGAAAATGCTCGTTCAGCCAGCAGTCTGTCGGCTTTTATATGATTCGTTATTTTTTTATTTGAATATGAAATATCGTGCTCTAGACAGGCATTGTCAAGAGGGTTTTTTCCTCTCTGACCGCGTCTGAGACGCTCTTCAAGATGTGTGCCAGGGCCGAGAAATTGGTAGCCTGGCAGATGCATTTCAAAGGGTACAACTGAAATCAATTGGTCTATAAAAGTACCAGTTTTCTCCCCTTCTCCTCCTCCTCCTCCACCACCCCTCCATCACTTCCTTCCATGCTTTCACATACGGTCCCATTTTAGCTGCTCGAGACGACTCTTTTTTGCAGGGGTTGATGGCGTAGCTGCCAACTCGCTACCAACTTTTTTACGCTTTTTCGCACTCTCAACTTCTTTCTCCTTTACGCTCATCTGACTAGTAGCTGTTGAGGTATAATAACCTTCGTTTTCTGACGACGATGACGGCGATGAGTCAGTGCTATGAGACGCAATCTTACGCCACAGTTGATCGTTACCAATGAATTCTCGAGGTATACTAACTTGTCGCAAGACGCGTGCAAACTGTTTGTATCCGCGTGGTGGTGGTCTTTTTCTACTTCTCATAGCCTCGTTCACCAAATCGACAATATTAGTACCCTCGACAACAGCGCCATCTAGTTTGATTATACCACGACTATCCCATTCAATATTACCAGCTTGTCGCAAGTATCTAATGAGATGTCTAGCATTGCTTCGAAATTTCTGCGGTACCGACTCGACAATCTGTTTGTCGTCGATTTCGTCATTATCGCCTCTATCCATTGTCGTTCCCGTTTCTAATAATGCGGTCTCGTGTGGACGTATTATACCCCCACTCTCATCCTTCTCCTCCTCTCTTAGATGCAAGTAACGCTGCAAGATTTGCTGATATTGCAAACATTTTTGGCGCTCATCACCCGCAGAATGTAAAATTTTACTCATTTCCTCGTCGAGGCGTGTCGTGGCTGTACCAGGTGTCTGGACACTGGATGCTGGTGTTGTATGATTGGTAGCTGCTACGTCATGCTGTTGCTGCTGAAGCTGTTGCTCCAAGCACTCTTGCGGTACTAAAATCATTTTTCTTGCGTACTCCATGCCGATATAACAGGTTTCACAATTAGCCGCAGTAAATATGCTGATTTTACCATCAATTTCCTTTTACCTCCAAACTACCCAGTTTAGCGAGTTTCCGCAACAGAGGTGCGACTTTTCGCAATTGTTTCTTATAATACTTGCTGAGTGGAATATTTCCACGTAAAATGTTCAAAGCACACTCGCAAATGTACGTTATAAGTTTAGAATTTGCTTCGCGTACTATAGCCTTAACTTTATAGAGTTCGCTTTTACACAAAACATGTAGCTGAGTCCAGTACTTTTCTGGAATCGGTCTGCTGCTACGACTACGTCTCACCGGCTCCATTACAATCGCACGACTGGCACATTATTCGTGCGAGCACCAGCTTTTATGGGTTTGCAACGAGGCACATAAACGTACTGATGTTTGTCAAACGGAAATATACAAGTACGAAATCTCATATTTTCAGGCGTACCCTGCTTCAGGTCTATGAACAAATAGCCGTGTGGCTCTGCTGTGGCATCGAGATATGCCTCTTGCAAAAAACGAGGCTCCTCGGGGCAGACTTGGCGCGCCAGATGATTTATTTGCGCTCGATCGCGCGGATTTTTAAATACCACGATGTAATTAGAGTTTAGAGAGATTTCTCGCTGACCTTGATGAAAGAGATTTTGCGAGATAAAGATGACGCTCAAGTGATTGTGATGACTGCCTTTGGTAAAGAGATTGACTACAGCTCTGCTGGACGATTCTCTCATCAGATCGTCGAGAATCAAGAGTTTTGGTCGTGGATCATTGGCATAATCTTCGCTCTTTGGTAAACCCTCGTGAAATTCGATTCCCTCACCCAACTCCCTGTAAATTGCCTGCCACTCGGTATAATACAAGAGTATATGCTCGAATTTTGTATCACTCATGCGATCAATGTGATGCAAAAAATTCTTCACAAATACTGTTTTACCACACGAGCTGGGTCCACAAATCATCAAAGTCCACGGATGCATCCACCTGCAAACGTCCATGTTACCGCCGCTGCTAAACTTCTACTACTAACCTCATCACATTTTCGAACCACTCTACATATACGATCAGCAAGAGTGGGGGGCGGCGGCGGCGGCGGCGCGCGCGTGTGCGAGCAGTATCGTGCTGGCGCTAGCCAATCGTTTAGCTGATTAGCCATATAGCTGGCTGACGCCAGCATTATTCCGCTCTTTAGCTATATGGCTGGAAAAGCTTAACAAGTATTAACCTGTTATTTACTCAAAAGCGCTCGTCACCATCACTACTTGTACCTGCCACCACCACCATCACCACCACCACCACATTTCCAGTATAAAAGTAAAAGCAGCAGCATTTATAGGTTAGTGCTGTACAAGTTTTCGTATCGTGAAAATAAATAAGTTATAGTCAACAAATTTGAGCAAAGGTAATCAAATTTTAACAAAAATTCATTAAAGACTCAAATTTTTAAATTTTGATAAAATCTTATAGAGACTTGTCGTGAGGAAGTGTGGTGATTATCCGTATCTTGAAGAAAAAATAATAATAATAATGAATTAAACAAAAAAGGTGCATTTCAAGGAAGGTAAACCGGATATTCACGTGATACGCGTGTGGGATTACGCGAGCCGTGCAGCACGACGTGGGAGTGGGAGCAAGCGGCTCGTGACAGAGAGAGATTTAAAATGAGAGTGGAAAGAATGAAGATTATTCTGGAACCTATAATTATGAAAAAAATTGACGACCACTTAATTAACAGAAAATAAATTTATTATTCTGTTATATTAATTTTAATTTCAATAAATTATGAAATTTATTACAAAATTGTTTTTGTCTTAATTCTATAACCTATATATATATATATATATATATATATATATATGTACATAATATTTTTACTTCGGTAATAATATATCAACATTTATTTATTATTTAATTAGATTTATAGCCGTATGGATAGCTAATCTCGTTATTTACAAATCGTCTCTTTGAGTACACGGGCTCGCATATTTTACATTCAGGTCGTGTTATAACATCGTGAAACCGTGTGCGTCTAATAGCGTCATAGTTTGCAAAAAGTGGCGGTATTTCACCAGTAATAAGATTTCGTATGGAATCAAAGTTTATTTTCTGACTCACCGACGAATTAAGTCTTATACCCTTGATTTTGCAAACACATCCTTCAACGCCATCTGGTGTCAAATATTTATATCCGTAAAATTTGGGTCCACCAGAGACGAATGATGTGATGCTTGTGCCAAGACCATAACAGGCCAATTCGTCGGTCAAGTCACCCAAGAACGGCCCTGTTTTCGCATCGTACTCACCCACGCGACTTACATACACAATAGAGTCAGTATCGTAATACAATACACGTTTACCCAACGGTTGCAATTCTTCGTAGAGTTTTAAACGCGCCAAGGCTGTGGTATAAGCGGCGACGACAACGTTACATAATGCCGATGGCTCGACAGCCGCTTCTGTGTTGTGCCAGCATACGTAAATTGTCGTATCGTCGATCGGTAAAATTGAGTCAACCTCGCTCTCAGCACTACAGAGTAATTCAAACAACCTCTGTGGATCATCCACCACTTCGGTCTTTGGCATATTTTCTCGTTGACCAAATTTACCCCACAATGAGTTTAAACAGAGTTTTGCTACAGATCTCAGACCAGCGTTATATTTTATTCGATTTCTGTCTAATTTTATGCCCTCTTGTTGCACAAATTCCTCAATATATCGAGCAATCGCGTTTTCGTTACCGACAGCACATTCCGAAGGGTAACCCGACGCGTACGTTTTCTCAGCGAAAAATTTATCGATATAAGTTGGAAATAGACCACCCTGACCCGTGGCTTTGTTGTACTGAGTAATTTTATAAGACCATATTTCAAATATTTTTCGGATGATATAGCCCATCTGAACAGCTTTTCTCAACTCGTCAGCAACCCACGTACCGATAAAAACACGATCATCAGGATTTTCATGGTCACAATCTGCGGTATACATTAATTCAGCACATGTTCGACACAGTGGAAACAAAAGCTTATTATGCATTTTAACGGGGAGTACAGCATGATATAAATTTCGCGGCGGCAATACTTCACATTTAATAAGACCTTCAACGTGACTTATGTCATTCGTTTGACCCACCAGAGAGCGACACTCATCCTCGTCCACGTAGAGAGTTGGGTGACCAATGGGATATCGACCGTATTTACAGATATATGGATATAATGAACACACGTCCACGTATTTTATTTTCTCACCCTCTTTTGCATCGTAAATTTTGACTGTATTGCCCGTTCGCCCGCCAAAAAATGCTTCTCGAGGATTTAACGGCGCGTGCCATTTTCGTGTCTTATCTTCAATGTACGACCGCATATTCTCGTTTTCCGAGTACTCTCGATCGAAATCACACTCCCACTTTTCGATAAGTTCATAACCATGGGCTCGTATTTTTTCCGATATCCGCGCGGTTCTCTCGAAACGTTCGTCCATATTTTCACCGTTTACGAGCCTCGAGTCTCGGTTTATTGTGTAACACCAGACACAACCATGCCAATAACACCCGTGAAATTGTAAAACGATTTTCTTTCCATTTTCAAGTACGCAATATCCGTCCACTAGAGGGCGTTCGGGAAGCCTCTTTTCTCTTGCACGAACGGTATACTGAATTTGTCGATTCAGCACATTTTCCATCCAGCACAACCATCGCATCGCCTTCATAGACTGTTTATTTGCTTGTCTATAACCACCTTGAGGTATAATACCTATTGTATCTTTTTGTAAAAATTTTTTTCTATACACACGCATGCAAGAAGATGCGATGGTGGCGCACTCTACAAATGGATCTGTATTACCACATTCGATGAAGGTATTGCGAAAAGCCAGACATGCTAAACGTAAAATTTTTACATCTTGCTTACAGTATTTTATAATTTCATTTCTAAAATTAAATATATAATTTTCAGCTTTTTTTTCGTTATACCACTGCATAAATTCGCGTCGCTCTTCGATCTTCATCGAATCTGGCGAAAAAGTGCATATCGGTGGCATTTCTCCCACGTAATTCTGATTTTCCGGTGTATTAAAAAGATGAGGGAACGTACCTTTCTCGATATTAACAAGACCGTAAGCTTTTGGTAGTGCAGCTAAACCCATATGTAGATAATTCAAACTATCTATGAATTTAACCGATAAAATTTCCATTATGATTATTTTTGACCCGTTTAAAATTACATTTGGCTTATTTCTGAGATCTTTACGTTCTGTTAAATGTTTAAGAATAAATTGTGCATCAAAACCCTGCGCATTGTGTGCTATACAAACGATTTGTTTGAAATTTTTTCTTGGTGCCAAGGCCAAATCGACTAGCTGTTTCACGGGGTCAATTTCAAACACATACTCGCGCATCCCACATACTTCGCAAGAATTTGATACATTTTCATCGTTCAAACAGTAACTACACACTTGCTGAACAACACATAAATTTGGTACATGCAGCCTTACTTTTTCAGCCTCACAGCCTAAAATGCTCTCTGATTGCTGAGTCTCAAAATCATAAAATAAATAAAGAATTGTTTTTTTATTCATCATGAATCCTTTTTTATCGACAATAGGTTGCATGTAACAAAGATGTTCTATTGGTCTTTTACCATTACATATTTTACAAAATATCGTATTACAATCATGTGGTTCTTTATCGTTGATGCGCACTGTTTTGCTACATACACGACAAATTTTTATACTCTCGCATACCGACCGAGAACTATCGAAAGATTTTGAATTTTTATGATTTTCAAAACAAACGGTGCCGTAAAAATCTCTGCTACATTGAAAGCATTTTATTTTTTCCTGATTTATATCACAAGGAGGCTTCTGTAAACATTTATAGCATTTTTGTTCACATTTATGATTTTTCGTATGACTAAATTTTGTATTGCAAGGTATACAGTAGCCTCGACTCCCAGCCGCTGCGAGTAAATTTAAAATTGGCTGGTAATGTCTGGAATTTTCATAATACATGATATTTAGAGTATATCTAACGACATTACCAACGTCGTGTACGAAACGTGTGCCATCGAAAAGCGGTCTATATCCACGAGCAAAATTTTGAAATGAATAAACAACGATTGCGACTCCAAAGAGTGCATAATATTCTTGAAATAATTTAATCTCCTCTATACCACAGCCCGTCTCGGGTATCGTAACTCTCGCAGCTCTTACAAGTTTCAATGCTTGCACTTTCTGATATTGTGCTGTATGATGTCTTATTTTATTCCATCTGTCATGGAAAATTCCACTACGCGTTTGACCACGTATGGCGTATACGTGAGCAGCGACTAGCGAGCGTGGAAGACAAAGACTGTCGCTATTTTCAATATTTAGAATGGATTTCTTAAAAACTGATTCGCTAGTGAGAGACACACGACCCCGGCCCTCTGGTTTAGTCACAGTACTGACTTCAACATTCAAAACATCGTCAATTTCGAAACCATCATTACTCTGCGCTATACTAGCTATCAGTTCTAGTAAATCTACCGGTGAAAAATCACGAAGCAGTCTAAAAGAAATCCATAGTGACCCGTGCACAAAACGTTCAGAGCTTATAGTCATGCCAATATAATCTGATGGTTGTGCATATTCACACACGTGACGATATAAATCGTTTATAGCAGCCTCCAACCAGCCATATACATTTGCATTAGCTGGTGGGGGTAATATCGACACTCTTAATTGTCGCCCTTGAAGCTTAAACTGTTTGTAATATCGTGAAGTTTCTTCATGAATGGTAATGTGTTCCTGAGCAGAAGTACCATCTCCCTGTTGAAGACATTCGTCTACAATACCGAGCAGTAATATATAAAAATTAATACAATTATAAAATTACATACATCTCAATAGTCGAGATCTTCTGTACCTGGTGTCGATATTGCAGATAATGTAGTTTCAGGTGAAACTATTTTATTCGACGTTTGTGCATCCTGGTCATTCCAGTGAGAACAACCAGGCAACGGTTCATTAGGTCGTGGTGGCGCTGTAGTATCAGCAATTACCCCCTCCAACATCGTGTTTGGAGTACTATGATCATAAATCACGTGATCATCTAACGAATTTATAACTTCTCGTACTTCTTCGGTGGGCGGCAGTAGTGCAGGATCTCTCGAACTAAGCAGCTGTTCTTCTGCTGACAGAAGATTCATCAGTAATTCATCCCCACCACTGTCCTCCATCATGTTTTGCAGGTCTGAAAATTTTTAATATCATATCTATCAAAGTTACACTATTTTAAACAAAAAAGTCTTATCCCGCGAAATTCTTCGACCATAAATAAAAAATCTATAGATTATTGATCCGATATTGGAAATCGATATTTTTTTGTAAAACATATTTTTGGATTTATCATTGTATTTACAACATAAAAGTATTAGCTTGCAAAATTTTTTTGACCGTAAATAAGTAAGTTATCGAGTATTGGTCCGATATTGGGAATCAATATTTTTTTGTAAAATATATTTTTGGATTTATTATTTTATTTACAACAAAAAAGTCTTATCCCGCGAAATTCTCCGACCATAAATAAAAAATCTATAGATTATTGATCCGATATTGGAAATCGGTATTTTTTTGTGAAACATATTTTTGGGTTTATGATTGTATTTACAACATAAAAGTATTAGCTTGCAAAATTTTTTGACCGTAAATAAGTAAGTTATCGAGTATTGGCCTGATATTGGAAATCAATTTTTTGTAAAACATATTTTTGGATTTATTATTTTATTTTCAACAAAAAAGTCTTATCCGCGAAATTCTCCGACCATAAATAAAAAATCTATAGATTATTGATCCGATATTGGAAATCGATATTTTTTGTAAAATATATTTTTGGATTTATCATTGTATTTACAACATAAAAGTATTAGCTTGCAAAATTTTTTGACCGTAAATAAGTAAGTTATCGAGTATTGGTTCGATATTGGCAATCAATATTTTTTAGTAAAACATATTTTTGGATATATTGTTTTATTTACAACATAAAAGTCTTATGCCGCGAAATTCTCCGGTGGTAAATAAAAAAGATATAGATTATTGAACGATTATTGGCTACGATTTCGTGATTTAAAAATACATTTCTAGATTAGTTATTCGATTCATGATAGAAAATATGCATAACTTACCTGTAGTGACACGATGATGTAACATGAGATGTCTAACTTGAGGTGCATCTTGCATTCCTCTGCTCTTAATACAACGACCAACTATATCAAGTATCTGATTATCGGTAAAAATATTTCGCTTAAACATATAGGCTAAAGTACGTAGCCCGCAAAGTCCTATGATGAATTTAATCTTTTTTAACAGCTCATTTATAGAGCAAGTTTTCAAATTTTTGCGCCATGCATAATTACAAAATAGTTTTATTTGTGGTTCACGAAGGAGAGCCACATTTAAAATAGTTATTAAGATATTATATAAGTCTTTTTTATTCATTCTCTTTTTTGTTATTCTTGTTCCAATGTTTAAACTCAGACTCATATCAGAACCATAAATCGTTGTCTATTTATACCGAAAATAAATCATAAATTTTAGGGTGAGCATGCGCGTAAAAATATAATATTTAACTTGTCGAGACCTGTAAAAATAATTTGATATTTAAACCTCCAACGTAGCAAGAAATACATCAGTTTTGTGGGAACCACTGAGTTGTGAGTACGAAATTCAATATTCTTAATAATCTTTAATAATTATTAACAATTTATTAAAAATCTCATATAAGATATTTAGTTAGCATGTACATAATTAAAACTCGGGTTGCCATTATTTCGCTTATAAGAAGGTGGGACTTTTTTCTTTAAGGCGTGCGTTATGCAATTTCATTCGTCTCTCGTGTCGCGTTATCAAACTTGGGCTGATCCTGTTACAACGAATGACTTGAGTGCATCTCTTAAGAACACCCATTCTACATCGGCCTAGTAATGGCTATTATACTTCTTAAATCTTTGTACTTTACATACTTTATACATACACTAAATTTGCATATGCACCTAATTTGCATACGTACTTAAACTATTAATAAATATCGATATTAGGTAATATCCTTAATATATAAATTGTGAATTCTTTTATTACATACACATCTACTGTCAAAATAACGGATGGTATACCTCTTTCTTTTTTATAATAGCCTGATACTTTTTATTATTTTTATCATAAATTATCGATATTCATTGCGCAATGATTGATAATTTATGAATAATAATTTATAAATAATAAATATCTTTCAATATAAAATATTCAATTTTGATAAAAATATATTTACATATCATCTGCATATGTATATATGTACAGTAATTATATACGCAACTTGGGCGTATTCACAATGAATGACAAAAATTGTAAAATAACGGATTGTATACCTCTTTCTTTTTTATAATAGCCTGATACTTTTTCTTATTTTTTATCATAAATTATCGATATTCATTGCGTAATGATTGATAATTTATGAATAATAATTTTTAAATAATAAATATCTTTCAATATAATATATTCAATTTTAATAAATATATATTTACATGTCATTTGCATATGTATATATACACCAGTTATATACGCAACTTGGGCGTATTAACGGTGAATGTCAAAACACCTGATCGCAAGAGGTAGAATAGTTATACTTGCTTTTATATTTTGGACTCCTGATTCTCTTTATCGTTTTTGTATCACTAATTCTCTATATTTATTGAATCGATATCTTGGTAATAAATATACATTATATTTAAAATATAATAACCAATTCTAATGCATAGTTTATTTGTCCATTTTTTGCATATTATTTACATATGATTTGTATATATATTTTATACAAATTTTTGCGTACACGAGTGTGTCTTATGTATGTATAGACATACGCATTAGAGAGAGAGAGAGAGAGAGAGAGAGAGAGAGAGAGAGAGAGGCTTATATATATATATATATATATATACACATATATTTTTATTTCATAATAATAAAATAGGGAAAAGAGAGAAAGAAAAAAAGAGAGAGAGAGACAGTGAGAGACGTTTCTCACGCTAAAATTTTAAGTTTTACAAAATCAGTACCCTATACACTTCTTGTGAATATAAAATAAATTTTTCCAGACGGTGTTAAGTTTTTAAATTTCTTTAAAATTCATCTTTTCTTGCGAAAAAGGAATCAAGTTGACACGCGTAGCGTGAGAGTGGTATGTGACTTTTTTAAATTTTTGATATAAGATGCACCCTTAACATTCGTGTTATCTGTTAAATACAATTTTCCCAGACGATTTAGAATTATTTATACAAAATCAGCACTGTGTCCACTAGTTCGCAGTGAAATAAGAATATCTTTACCACCGACGTGAGCATTATTCGGATTTCATTCCTTCTGAAATTTGAAATAATAAACCTATTTTAAAATTATTTCTCGCAAAAAGTATCTTAATATCAGCTTCAGCGTGAGAATTGAAAAAAATATGCAGTTTTTGGGGTGGGAATTATACTTTTTATGATCGTGGAGTTGTGGCTGTGATCAGTCCTCGTCGACAACCAGCAACGACTCTTGCACCTCTTACGACACCGAATTCAAAAAGTTTATATTAATATTATTATTAAGTATTAATTATAGTATATATTAATAAATTCATTATATTTAAAAATTAAATCGGCAATCAGCCTCTTACAAAACCGAATTTTAGTAACATTTTAAGTTAAATTTATAAATTAAATTTTAAAATGTTCGCGAATTTAAACGTAGAGTCACCGATTACTATCAGTGATGACGATAGTGTGATTGTTATTGAGGAGGTCAACCCAGTGGTGAATATTGCGCCATTAATTAACTTTATTAATCATGGTGTACCATTCCTATTACCCTTAAACCAATACATGGTCATCCACCAGGAGCCAGTGATCGCTGGTGATGGGGTAATAGGTAATATAAATGTGAATCAGGAGTTGACCGACAATGGTGCGCCGGATCAAGCCGGCATTCAACAAGAATTGGTCCTCGATGAGGGGGATAATTTTAATAATCAAGAAATCGTTCTTGAAGAGGCGATTGAGCATGATGTCAATGATGATGCTGTACCGGATCAAGCCGGTTTTCAACAAGAATTTGTCCTCGAGGAGGAAAATAATTTTAATAATCAAGAAATCGCTCTTGAAGAGGCGATTGAGCATGACATTAATAATGAAAATATCATCGCCGAAGAGCCGATGATAGTCGATAATGAAAATGAAAATGAAGCAGAAGATTCAGGCTATGGATCGGAGAACGAGGGTAGTGACAGCGATCCTGATTACCTGCCCGATGCGGACGAGGAAGAAGAAGAAGAAGAAGTAGACATCATGCGGCAGTATTACTACGAGAGAAAACAAGAATCTCGCCAGCGTCACGTGCTAGGTGTTATGAAAAAGTACTGGCGCACCAGGGTACGCAAGCTTCGATTGGAGCGCGATAATTTCATTCGCCGGGCTGAACGGCGATTACGTCGGTTGAAAAATAGGCGACAACAAACAGAAAGAATCATACCGCGGAGGCAACGAGGCCCTGATCCTACAGTAGAAAAACCAAAGAGAAATTGGGATGTCTGTTGGGGATGTGCGAAGTCATTTTACAAACAAGGAATTCGTCTGTGGTCCCGATGCGACGATTGTGGACTTTGGTTGTGCCCGGACTGTGGCGAAGAACCAGTGCACTGCCAAAATTATAATATCTTGTGAGTGTGCACGTGAATATAGTTAAGAGAACGTGTATTATTTAATGTTTAAAATTTAAATTTTTAAAAATGCGCGTAAATATAATTTTTTATTTAAGGTATTTAATTTTGAAACATTTTAATTATTTTTTGTGTTTCTTAAAAATATAGAATGTCACATGGTGAAATTTTTTAAAGTGTGTAAGGATAAAATTTTTTATTTTAAGTATTTTATGTTTTTAAAAATATATATTGTCAACGTGCGTGGTGTGTGCGTGAGAAGTTTATTATAATATACATTGTATGCGTGCATATATATATATAAAATTTTTTAATTTTTAATATTGTGTATTTTTGTGTTTGTGGCAAAGAACTAGTGCACTGCCAAAATTATAATATCTTGTGTGTACGTGAATATAGTTAAGAGAACGTGTATGTATTTATGTTTAAAATTTAAATTTTTAAAAATGCATGTGAATAAAATTTTTTATTTAAGGTATTTAATTTTTGAAACATTTGTAATTATTTTCATTTAAAGTGTGTCAGAATAAAATTTTGTATTTTAAGTATTTTATGTTTTTAAAAATATATATTGTCAACATGTGTGGTGTGCGTGAGAAGTTTATTATAATATACATTGTATGCGTGCATATATATATATAAAATTTTGTGTTTAATAAAATTTTGTGTTTAATAAAATTTTGTGTTTAATAAAATTTTGTGTTTAATAAAATTTTGTGTTTAATAAAATTTTTAATTTTTAATATTGTGTATTGTGTGTGTGTGTGTGTGTGTGTGTGTGTGTGTGTGTGTGTGTGTGTGTGTGTGTGTGTGTGTGTGTGCGTGTGTGCGTGTGTGTGCGTGTGTACGTGTGTAAGCGTGCATTTATTTCTTGGGGCACCAATGTTCCGTCTCAACAACCCCTACTTCACCTTCTCAGAGGTCATTGACTCGCTGGTCAATAACCTTTGGGGTAGCGGAGTGGGGGTTTGTTGTGACGGTCCATGGTGCCCCAATAACTACTCTCTTATCATAAAAGCCTTTACATTATTTTTACTAATTTCAGGATTTTTATGATAAGATCAATGTTTGTATTAATTATTAGCCTGTAAAAAAGATAATAATCTAATTTTTTCATAAAAGAAATGAAACTTATATATCAAATTATAAAAATAAACATGACAAGTATATAAAAAATGAAAAAAAATATGGATATATTTTTTGTTATTGTTTATAACAAATTAATTTATTTATATCATTAAACAAGTATAACGACTGTTAATATTATCTCGCGCTACCCCAGATTAAAAAAAGAAACATCAAAATCGGTTAATATTTCACTGAGATATAGAAAATTTTTTCACAAGACAAATTTGAAGTAATCGAAAAAATTTTTTCTGTACTTGCGAAAGATGACGCGTTCCTCCCCTCTTCAAAAAGAATTGAAACTATACATACTTAAAAACAATCTTTTAAGGTTTTAAAAAACTGATTTTAATATCAGAAATGATCTTATATCAAAGTTCAAGTATTAAAGGATCTGTCATTAATATTTCATTCCTTAATCTTTGTAAATAAACAAATGGCGAATTTAAAAAAAAAAAATTATCTCAGCTCCTAATTATCACAGAATAACGTTTTTTTTTTTAAATAAGCGTTAAAATTTAAGCAACAAGAATAAAAAAGTTGCATTTAAATATTTTTATTTTTTCATATATAAATTTTAAAAACAATTAAGAAAAAAATTTTTTTTTTTTCGATCGCCATTTAAACAGCGAAAATAATTAAAATGTCAATCAAACTTTTTATTTTCACTAAATATAAGTGTCAAAGAGCATAAATGACAATGGTCATTTCTTTCTAAAATGACCGCAATAGGGTCCATTTGAGGCCTACATTTTACCTCTTTTTAGTGAACAAATTGAATATCTCATAAACAAATTAATATTTTTTGCTGAAAAAATTATGGGAACTTAAGGATGATAGAAGGCAACTTTTTACAAAGTTACAAGCATGTAGCTCTTTTTTTTATGGAATAAAAAATTAATGAACATTTAACGATTTTTGACTATATTTTTGCGATTATTTAAATAAATTATTAACGAAATTTAATGTTATAGGGCTTAAACTATTCGTCTTGAAGACCTTTATAAGTATTATAAATTTCATATACCCTATTAAAAAGCGAAAAGAGCTAGATCCAAAAAACATCGATTTTTCACAATTTTTTACATGAAAACGTTGTTTAAAAAAATATGCCAGCCCAAATTTTGAGGGTCTTTCTAAATTTTAATATCTTTTGACCTAATGAACTCATTTTTCACTTCAGTTGCCTGTTACTAATTAAGTCATGCAAAAAGTCTAATTCTACTGGACTATTATGGAATTGCGCCGGAAAAAGTGGAACCGGAAAGCCACTTTAGTGGCTTTCCGGTTCTCTATTGGTTAATATAATATTAAATATTAAAATTATTATTATTATCGTCGTTATTATTTTCTTTATATTGTCATTGTTTTGATTATTATTGTTATTAGTAATATTTTAAATAGTATTATTATTATTTATAATTAATAGTTTATACATATGCAAATATAGATTTCAATTAATATTATCATTATTATCATTATATAAGATTTTATAATATATTTAATTATTAAGGTATCTCATATGATATTCGAAATTGCAAATTGATGGAAAATATTCTTTGGAGAAATGTAACGAAAATGCAAATAATAAATAGTTAGGTAGCCATCGAAAATCAAAAGAAAACATTATTAAAAAAATGATATTAACACGCGTTCTAATGGAAGAAAATACATAGTTTGGCTAAATCCATAAAATAGCGAACAGTTCTTAATAAAATATCATTATTATGTAGCCATTTTCATAACGATTATTTTGATATAACAAATATTATCTGTTGTTAGTCAATTTAAAAATTATAACTAACTAAAGTCGAAAAAAAATCTTTCCGAAAAAATTAATTTATCTTATAAGAATTTTTTTACTTAAATTCTTTGTTAAGAGCAGGTCGGAGCAGATTCGATACCGACCGAGAATCGAAAATCCGTTGCTTAATTTTCTCCTACTATACATAATGAAATGCATTAAAATTTTAAATATATTCAAAAAATTTATATCTCTATTGCGCTCGACAAAAATAATTAACGAAAAATTTTATACTACAGTTTTTTATTAAACTCTAAGTACGGTTACTTACTTTTCGTTTAAAATATGATGAATTTAAAAAAAAGAACATCTATTATACAATCCAGGGTTGCGAAAAAAGTAATTAAAAATTATTTGAATCACGAATCATTTTTGAATTTGTAATTAAAGTTTTATTTAATTAACAATTCCTTTTAAATTAATAATTAAAAATATTTTAATTAACAAATCAAAATCTAATCGTGAATTGAAAGGGCTTTAATTACAAAATCAAAAGGAATTCTTAATTAAATAAATTTCAATTAAGAAATCAAAATGTAATCGTGAATTGAAAGGGCTTCAATTCCAAAATCAAAAGGAATTCTTAATTAAATAAATTTTAATTAAGAAATCAAAATTTAATCGTGAATTGAAAGGGCTTTAATTCTAAAATCAAAAGAAATCCTTAATTAAATAAATTTCAATTAAGAAATCAAAATGTAATCGTGAATTGAAAGAGCGTCAGTTATGATTATGATTTGTGAATTCGAGGGCTTTAATTAAAAATTTCACAATTCCTTTTTAATTGAACGAACTAAGGAATTTTTATCATATATATGTATATAGAAAAACATATGTGGACGCGCACATACATACGCACCTGGGCTCATATATATGCAACATTTCGTGTCGACCCACACGCACACATACAGACAAGTTGATATATATATATATATATATATATATATATGGTACGACGAGTATACATACCCGCGCATTCAAATTTCCCGCCTGACGGCTAAGCTACTATAGAACACTAGTTCTGAGCTCAGCCGCCAGGTGGCAACTTCAAACGTCGTTGCACGCATCGGGAAAAATGAGGCCGGAGTATATAAGAGGCCGAGAAGCTATCCAGAGAAGAGCAGTATAGACTACGGTCTCTCCCCTCTCTTTACCAAAGTGCGCACATAAGGCTAAGAGAGAATGAGACGTGTAGTAGCTGGCTGCCTTGGCTTGTGGAGCACCACAGCTTAGGCAGAGCTTCTCTCTCTTGCACATTAGGGTAGACCAAGTGCGCACACAGGTCTACACTACAGTGCAAATGCTGGCAGTGCTAGAGTTACGTCCAGTGAGCACACAGGCGTAAATCTACCTGCCTAGAGCACACTCGCAATTTTTGCTGCCGCCGCAATACCGAACTTGCGCCGCTGAATTTAAGGGTGCCGTCCACCCAAAATATTATATTCTATCTCGAATATCGCAATGGGCTTAATTAAGGGTTTTATACACCCATAGTCGTCGCGTCCGCCACTACGTGATTTATGGAATATATTAAGGGTGTCGTCCACCCATTACTTGGTTCATATTAGGTTAAGGACTCCGTCCGACCGCGTGTAAATATTAGATATTAGAATAAATTAAGGGTGTCGGCCGCCCATTGTCTTTACGTCACTTAAAGGTCCCGCATGCCTATAGAGATTTGTAATTCAGATAATTAAGGGAGCCGGCTACCCACCGTCATTATTATTATTACCGTAGTATTAAGTATAGCGTTACTAGATGCCGCCGCCTAGTTATATTATAATTATTTAATTATTAATCATTTGTCTCCTTTGTTTTTGCACATTGTTGCAGGTAAGAGCCGCCGGTATAAATTAGACCGCCCAGGCCGTAGAATCTTTAGTTAAATTCAAACTAATAAATTCAGATTCATTAAAGATTATTAATTTATTTCATTTATTGAATAGCCGTCAAGTGGCCGAAACAAATAAAGAACCGAGTTACTTTTGTAAATCACATTTCATTAAGGTTAGGTTAGTTTACTTGCATTATATAAAATATTAGGTTTAGCTTTGATTAATACGTTATTATTATTCCACATTGTAATCGTCGTTGTAAATGAGTTTTATGAGTACAATAAAGCCAAGGTACTTCCTAGCATAACCGAACGTGTTAAACCTGGTTACTTTCCTCTACTTTCCACCGTCCGATCCCTCCAACTCCTGCCGATCTTACCCTGGTAACTCACTGAAGCGTCTGGCAACAGGAGTTACACGTATTTCCCCCTCCCGAAAGGGAAAAACGTCACAAAATATATACATGTATATATATATATATATATACATACATACATGGGACATTCCACGTCAACTAGAACGCACCCACAGACAGGTTTATATATATATATATATATATATATATATATATATATATATATATATATGGGACGTTCCATGTCCTTTCGCATGCATGCACGCACACGTTAATATTCATGGGATTTTTCGTGTCAATTGAAACACAAGCAGAGAAAGGTTTATATATATGAGACATTTGATGTCAATTCGCACGAATGCACACAGGCTTTAAAAAACATGGGATTATTCATGTCAATTATAACGCACGCACACACAGGTTCATGTATATGTCAATTTTCATTCATGCACACGCACATTAATATACATGGGATTTTTTATGTAAATTTCAACGCACACACATACAGGTTTATATATATGGGACATCTTATGCCAATGCGCACGAACACACACACAGCATTATATATATATATATATATATTTATGTCGTCGTAGGCCGTATTCGGTGGAATACCTATAGACCACGCTAAATTTGTATAGGCATTGCATACGTTCATGCTAATATCTCGACGATATTCTCTCTGTCAATACTCCCTTAGGGTATTGACAGCCTCTCCCTAAGGGAGTATTGACAGATCGAGATATCGCACAGCATGGCCGTATATGACGCGAGTGATATCGATTCGTAGGTTAGTAAAAACAAAAGAATGTCGTTAGATATGTCAATGCTCATACAAATTCATATAAAATCTTAACTTTACAGAATGTTTTGTTTAAACAAATTTTCAAAGTTAAACAGTTAATAAATAAAATAAATAAGTAAATAATGACATTATTTACTTTTTTTAATAAAACATATATCATTAATTTAAAAAAATCATTTTTATAGTTCCTCATACGGCCTACCAACGACATAAACTTATCTACGTAACTTGGGAGTACGAAGGATTCTGAATCAGGCTTGACTAAAGTGCTTGTCGCTTGAGCAGCAGTCAATCTCGGGCGCGCTTCGCGCCCTCGACTAACTGCTACTCAAGCGACAAACACTTTAGTCTCGCCTGTATTCATCCTTCGTACTCCAAAGTTACGAAAATATATATATATATATATATATATATATATATATATATATATATATATATATATATATGCGACATTTTATGTCAACTCGTACGTACTCATAATCACAGGCTTATCTGTATATATGGAACATTTCATGACAACTCTCACACACCTATCCGAGTTCTCAGGTTTTCATATATGGGACGTTTCATGTCAATTTTCATTCATGCACACACATGTTAATATACATGGGATTTTTTATGTCAATTTCAACGCACGCACATACAGGTTTATATATATGGGACATTTCATACCAATGCGCATTCACACACATACAGGAATATATATATATATATATATATATGGGATATTTCATGTCAACTCGTATGAACTCATAATCACAGGCTTTTCTATATATATGGAACATTTCATGACAACTCTCACACACCTATCCGAGTTCCTTCAGGTTTACATATATGGGACGTTTCATGTCAATTTGCATTCATGCATACACGCTTTTATATACATGCGACTCTTTATGTCAACTCATGTACGACCTTACAGACAGGTTTTTGCATATGTATATATGCTCCATTTTATATCAACTTGCTCACGTTCACTCGCAATTTTTTTGTTCATATATATATATATATATATATATATATGGGACATTTCATGTCAACTCGCACGTACTCGCAAGCACAGGTTTTTCTATTTATATATGGGACATTTCATGACAACATGCACATACCTATCTAAGTACCCTTAGATTTATATATATGAGACGTTTCATGTCGATTCGCATGCATGCACACACGCGTTCATGTACGTGGGACTTTTCATTCCGATTCACAAGCATGATATACACATATGTATATACATAAGGGACATTTCATGTAGAATCGCACGTACACACACAAGTTTATTCAAGTTTACATGGAACATTTAATTTCAACTCATACGCGCACGCACATGCTCACACATACAAACACATATTTAACTTTATATATATATATATATATATATATATATATATATATATATATATATATATATATGAAATATTTCATGTCGTTTACAGGTTTGTGTATATATATATATATGGGACAGTATATGTCGTTGCGCATGCATACACACACATGTTAATATACGTGGGATTTTTAATGTCAATTCAAACGCATATAAAGACACAGGTTTATATATATTGGACATTTCATGTCGATTCGCATGCATGCTTACGTACGTTAATATACATGGGATTTTCCATGTTAATTCCAACGCACGAACACTCACACAGGTTTATACATATGGTACATTTCATATCGATTTGCCTGCATGCACACACGTTAATATACATAGGATTTTTCACGTCAATTATTACCCACGCCTATACAGGTTTATATGTATGGGACATTTCATGACAACTCTAACACACCTATCCGAGCGCCCTTAGGTTCACATATATGGGACGTATCATGTCAACACGCACGCACCGGTTTTCATATATTTGACATATCTTGTCAACTCGAACGCGCAAACACATCTAAACATGTATTTAAAATTTGTATTTATATATATGGGACCGTTTCTGTCAATTCGCATGTACGCACACACATGGGCTTATGAATATATATATATTGTAACGGTAATTTACTACACGTTGCAAAAAAGAATTAGCTTTTATTTAAATTTTACTTTAGCTAAGATTATGAATTTTACTATATACGGAGTTGCAGAAAATTATACTAAATATTTTAAATATTATGGAACAAACTCCGATAGAGCTAGTTAGTATATTAGATTGATATGCGACGGAGTATTTTTCCGTCAGCTCGTTGCCGCGCGTCTCTCTCTCTCTCTCTCTTACCTGATCGAGAGACGCGATGCCGGTAGTTCAGTTTTCCTTATTTTACGCCAAGATATATATACATTATATGATATAAAAGATAAGGACCGCGGAGGCGTCGGGGTAAGCAAATTGATTCAGGTCTTTAGGTTAATGCTAATTTATTAAAGAAGTAAGAAAGTGATACAGTAAAATATATTTAAATAAAAAAGATACGAACAAAGTTTATTAAAGATGATTCTAAGGAGGGGACGCGACGCGAACTAAATTACGTTGAGATATTGTAATGAACGCGCGCACTCTCTGTGTTAAGATTTCTTCGAGGAAAGAAATCTCAACCAAATAGATATAACAATATGAACTTACGAATACGCGTAGAAGCTTCTATGACAACCAAAATACGTACGCTAGAAATATCCCGTCGTTGGCCAACAAAAGACGCGATACGCCGCAACCTGTTCGCTGAGGCTCGTAGAAGACAGCCAAGACCAGCACGTACAACCAGGAGGTGATGACGATCTTCTAGCAACGATCTTCCTTTATCCTCTTCTCCAAAACTATATGCGGCACTACACCAACGCGTTTATTAAGTTAAGACTTAAATAAGAGCCGAAAGCTATGGCGATGATGCGTGCTTGTAGGCCGCTAAAACAATGTCTCTCGCACAAGGCAGGAATATATATATGCCAACGTGTGCGCTTATGAACAGCCGGAAATGTTCTCCTTGCCTCGTGGCTTTCTTGCTCCTCGCGCGCGCGCTGCTCATCGAGTTACGTGCTTCTTGACGTAACTTATACGAGGTATCTGACTGAGCGCGTGTCAGTTGATCTTACCTAAGCGCGCAAGATTCGAACACGGTAGAATACCGTGACACCCCTCCGCCAGACGCAGCATAACCGGGTTCTGCTGCTCTGCTTGGCGCGCGGAAGGTGTGCAGCTAATGCTTTAAGCAAGTTTAATGCGCTTTTTATTTTATCACTGTGTATTCATTCGTTGCGCACGCGTTTTCCTCGGTGAAAAGTCGGTTACGTTTTCGCTATTCTTTACATTTGTAGAACCTTTTGGCCTACCACGCCTACGCCTGATCGGTTCGGACTCAGCTTGACGCATACGCTTTACTGTTCGTGTTACAACGATCGCTGTTTTACGAGGACGACCTCGCTTCCTATTCGATTTTTCGGGTTGGGGAGTATCACCGCTCGCAGGCGGTCGTACATAACCTGAGCCCGAATCTCCGTCGGCACACGGAGTCGCATCGCTCGCAGGAGACGGGTCGCTCATCGTCTCATTCGCGCGTGTTTCGTCCAACGGTGGTTGAGATGGTGTTTCGTCTTCTCGCCTTGCTATGTATGGTTTTAATTGCTCTACATGAACAGGGCCGTACGCATTACTATCTTGATCTATCAGTCTGTATGTGTTGGAGCCACATTTTGCCGTGATTACATATGGGCCTACAAACTTCGGCGCAAGCTTACTTGCAATGCCCTGAGCCGCTGAAGAGAGTATTTTATTCCTTTTCCATATTAAATCTCCAATGTCATATTCTACTTCTCTTCGACGAATATCATATGCAGCAGCCTGCTTTTGTTGCGCAGACTGTGCACGATCTACCACCTGTTCGTGTAGCAAAGGTAATTTGCTTACACGCCCTTGCCAGTTCGTTACTTCTTGTAACCTTTCGTTTTCTCGGGCAGCACTGTCTTCTTTCCTTCTCAGTGAGCTCGGAGGCACTGGCTGTCTACCGTAATTTAACATTGCAGGACTTGTACCAGTCGTACTCTGTTTTGCAGTATTATATGCAAACATAATTTCTGGTAGCTTTTCATCCCACGAGCGATGATTTTCGCTAATAAATGCTGTAATCATGGTTTTGACTGTCCGGTTTATCCTTTCGACCGGATTTGCCTGCGGGTGGTACGTTGGAGTAGTGTAGTGACAAATACCTATCTCATTTAGATATTTATCTATCATGTGATTCCTGAATTCTGATCCATTATCAGATAAGAAGATCTCAGGCGCACCAAACCTTAGAATAATTCTTTCTCTTAGTGCTTTTAGGATCGTGGGTGCATTTGCCTTTCTGATAGGTATGCATTCCACCCATTTTGTAAATACGTCCTCAAAAATTAAAGCATATTCGTAACCTTGTTTACTCCTTGGGAAAGGACCTGTTACGTCACCGGCAACGACTTTCCATGGGCCTGTAACTTCTCTTTTACCCATTAAGCCTGCAGGTAATTTTTGCTCTATCTTGCATTGTTGGCAGATCTCGCAACTCTTTACATACTGTGCCACAGTTTTCTCTATATATGGCCAGTAGTAGTACAGTTTTACGCGAGCTATTGTTTTATCACGACCTAAGTGGCCAGCTGTCGGCTCGTCGTGACATTCATGCAGTACTTCTGCTCGGTTTTCACTGGGAACGACGAGTTTCCATGCGTCGTCATCTCCCATTGTTGCTTCAGTGAACCTGTCCGGTACATAGCGGTACAATTGACCTCCAACTATTTTCCATCTTGGATAGTCCTTAGGATTACTCATAACCTGTTGAAGCAGAGACTTATACCACACATCATTGGTTTGCGACGCCCAACTTAGTGCACTTAAATGAGTGTCGCAGTCCATTGAATTTTCATGCATGCGTGATAGTGCATCAGGCACATAATTCAATGCACCTTTTCTGTGTTCAACAGTGTAAGAGTAACCCTGCAGCTCCAGCGCCCATCGCGCTAGCCTGCCCGTTGGATTATGTAAATTACATAACCAACGTAGACTACTATGATCGGTTATGACTTTAAAGTCATAACCTTCAATGTAGCAGCGAAACTTTTTGACAGCCCATATAACAGCTAGACATTCTCTTTCTGTTACGCTATAGTTTCGCTCTGCACTGGACATTGTACGACTAGCGAATTCCAATACTCGCTCTTCGTCGTTGACTATTTGCAGAAGTACCGCTCCTAGGCCTGAGTCGCTAGCATCTGTCTGTATAACGAATTGCAAATCGAACTGCGGTCGATGTAATAACGGAGCAGATGCGATTAAGGCTTTTATTTGATCAAAAGCGATTTCCTGATCGCTTGACCATGCATATCTGCAGTCTTTTCTAGTTAGCCTCGTCAATGGCTCTGCTAATGTGGCGAAATTTTTCAAGAATTTCCTGTACCACGAGGCCATACCCATGAAACGCCTCAGCTGTTTTAAATTCTTAGGAGCTGGGTAGTCAATGATGGGTTTTATCTTTTCTGGGTCTGGCTTAAACCCATCTCTATTCACCAGAACACCCAGATATTTGACCTCTTCTCTGCAGAATATGCTTTTTTCGTGACTGATTGTGAGACCTGCTGCCTTTATGCGGAGTAATACCTTCTTCAACCATTTCATGTGTTCAGCAAAAGTCTCGGTTACTACGATTATATCATCCAGGTATGAGAATGCATATGGCTCGAGTTCTGGGCCTATAACCTTGTCGATCAATCGCTGGAAGGTGGCGCCAGCGTGGCTCAGGCCGTACGGCATACGTTTAAACTGGAAAAGGCCCATGCCAGGCACGGTAAATGCCGTTTGAGCACGTGAATTTTCTTTCATCTTAATTTGATGGTACGCACTGCTCAAATCCATTGTAGAGATGTATCTTGCTTTCTGCAGTTTACGCAAGATATCATCCATTCTTGGCAATGGATATGCATCAGGTTTTGTGACTGCATTAACTTTCCTAAAGTCAATACAAAATCTGAATTTGCCGTTTGGTTTTTTAACACGAACCACCGGGCTTGACCAACCGCTCATTGAAGGTTCAATAATGCCTGCAGCTAGCATCTCATTAACCTGCTCGTGCATCCATTCTTCGACTTTTTTGGAAACAGGATAATATTTCTGTTTGATAGGTCGCGCAGAACCTGTATCGATCTCATGTTCGATCCAGTCCGTACAGCCTATAGGAGTGTCATCTTCTCCTAATATTCCTGTAACTAGTCTTTTTATCTGAGCACGATCGGCCGCTGATACGTCAGCCAAGCCGACTGAGCCTAATTTAGCAACATATAATTGCCTGAGTGCAGCGATTTCTAAATTTACTTTTACATTTGTACCTTTAAAAGAAAGTTTATTTTCGCACGGATCGAAGATAGCCTTAAATGCTCGTATAAAATTGCCACCTAGATAACATTCTTCGTCTAGACTAGGCATAATTGCAGAACGGATCGTTTTTGTAACTCCGCCTACAGTAAACGGTAAGTCAACATAACCTACTAGTGAGCATGATCTACCATCTGCTACTTTAGCGAATCTGCCCGTAGCTGGTATCAAAGGCACATTACATGCGGCTGCCAACTGCAAACCTATAGAATTCATCACCGTGCGTGATGCACCTGGGTCATACAAGGCCCTTATGCGGTAATCTCCGATCACTACCGTGAGCCACCATCGAGCTTCATCATCAATATCTGATTGCGGATGTTCTTCCTGATCACTTGTCTCTGCCTGACAAGTGCGAGACTTGCTCTGTTCTGCTACTAGAGCTTCCGGTAACTTTTCTTCTACCATCTTTCTAGTAGAGAGTTCTGAGGTCTCGTAATCCTCGTTAGGAACAGTAGGTACCTCGTCTACTTGTTCCCTTGCCCTTTTCCCGCACATTGTGGGCAAGACCACTGTGTGTAGCCAGGTAGCCCACAGCGGTAACAACTGAGGTTAGGATTTCGGTTTTTTGTACCACTTTGCTTCCCTCCATTGGTTTTACCATTACTTGAGTTTCCAGTCTCATTTTCTTTTTGGCCTTGGCTTTGTTGCTCGGAGTTACCATGCCCTAGATTGGGTTTACGAGGTGGTCTATTAAAATTTTGCCGTCTCTTAGGAGAATTTCCTCGCGATGCGTTAGGCAGCATAGATTTTTGTGCGTTATCCTCGTTGGGTTTTGCTGCTTTCCAAAAGTCTCCCTAAGTTCACGCATTTCTTTCGCTAATTGGGTTAGTACCTTCCCAAGATTTAACTGCTCAGCAAATACTTGCTTATCAGATACGGCAGCTACTTGTGGCTTACTGTCTCTCGGCTTACTCGTTGGCCGGTAAGCCACCTCAGGTAATAAGGACTGTTCAGGCGGAGGCGGTGGTCTGTAGACCCTTTCTGCCTCAAGCGTCAGTTCAGCTTCTGCAGCTTTTTCCAATAATGATTCGATGTCTACTATTTCATCCCTTCTTACCATTCTCTGAATTTCCGGTAATAGGTTACGATGTAGTAGATCGAGCTGTTGGTTTATATCTGGCAAAGGCACTTGCTTTAAGACTATAGACTGCAGGCAAGTAATATAGTCTCGCACAGGCTCGTGTTTGCCTTGCGTGCGTGCGTTAGCTTCTGCTAACAACCTTTGTTGAAAGCGTCTGCTGTGGCCATACCAACGTAATGCTGCTTCTTTAAACTGAGCCCATGTTTGCCACGAGTGTCTATTATTCCTGTACCAAGTAGCAGCAACTCTTGTTAGCAGTTCGGAGAGCGAGGATAGTAAGTCGCTCTCACTGAGTTTAGCAAGTGCTCTGCACTCTTCGACTCTCGTTAAGAAGAGGTCTATGCTTTGGCCTCGTTCAC
Organism: Anastatus disparis; assembly: GCA_017163975.1. Classification (NCBI taxonomy): domain Eukaryota; kingdom Metazoa; phylum Arthropoda; class Insecta; order Hymenoptera; family Eupelmidae; genus Anastatus; species Anastatus disparis. The sequence continues at coordinate 685,422 of JAFFSR010000100.1, forward strand.
CCGAGAATGTAACGTTCCAGCGGCGCACTATATGACCTACGTCTGTGGTTTTATTTGCGTTTACTGTTCGATCACTGTGCCTGCTCTGATCAACGTTAACCGTCGCACTGTTTGCAGTGTGAGGGTCCCTCCCCCTCGACTGTACGTGCACCTGTAGTACCAGTTGATAAATTATTGCGGCATCCATAGCTTAGTGCATTTGCGCTTGCATTGTTATTTTCTTGGTTATTTAATGGGCTGCTACTGTTAGCGTAATGTACGCTAAATGTATCACGAAAGTTGACACGCTGTTCGGTACTTTTATTTCCTTGGAGGTTTTCCCGTCCAGGTGTTACCTCACCTGTAGCCTGATCGAACAGCTGTGTGCTCGAAGATTTAGGCTGTGATAGCACTTCCACTTTTAGTGATAGCGAATCCACTGTAGTTGCCATTCCTTTTACCTTAGACGACACATCTTTTACTTGGTTATGTATTGTAGTAAGGTAGTCTAGTAATTCCTTCGGTATATTCGAGACATTTACGGCTATTTCTTGTCCTTGTTGTTCTTGGCGAGTTTCCAGTGGTACCTGATCGTTGCGCATTTCGCTTTGCGTAACGTTACTCAACGTAGTATTTAAATTTCTCACCACCGTCTCATCATTACGTAATACAGTGAGTGGATGCTCCTCGTTTGGGTCTGTGTTTTCGTCCAAGATCGTAGACCCTGTCTTTTCGAATATTGCCTTTTCTATGAAATCTTGCCTGACCGAAAGGCGGTGTTGTCGTGTCGCCATTTCGTTTTCTGCAGAGCTTGATTCCTCAAAGTCTACTGCTGTATAATTACCTAGCAGCCATCGTACTATTCGATGTGACTGTTCATAATATAACCCTTCTTGCTTTAGTTCCAATGCTTGAAGAGATTCTAACAAGTCATCTTCAGATAGACATGCTGCCCATTTATGGACTTTTAAAGCGGTAGCTTTGTGATTTTCGTCGACTGACTTTTGTTGCGTAGCCATCTTGGATCGGTTTATCTTCTTTCTTGAAATATACTATATCTTGAAGTTGATCGCACGCAAGTACGCTATTAAACGCTTGCAGTGTGTGTGTATTCGCTATATGTATAATAAATAATGTTTGAGTTCGTATGTGTGTGGTTAGAATCTAAGCCGCGCACATACGATCCAAAAAAAACGAAAAAATATATGTATATATAATTTTTTTCCGGAACAGTATATTTTTATGTTTTGGTTTTGGATTAAATTATTAAACGCGATAACTAATAATATTTTAGTCAACTGACCGATATAAAAAAATTTCAACTTTGTTATTTTAATTTTTACTACGAAAAAAAATCAGTTAAAACTATTAAAATCTTCAAAATACGCGGCTAAATCCAAAAGCCTGTGCGTTTTTAAACTTTAGTTAAAAGCGCACACCTAACTGTGTGAGGACAATTTTTTTCTTTATTATACATTTGTATTTAATGTGTAGTGTAAAAAGGTGAAAAAAATTTTAAAGTGTTAACTTTGAGAAATTTTTAACTTTTTTCTACAACACACACTGCACTGGTCAATTGCCACGCTACGGGTTGGCAATTTTTGATGAGAGAGAATTTAGAATTCGTAACCAAAATTACAACTTTTAAATTCTATTAAATCATGCACACACGAAAGAAAGAGAAGCAAAAAATTTTCTGACCCTTTAATATATATCTATAAAAATATATTTTAACTTTTATTTAATTCAAGTTTGTATTAAATATATATAAAAAAAAATTTATATTTTATGCTCTTAGTGAGGTTAGATTCTTTTATATTAAAGGGCAGTTACTAACTAATCTAATTTCAACTTCCTCGACAGTTGAAATCAATATTTCTCTCTCACCATTAAAGTCAAGCAACTACGACTAACGACCTAATCGGCAATAGGGTTATATACCTAACGCACGTTTTTATTTTAAATAAATTCAAATGCTTGTTCGCTTTTTCACTTAAAGCGAACAAAAGCATGCAGAGTTTTTATTTCTTGAACTCTGTGTCTTACCAACGTCGACAATATTTGCGCGTTATCTAGAGAGAAAAAGAAAATTTTTGCTGGGACACGTGGGGACGCAATTTAATTTTTAAAGAAAATTTTGTACTATATTTCCGAAAAAAAATCACAAAAAGGAAAGAGAAACAAGAATTTTTCAATTTTAAATTCGATAAATTTTCTGTAATAATAATTTCGTTTTACGAAAAAAATTTTATTCAACACGTGTTGTACTTAATTTTTGCTGTAGGCAAACGCCATCATTAATACAAAAAATTTTAAAGCAACGCGAAGCCTGTTCACTTCGACGCCGGCTACTTGCTCGACGCCATTTGAAAATTTTGCTTTATTATATCACGCGCAAAGACCTGATCCCGTTGACGCATCTATACATTGGGCGCCATTTTGTAACGGTAATTTACTACACGTTGCAAAAAAGAATTAGCTTTTATTTAAATTTTACTTTAGCTAAGATTATGAATTTTACTATATACGGAGTTGCAGAAAATTATACTAAATATTTTAAATATTATGCAACAAACTCCGATAGAGCTAGTTAGTATATTAGATTGATATGCGACGGAGTATTTTTCCGTCAGCTCGTTGCCGCGCGTCTCTCTCTCTCTCTCTCTTACCTGATCGAGAGACGCGATGCCGGTAGTTCAGTTTTCCTTATTTTACGCCAAGATATATATACATTATATGATATAAAAGATAAGGACCGCGGAGGCGTCGGGGTAAGCAAATTGATTCAGGTCTTTAGGTTAATGCTAATTTATTAAAGAAGTAAGAAAGTGATACAGTAAAATATATTTAAATAAAAAAGATACGAACAAAGTTTATTAAAGATGATTCTAAGGAGGGGACGCGACGCGAACTAAATTACGTTGAGATATTGTAATGAACGCGCGCACTCTCTGTGTTAAGATTTCTTCGAGGAAAGAAATCTCAACCAAATAGATATAACAATATGAACTTACGAATACGCGTAGAAGCTTCTATGACAACCAAAATACGTACGCTAGAAATATCCCGTCGTTGGCCAACAAAAGACGCGATACGCCGCAACCTGTTCGCTGAGGCTCGTAGAAGACAGCCAAGACCAGCACGTACAACCAGGAGGTGATGACGATCTTCTAGCAACGATCTTCCTTTATCCTCTTCTCCAAAACTATATGCGGCACTACACCAACGCGTTTATTAAGTTAAGACTTAAATAAGAGCCGAAAGCTATGGCGATGATGCGTGCTTGTAGGCCGCTAAAACAATGTCTCTCGCACAAGGCAGGAATATATATATGCCAACGTGTGCGCTTATGAACAGCCGGAAATGTTCTCCTTGCCTCGTGGCTTTCTTGCTCCTCGCGCGCGCGCTGCTCATCGAGTTACGTGCTTCTTGACGTAACTTATACGAGGTATCTGACTGAGCGCGTGTCAGTTGATCTTACCTAAGCGCGCAAGATTCGAACACGGTAGAATACCGTGACAATATATATATATATATATATATATATATATACACACATATATGTGTGTATATCTGTGTACACATATACATGGGATATTTAATGTTAATTCACACGCGCGCACATACACACAGGCTTATATAGACGGGACGTTTCATGTCAATTTACATGCATGACACACGTACTTGAGTTTATATATATTTTTTTATATTATATATATATATATATATATATATATATATATATATATATATATATATATATATATATATATATATATATGAGTGCCACCAGATTTTTTTTTAACAAGTGAGCAGTTTTTAATCATTTACACAAACAGGTTATTTTTTCTGTGTTACTTGAAATAAAAAAATTCTAGTTTCGTAAAAGTTGCTAATATTAATACTGATAAAAATCTTAAAGATTTTTGAGGAATGGTTTTACTTTTTAATGGATAATTTGATTATATGATTTTATTTTTAAAAAAGTTTTTCACATAATAGTTATCTGTAATAAAAAAATTCGTTTACAATGTTAATTACTTTTTCCTGACATTTGTTTTGAAAGTTTATGTTTAGCAATTTTAAAATTTGGTTGAGACACTGATGATGCTGTTATAAATTATTTTGGATGTGTTATAATTAGTGTGCTGCCTCAATTTTCAACTGAAGGATTATAAATTAAGGATATTTTAGATTGGATTGCGGAAATAAAATAAATGATTAAAGAATTACAATCAACAAATCAATAAATTCAATTATTAATAGTTAGAAAAAAATGTTACCATGTCAGTGAGTTTTTTCAACAGGGTTATACATAAATTAAATTAATTAAAATTAATATTTTCAATCAATCATATACCTATTTTTTTTATTAAAAAGATATATTTTTACAAAATATGTAACAGTAAAAGAGTAGTTCACAGAAAAAAATTGTACTTCGTTAAAAAATTTTATAAATTATAAAAACACAAGTTTTTTAAACTTCATAAAATAATGAATAGCGTACTGTACATATTGTTCCTGTAGCAAAAATTCTACATGTAAAAAATGTAATAAGATTAAAATACAAATAACGATTAATTAAACGTATTTATAAATTATAACATAAATTTAGCAATTGAAATAAAATTTTAGGAAATCCTATTCTAATCTCTGCTGCACTGTAACAATAGTCTCATTCTAATATGAAAAATTGAAAAAAATTATAAAACTTATTCTTTTTCATAACTTTGGCATGAAAATTGCATGAAATAAGCGACAAAATGTTTTTTTTTTTAAAAATAGACTTTTCATATTTTGGAAATTATATCATACAAATTTTCCTGGATATTTTCCGACTTCACTCCCTTTAAATTAATGTTTAGTGACAAAATATATATAAAAAATTTTTGGAACCGTGGACTTGAATGTTGCTATAGCAATCTCCCCTATTTCCCGACCTGACTTTTTCATGTGAGCACCGTTGCGCGGTACTCTCTGAATAAGCGGTTCAATTCTTCGTAAAAAATTAAAGGAAGACGGCAACTAGCCTAAACCATTCTTTTTTTATCAACAGTTGTTGGATTAAAGAATAATTTTAGCTAATTGAAATGTAAAAATTCTCAATTATATTGGTCACCAATAATTGGTGCAATAAAATGAAAAAAATCATTAAAAATGGCAAAATGAGTTTTTTTTATATTTATGATGTTTTACAGAGAAATGGTGCAATGTACCGCAAAATTGATAAGAATATTTTTGACTTAATATTTGATGAAAAACACGAAGAATTATGTTTTTCCGCGAAAAATTAACAACCAGAAAATTTACTTTAGAGATTTTCCTAACTATTTTCCAGCTATTCACCCTCGAAATTCGTGTTCAGGGCACCAAAATACATAGGAAAAACTTTGGTGGAGCCGTAGATCTCCATCGGCTACGGAAACTCTCCCAGCTACCTATATTAGTTATCAATGTCCTCCGTATTCAGGTGAAATACCCCAGTTGAAATGTACATTAAGGTTTGGAAAGATCCTGATGTAAAAGAACCTTTCTAATTTTTTGCGGTTATTGGTACCAGTCCATAATACAACTTTGCGAACTCTTATGAAAAAAATTGTCATGATTGTCGTTGATACCTTCTGAACTTTTTCGATTCATTAAGTTTTACTAAGGAGTAGTAACCTTAATTTTATCGTATTGACAATTAATGAACAATTAAGATCGCTTTAGAATTGAACAGCACTGTAAAGTTTTCAGGAGAAACCTTCTAGATTGTATTTTAAAAAATTCTTCAGAAACATTTTTTACGTTTTATCATCGTATGAATATATTTATTAAATTATTGGTAAATAAATGATTATAAATCTATGAGATCATTTAAGAATACGGATGAATCTTTATATTTTCTGTATATTGATTGAAAGGTTAATGAAACTTCACGAACTCTATGGAAGTAAATCGAGATGAATTATTACAATCTTGTAAAGAGTTTAATAGCTGTTAAAGATCTTCAAGAGGAGGTCGAGTATATATGTCCTATTGTAATCAAAAAATTGATTTTTTTACAAAAACTAATAATTTTAGAAAAAAATAAAGAGAAAGCCCCATCTTGTATCATAAAAAGCAATATTTTCTTTGATTAGGAAAAAATTTTTTTATCGATTCGTTTTAAAAAAAACCTTGAAAAACATAAAATATCGAGGTTTGGATGGACAATTCAGTTTTTCAAAGTTTTCTTTGAAACGAAGCAATAAAAATAATTTTTTCTCATAAGAGAAAATATTGCTTTTTATTATACGAGATGGGGCTTTCTTCTTATTTTTTGCTACAATTATAAGGTTTTGCAGAAAATTGAATTTTTTTATTATAAAAGGATAGAGATATACAACCTGCTATTAATAAAATACCGTGAAAATTATTTATGATTCTCAGTAATGATTTTGAAGTTATAAAAAAATATACGTATTATTAAATTTTTTTAACTCTTGAAATAGTTAAGCATACCATGGAATTGTTCGATAGTGGAAATAAAGCCATTTTACACGACTAAGCTATAAATCTTTTTGTGAATAAATACAATGAATCGCACTGATTTATTAATACTAGGCAATTTTTTAGTTTATTAATAAGTTAATTTAATTAATACTATGATATGCCCTTCAAAAATCACTATTCAATATATTAGAAATTCATAAAAAATCTGAAGAAGTCATAATCATATTTTTTTATATATGGGGATATCCACAAAACTTTTAATTCTCTAGTAACAGGTCATATTACAGCTGTTACTGGGTTACCGCATGATGCACATTATTTAAACTAGGTTCAAATCTTTTGTGCTATCCTGTAACTCTATTTCTGATGTATTTTGTAAATGTTTAACAAACGGCGCAGTAGATATTTCTATGAAACATTCATTTTTACACATAAAAAATTACCGTAATTTATCTTATGTGTAAATTTACTTTTTATAGAATTATCTGCTGCGCCGTTTGTGGCACATTTACAAAATACATCAGAAATAGAGTTACAGGATAGCACAAAAGATTATAACGTAGTTTAAATAATGACCTGTTACTAGAGAATTTAAAGTTGGGTGGATATCCCCATATAATACCATGGTGGTACACATGAAATTGGAAAGGTTCCAAAAATATATAAATTACAATAACTTTTCTGATGAGGATATATTATTCAGATTAATATTATTTTTAAAATTAGATAACATTATTTTTATTTTTAAGAGTATGACGAAGCTTCCAGTCTTCTAATAATATTTCCAATCCTAAGTTATGAATAAACAATGCGTTTAATAACATTTTTTGCGACAAAGAAAAAATTTGTAAGATTCAACTCGAGTGCGGACAACTCAAGAAACCCACGAAAATACTACATAAAAAGTAATAATACAAACTTTCAATATAACGTATTTTAAGATTAGATTTGGCGAGCTTGATATAATTTCCAATCCAAGTTCATAAAAAATTTACAAGTTTAAATGATTTTTTATTTTAGGCTGATTCCATTTCAAATCGAACAGTCAGTATACACTCAAGTCACCAATTACTGCGCTAATTGAGTATGTTATTCTACCCTAAAAATAAGGGTATACGTATTTTTTCATTTTGCTGAAATATCAAAATTGCATCAGATATGCACTTTTGAAAATTGCATACAAAAACTAAATGTGAAAACTGAAAATGTTGAGAATAACTTTAGAAGGCTATCGTTTTACCAATTTTCAATGAATTTTGGTAAACCTTATTTTCTTTTATTATGTTTTAAGCCCTCTTTAATTCAGTGCAAGAAATTTAAAAAAAGACTAAAAAATGACTAAGATATGTGCATTTTACCAAAAAATGCACTTTTTATGCACATGCATTTTTCTCGAAAAACCCATTTTTTTTTTGCTGAAATTTTTTGTGCTCATAGAGGACAAAATTACCTATCTAATGGTACTTGGTTGATCCCGTACTTATTTGTTTGAAGCGAGAAAAAAATTCACAAATTTTATTGGTGAAAAATTTTTGTATATACGTTCGGAAGTCTTAAGCAATGTTCATTCCAACGCTGTCGCATGCTTCGCTCATTATTTGTTTACCTTTGTATGTATGTATATATCATCAATAGTGATATATATACACATAAAAATTCGTTTTATAAAAATAAATATTAAAAAATGGAAAATAATAATTTTATTCGTGTATATCTATATTATGTATGTTTCGATGTACAGACAATAGGAGGCTCATTCGCGGACGAATACCTCGCGTAACCAAAACAGCATATTAGAATTGTTATATACAAGCTAGTTATTCTTACGTCTGCTTTGAAAGGTACTTTTCGGACTTGTGAAAAAGTAAACAAAACTCTGCAATTACGATGTCCGAAATTCACTCTTCTACAAGAATTCGATGTCCCGATTTTTTTCAAATGCATAAGAAGGTAGTTTATAAAAGCAGAAATTTATGTTTTAGACCGTTGGAAGATTTGGCCATTAATTTAGCAGCGCTTTATCCAGATTTAAAGATACTGCCCTCTACTAATGTATGCAAAAATTGCCATGAACGCATATCAAAAATGATTTTAAGTGATCTTGAATCTACATCTGAAAATAAAATCACTGAACTTTTTAGCGGAAAAAATAATGATTTTATCCCCAAGACACCCGAACGAATACAGGAATTAAACGAGAGTATTAATATAATTTTACCTCAATGCGTCTCGCCGCTAAAAAGAAAAACTGCAATACCTAAAAATTTAACAGAAAATTACGTATCTAAAAAGAAAAAATCTTTAATTTCAGCTTTTTCTGCTACTGTCGGAAGTAAATTAGAAGATGCGTATAGCATTTCAGTTGAATCAATAGAATCGGACAAAAGTTCGACTGAAAACTATTGGAACGAATTTGTAGAAAATTTTAAATCGGCTTTAGAAAAATGTTCTTCTGTTTCGGAGAAAATAAAACTTCTAACTCTACTACCTTCAAAATTAAGCAAAATAAAAATTTGCTCACTATTCCCGAATATAAGCGAGTATATGATAAATAAATCAAGAAATCTCGTGAAAAATAAAGGAGTTCATTCGGAGCCAGATTCATATACTGGTCATCTTATTGATGAAAATACAAAAAATATCGCTATGGAATATTTTTTTAATGATGATTTTAATTGTAGTAGACAAAGTCCAAATAAATCTGATGTTGTTATTGTTAAAGTTAATAATACAAAAACTAAAAAAGTTAAACGGTTTCTTACTCGAAGCTTAAAAGAAACATATAGTCAATTAAGACAAGAAAATCCAAACTTACAAATAGGAAAATCGAAATTCTATAGTCTAAGACCAAGTTTCGTCTTAACAAGCCCTGTGAAGGAAACTTGTCTTTGTGTACATTGCGAAAATTTTGAACTGTTTCTTACAAGTTTAATTCGTTTTAGAGGCGATAATAATTCTGAATTAGATTTAATTCGTTCAGAAATAACTAATGCAATGTTGTGTTCTGAACCATCTGATTCGTGTTTCTTGCAAGAATGCAATTATTGCCCCGGTAGTGAGGGTATCACATTAAAATTGTTAAAACTGAAAGAAAATTGTGAAGATGAAATTACGTTTGCTTTGTGGGATGATGGTAATCTTATCAAACAAACAGTAAGCTTATCAGTTTTTAAAGAAAAATTTTCAATCTGCGCACTAGAAGCAAGTACTCACGTATACATAAAAATTATTCAACGTGAAGCTATAAAAAAAGAAAAAGAAGAAGGTAAAGCTGATCCTACTAAGTTAATTATCCACTTTGATTTTGCAGAAAATTGGTCTGTAATAAATAATAAAACTCGATTGCTGCAACTCCAACATCAGATAAATATTACGGAAAGAAACATAATGAATCACCCAAATTCACAATTTTATAAATTACAACTGAATCACTGGAAAAATAGTTGCATACAATAGACTTTTCCAAATTTTATGAGTAACAGCTTATAATTGAAATTTCAATGTCGGAACGATTCGGAAAACTTGAAAAATTTATCAATTTTCATTTCATAATGAGTCAAGCTGTCTCAACTGGGCACACTAAAAATGAAATTGCACTTTCCAATCATTTTATTATTTTATTACGAAGATGTATTGATAAAAAACAACGTCCTAAAAAATTTTCGAAAAATTTAAATTTTTTAAAAAGTTATTAACAAATGAAGTCTAAAGCCGGTTTTTTTTCAAAATTCAATTTCTCCGCAAATATTGAATGAAAGTTGATGAAATTTTCAGGGTAAGTACAAAACTATCTTCTATTTAAGATGAAATTTAAATTTTATAAAAATGTTTACAATTGTTGTTATAAAATTAATTTTTTAATAAACAATTGAAAATTTAACAAACTTCTCGGGTAGGTAGGAAAAAAATTTTTTTTAAGGAATATTCTATAAAGTCTAAAGTATCTTTTCTTGAAAAAAAATTTTGGTAATATTCATAAACAAAAAAGTTACGAATTTTTTAATGCGGCGGGATGAGCTTGCGGCGCGCTACCGCGAGAGATACTTACGCGCGTTCAAGCGCTCAGCTTTTTGTACCTGCTTATTTATGCATTTACAATTCATAATAAATAAAAAATTCATGATTAAATAATTAAATATAGATTATATTTTAATAATTATGACATTTTATTTATAATATTTAAAGAGAGAATTTCTGAATAGTACTCTTCGAATCATCAGAAAAAATCGTGTACATGGATTATTATTGCATTCAAATATTGTTTAGATTCTATTTTATTGTTTAATATCATTAACTCGAGTATACTTACTCACGTGTAGCATGCCAAAATATTTTTTCAACGAACGTTGAAATTCTATGAAATTGTAACCATCGACATTTTCTTGGAAAAGCGGTATATAACGATGAAAACAAATTCGAATCGTGACTTAGATGCATTTGTTAAATATATGCAAATCTGTCAGTCGTATTGTTTTTATTATGACGCCACCACCTAAATGTTGCAATCCTTTCAAAAAAATAAAGCATGATTGTTGTACAAAGAATCTTAAGTTTTTATCGAATAAATGTGACAAAAGGCTTACTGGTTTATTTGGATTGTATGTTTGTGCTGTATGTAAAGTTGAATTATATCGTAATAAAACATTTCAATTTCTAAGTGTTGATAAAGAAAATAAAATTATTGAACAAAATGCCGAAGAGTCTGAAGAAGAAAATTTGAATGAAGAAAAAGATAAAGATTATGTGTGTCCGAGTGTAGATAATAAAATAAAAAAACGAAAACTTGTAAGCGCCATCGAAAATATTATTATGGGACAATCTTCTCCAAAAAAGCAATCGCTTTCAGTCGTTGAAGTAGAGAAAAAAATTGTTTCCAAATTTATTAATGACGAAAATTATAACAAATGGGTCAGTGATTTCAAACTAGCCCTATTTTGTGCATCAAGTCGTCAAGAAAAGATAGTTCTTCTTACTACGATTCCTTATAAATTGTCGATACGTACAGCAGTAAAAGAATTCGGAGTAAGTAAACGTATGCTTAGCACTGCTAAAAAAGTTGAAAGAGGAAAAGGGTTATCTTGCTCATCCAGATAAGAAAAAAGGTCGAGCAATGAGTACTACAGATATTGACAAAGTTAAAGATTTTTATCTTCATGACGATGTGAGTAGGGTCATGCCAGGATCGAAAGACTACAAATCTGTTGTTGTTAGTGGAAAACGCCAACACGAACAGGTATGAAAATGAAAATATCGTCAGTTGTTTTATTTATTGCGCTTCGTTTTTACGCTTTACGAGTTTGTAATATAGTTCAAATAATTATATATCTAAGTACATAAAAGCTCAAAAATGTAGATTTATTATAAAATATTTCCTCTTTGATAAATTAAAATCTGTAATGATATGAGATAAAATAGTTAGTAGGGATGTTTCAATTTCATCTTAATATTTTTTTAGAAACGCTTATTATTGGGAAATCTTGCCGATTTACATACAGATTTTGTAAAGAAATTTCCGGAAGTAAAAGTTTCGTTGTCAGTTTTAAAACTTTGAGGCCACCTCAGTGTATTTTAGCTGGTCCTAAGGGTACGCATAATGTTTGCGTTTGTAAAGATCATGGCAATATCCGTCTAAAATTAAGAGGCCTCAAACAAGAACTCGCTCGAAAAAACATCAATTTTCAAACAAGTTATCGAGAACTTTTTATTGAAATAATTTGTCCAAGTCAAACTGCAGCTTGTTATCTGGGAAATTGTGAAAACTGTCCTGGGACAAAGAAAATTCTCGATGATTTGAAATCAACTTTTGAAAATAATGGCATCACAAGTATTACATTCAATCAGTGGCTCACAACTGACAGGTATTTGTTAAATATTTGTGTCTTAATTTTTTTAGACAGTAATTAATTTTCTAAAATATATAATTTTCTATTAGATGTCAACTACTCACACAAACTGAAAGTTCACATATTTTTATTAAAAATCTTGGTAAAGAGTTGCCAAAAGTTTTAAAACATGATTTTATTGCCAAGTCGCAAGCAAAATATCTAGAAAAATTGAAAAATTTACTGGAATATGGTGAATATCTCGTAACTCTTGATTACTCTGAAAATTATTCTTTTCATGTGCAAGATGCTATTCAGTCGCAACATTGGTCAAAAGATCAAGCAACTCTTCACGTTTATGTTATATATCACAAGAAAAACAATGTTCTTGAGCATACGAATTTTGTAGTTTTTTCCGAGTATATAAACCATGATGCCACTGGAGTTCACCTTTATAATTCGAAAATGATTGGATTCTTGAAAAATAGATTTGGTGCTGAAAATATTAAAAAAATCTACTATTTTTCCGACGGAGCTGGTTCACAATATAAAAATAGATTTAATTTTATGAATTTACTATTTCACGAAGAAGATTTTGGCTTTAAAGCAGAATGGTACTTCTTCGCAACCGCACATGGAAAGGGAGCTTGCGATGGGATTGGTGGATGTGTTAAAAGACAAGCTTATCGAGCCAGTTTGCAAGGTGCTCAGATAACGGATACACGAAAATTATTTGAATGGGCGCAAAAATCCTTTCCTAAAATTTATTTTGATTTCTGTTCATCGAATGAGTATGACGAACATAAACAAGGTTTGGAATCTCGCTTTTCACAAGCAAAAACAGTCAAAGGAACACGTCAATACCATAGCTATAAGCCACACGATTCAAAAAATATAACATGCAAGATTTTTTCTGATGATTCTAAGAGTACTGTTCAGAAAGTCTCTACTTAGATATTGTAAATAAAATGTTATAATTATTAAAATATATTATATATCAAATTATTTTCTCATGAATTTTATTTATTACGAGTTTTAGTTATTATTAATGTTATTTATTATGAGCAAATGCATAAATAATCAGGTACAAAAAGCTGAGCGCTTGAACGCGCGTAAGTATCTCTCGCGGTAGCGCGCCGCAAGCTCATCCCGCCGCATTAAAAAATTCGTAACTTTTTTGTTTATGAATATTACCAAAATTTTCTTTCAGGAAAAGATACTTTAGACTTTATAGAATATTCCTTAAAAAAAAAATTTTTTCCTACCTACCCGAGAAGTTTGTTAAATTTTCAATTGTTTATTAAAAAATTAATTTTATAACAACAATTGTAAACATTTTTATAAAATTTAAATTTCATCTTAAATAGAAGATAGTTTTGTACTTACCCTTAAAATTTCATCAACTTTCATTTAATATTTGCGGAGAAATTGAATTTTGAAAAAAAAACGGCTTTAGACTTCATTTGTTAATAACTTTTTAAAAAATTTGAATTTTTCGAAAATTTTTTAGGACGTTGTTTTTTATCAATACATCTTCGTAATAAAATAATAAAATGATTGGAAAGTGCAATTTCATTTTTAGTGTGCCCAGTTGAGACAGCTTGACTCAATAGTTCTTAAACATTCTTTAAAGACCGGAAAAATATTTTTTCCGATTCTTTCAGAAATTTTCGGATTATTTTAACGAGGATATAACTGATGATGATGTAACAAAATTCAACTGCAATAATCACAAATTTTCCAATCGAAAACGTTTTCATAAATAATTTCCATAACTTTATAATTTCCGCGAAAATAATCATAATCTTCATAATTCTGCGAAAATGACGATTTATATTGACTTTTTCATAAATTTAAGTAACTTATAGAAATTTTCTCAAATTCACTTTACTTGTTTTTGTCATAAAAAACGAAAGATAATTAGTCTTAAAGCAGACTTAACGTAGGTAAATATTATTTTTTTATATACGCTTTTCTTATATTCGCCTTCATGTCTGTTTGTTTGTTTGTCTGTCTGTAATCACCCGCTCGATTTCAGGCACTTTTTGACAGATATAAATTCTGACAATTGGCATAGACTTTGGTCTTGGATGACAATACAATAATCAGTTGTCATTTTGGTACCTGGACATCCAGGTCGATGATAATAAGTGTGAAAAGTCATCCCCGAGGAAGTATAAATGGGGAGGCTTTCTTTGGGTCGAATCGAGTTTCTCGGGGGTTTTCAGGGTTGCTAAAACCGAATTTGAGATCAAACAATTGCCACAAAGTGATGCACGTTGTCCAGAATACGCATGGACGTCGTCTTCGAGGAAGTACAAGTGGGTAGGCTTTCTCTGGGTCGAGGTGGGTTCCCCGGGGGATTTCGGGGCTGCTAAAACCTAATTCGAGGTTTGAAAGTGAATCTATAATGCATAATAATGATTTAGGATGAAGAGATCGAACTGGAGTACCAAGTTGCCGATAACGGATGTACCTGAGTGTAATCTTCGAAAAGTCTGGTTGCAATGTAACTCTAAATGATAATAAAAATAATTTTAACTTAAAAATAGAAAATACAAAATTTTAAAAACATGCTTTAAAAATAAAATACAATAATTGAATAAATAAACTAAAAAGTATAAAATAAATAAATTAACTTTCTTGATATTACTTTTATATAGTTTCATTGCAATAATCAATAGAAAATTTTACAACAACAATTTAAAAAGAAAAGTGTGGTTGCTGAAATTTCTTCTAAAATCTTTTTAAGAAATTATTAAAGATAGTATTGAAATTATTATTAGATTTACTGAAAATCAGTGCACACCCTTTTCTTTTATAATTTTTGTTGTAAAATTTTATCTTGATTATTGCAATGAAACTGTATAAAAGTAATTTTAAGAAATTTAATTAATTTATTTGATACTTTTTAGTGCATTTTTTCAATTATTGTTTTTTTTTTTAACAACGTGTTTTCAACATGAAAAAAACATTTTTTTATTTAATTGTATTATTTCACCAATTAGATAAACTCAAATATCTTCATATTATAATTTGCAAAATGTGTTATTTATTTAACATCAATTATTGTTTTAAGTATTTATTTAAAGTTTATAGTATTCAAGAAAACAATTCATTACGGGATTCATAGAAAAAAAAAATTTTTTAATTTACATTGTCTCATTTCAACACTTTTATGATTAAGACCTATAAAATTTTTTGTATTTGTTTTGTGTATGAAAATATATGATTAATCTGTAACTGAAAGAATAATTTATAGACCACCAGTTATTTTATTACCGCAATTAATATGAATACAAATCTTTGTACAATAACATAAAACTGGCTGACAATTTTTTGAAAAAATTAGGGAACGTAGATATCTGTATAACTTAACCTTTTACTTTGGCATTCCGTACTTTTCTCAATAACGTCATTATAAATTTTCTATTTTGAAGTGAAACTTCTTTAGCAACGGTATACACCTCCCATAAGAGACGTATAAAAAAATTATACGGGAGTAAATTGATTTCATGACGGTACATGCAACGGAAGTGTATATATATGAGGGGCGTCCGCGCCTCCTATATGTAAATCAAGGTACTAGATACGTATAAAGAAAAATTCGTGGGACTGACTTGATGTCAAATGCACAGATAGTGCATGAAATTAATGTTTATGTATTTTTCTAATAAAGTTGGGTTTTGTAAAATTTAATTTTCGTTAAAAAGATTATAATTAAATTCATACTTTACAAATTTTAGACTTCATAAAAATTTAATTTTAGGAATATTATTTATAAAATAAATTCTCAAATCATTCTTACTGGATCAATAAACCTATAAATACATTGTATTTTATTATGTTATTCATTGTTTTGTTGTTCACTTTAAGGATTTAAAATGAACAGTGAAGAAAATTCAGTGGATAGTACAGATGAATTGCTAGCTAGTTTAAGAGTTGGTATAGATGGTGAACCATTACATGATGATGGAAGTCAGGGGACAGCAAATAATGGTACCCATTATGAGTTATCACGATTGAGTAATTCTACAGGAATTACAAATGTTTCAACGGCGCCTTCTGTTTTATTAAGTGATGAGCAAAAAGAAATGTTAGATGTCTGCTGTAAAACTTGTTATTTGGATGGAAAATTTTTCGAAGCAGATTTGACGAAATCAAATGGCGATAAAATCATAGCAAAATGCATGACTTGTAACCAAATTATTCATGGAAATCTTAAAGTTTCATCAACTTTTTATCGTCATTTAAAGGTTATTGTTTTTATATGTATATGTTATTAAATTAACTAATTTATTTATTGTTATTTTGACTTGCAAAATTTAAAAAGTAAAAATTGTACTTTTTTAAAAATACCTTGATAAAGTTAATATTTAATGGTATGAACTGAAAAAAATTTTGATGTTTTTTATGACAGTACATTCAAATATAAAGTTAATATTTAGATGAAATATCAAGTATAATGTTTCAATAAATATCTTGTTCAATGATAAATTTTCTCTTATGGATATATAAAATTGAACATTATTTATATTAAAGTTATATACCTTATCAGAAAAAAAGGTCAGCCATGTTGGTAGGTGACAATAATACTAAATTTTATCTGTTATAGTAAACACAGAATAAAATGTTGTGTTCACTTTTTTACAATGTCATCAAATTGCTTTTTTAATACCTAGTCCAAAAGTACCATGTTTTCTCCTGTCGTCGAAAATAGAATATGGTATTTTTGGCCTCTTGTTGGAAAATTTGTATTTTCACCTCGAGAGTAATGAAGAATGACTTTAATTTTATGTGAATTGTCATCCAAGCCTAACAGGAGTTCTTTATTTTTACTCGCTCTAGGTGAAAAATATACTATTTCATACAAAACCAAAAAATTTTAATAATATTAAATGTTTATTTTGTATTAATTTTATGATTCAACATAATTATATTTTTAGAGAAAACATGAAGATAAACTACAAAGCTATCAGCAATATAAAAAATTTAAGAAATTGGATGGTGATG
The DNA here is from genome assembly GCA_017163975.1 of Anastatus disparis. Taxonomy (NCBI): domain Eukaryota; kingdom Metazoa; phylum Arthropoda; class Insecta; order Hymenoptera; family Eupelmidae; genus Anastatus; species Anastatus disparis. Next base: position 702,713 of record JAFFSR010000100.1, read on the forward strand.
ACGAAGATGAAAATGATGTTGTTTATCGACGTGTAACATGTGCTTTTTCTCAAAATACTTTTGAAAAAACTGTTGTTGAGTTTTTATTGAAAAATCAACTTTCTCTTCGTCTAGTTGAAGATTCAGCTTTTCGAAAAATATTTGATGGTTGTATATTTTATATAATATTTTTTTTATTATATTAATGAATAACATTTTATTTAAAATATTTAGATTTCAAAATTAAACATGGTGACGCTCCGTTAAAGCATTTGACTCGTTATACTGCTGGAAAAAAAGTCGATGATTCAAATTATAAACAATTAGACAAGATTGAAATGGCTTTAGCTAATGCAAACCATGTCTGTACAACAGCAGATATTTGGACTGGGTCGAATAGAAGATTTTTAGGTGTAACTGCTCATTGTGTAAGATGACATGTTATTCACATAAAGTAGTTAAGAAATTACGATAAAATCAAAATTATTTCTATTTCAAGATTGATGATATATCTTTGGAAAGAAGATCAGCAGCTTTAGCTTGTAGACGATTTTAAGGATCGCATACCTTTTTCAATATAGCAGAGCAACCATCTATTATCTATTCGACTTTCGAGCTAACTACTGAAAAAATTGTATCTACAGTTACGGATAATGGGAAAAATTTTGTTAAAGCCTTTAAGGGGTGTCCTCATACCGGCACAGAGATCTATCTTTTCTACATTTGAATTATGCATTTTAATAAAAATTTAACTATTTTTGACTAACATTCATAGAAGAGGCACATTCTTAATATTCTAAAGAATTTATTGCAACGTCAAAAGATAGAATAGAAGTAAAAATGAAGACAAAAACTGCATAATACGATTATTCATAACTATATGAAAAGTTAATCGTATTAAGCAGTTTTCGCCCTTATTTTTACCTTTATATTGTCTTTTAACTTTGCAATAAATTTTTTGGCATGTTAAGAATGTGCCTCTCCTACGAATTTCAGTCATGAAAAGTTAAATTTTTATTAAAATTCATAATTTAAATGTAGATAAGGTAGAACCCTATGTCGGTATGAAGATTCCCCTTAAAGAATTTGGAATAGAAAATCCAGAAAATTATTTTCCAGGTTATTTAAATTGTTATTTTAAATCAATTGTATTAAAATTTAAATAAATAGACATTTAAATTATTGAATAAATATAATCAATTCTTGAATTAAATTAATATTAAATAATAAAGTAAATTAATAACTGTCAATTATCGGTAGATTTTCTTTAGATTTTATAATTTCCCACGAAACAAAATTTAATCAAACAAATCTAAATTTATTAAAAAAGCTAATTTTGCTTAAAAGTTATAAATATAATAAAAAAAATGAAAAAATTGAACTTTAAATTTATATAAAAAATCTTTATAAAATCTTAATAAATTTTCAAATTATTATATAAAAATTATTGCAGATGAGGATTCAAATGATTCTGAAGAGGAAATGGAAGAGTTTGAAGAAAATGATGGCGAAGAATCACTGTTTATGAACAGTAACGATACTGTAAATCCTGTAGAAGACGAAGCAATATTTTCAAATATAACACTATCTCGTCATTTTCGATAGGTCAGCCATACCTTGAGTTTGATTGCAACAAAAGATCTTGTAGACGCAATTGACAGAGTTCCAAATATTAAAAAGTGTCATAAATTTGTCATGGAAAAATGCCGACAATTATGGAAATGTTTAAGATCACCAAAAAAACGAGAAGAAATGAAAAAAATTTTTGAATACAGTTTACAGAGGCCCGTTATAACAACGTGGAATTCTACGTATGACGCCTTTAAACAAATCATTTCGTTAAAAGAAAAAATTGATGATGAAAGAATTCATGACATGTCGGAATCTAATAAAATCTTAAGAAAAAAAGATTTTGAATTTATTGAAGATTATTTGAAATTGTGTCAACCCCTGGCTTCAGCGATTGATATTTTACAAAGAGAAAAAGATTGTCATTATGGTTATCTTTTACCAACATTGTTGACAATCCGAAAAAAATGAAATACTTTATCGGCAAATAAAAGTTTGTCTATGTGTGAGCCACTGTTGAAATATTTAAAGGAAGCTTGAGACAAAAGATTTCATGATTTTTTTGAAATCATTAACAATGGCGAATTAGCAGCTATAGCAGCACTCACGCACCCCAAATTTAAAGCAAAATGGATTTCGTGCTTTGATAAAAATACACAAGCAAAAATAAAAAGGCTTGTTGAAGAATTGGTTAGGCCTAAAAAGCCAGAATCAGCTGTTCCAGATAATGAGGATACTGAAGACACGTTTTTTGATTTTGATGATGACAGCTCAAATGCATTACTAAACACGGCTTTTGCACCTCAAGAACAAGAAGAAAATGAACTAATGAGGTTTTTAAATGAAAAAACGATGTCTTTGGAGTCTTTAAATAATTTGCCAGTTCTTAAAAGCTTATTTTTGAAATTTAATACCACATTACCTTCTTCAGCTCCAGTAGAAAGATTATTTTCTTATGCTACTTTAATGAACATGCCAAAATTTAATAGATTGTCCGATATTGAATTCAAAAAACGAGTACTGTATAAAGCAAATAGACTCAAAAGTTATTTGTAAGGGTATAAAGCTTTGAACTTAATAATACTTATTTTATTATTTTTATGAATAAGCAAAAAGTTTAATAATTTATAATTGAATTTTTATAATTATACAGAAAATTTTTTTATAAAAGCAATCTTTCAATATGAATAGGTAAAAATTTTTTAAAATAATAATCGCGATATTCAAAATCATTGAAAGATTTACATTGGCTGAGTAATCGCCACTTCATAAATTTTTTTTAAATGTTTCATATTAGAAAATAATCGCGATATTATGAAATATATGTAAGCTTACATTGGCTGAGTAATCACCACTTCATAAATTCTTTTTAAATGTTTCATATTAGAAAATAATCGCGATATTATGAAATATATGTAAGCTTACATTGGCTGAGTAATCGCCACTTCATAAATTCTTTCTGAATGTTTCATATTAGAAAATTATCGCGATATTATGAAATATATGAAAGCTTACATTGGCTGAGTAATCGCCACTTCATAAATTCTTTTTTAATGTTTCATATTAGAAAATAATCGCGATATTATGAAATATATGAAAGCTTACATTGGCTGAGTAATCGCCACTTCATAAATTCTTTCTGAATGTTTCATATTAGAAAATTATCACGATATTATGAAATATATGAAAGCTTACATTGGCTAAGTAATCGCCACTTGAAAAGCTATTATTCAAACTCTTGTGTTAAATATGCAATCATGATATTAAAAATTAACCAAAAATGTACATTGGCTGAGTTATCGCCACATATAATATTGTAAATTTTTACCAGCATGAAGTAAATAAATAATTTAAATAAATGACATGAAAAAGATTGTTTTATTGCTTTTTATAAGGTCACATCGTATAGAAAAAAATTTAGAAGTCATGCATAAACAGCTATAGAGAACCTGTGTATTTATATGAACCCACATAATTAATATACGATGTATCCATAGTCCATACACAATATGCATAAATGCGTCTAATTATGTAAATCTTATTCATAGTCAATATATTATCTCCATTCTAATTTATTTTTTTTTATTTGGAAAACCAATTTTCTTATAAGCGAAGGACAGAAATATGATTCTTCCTCTTAAAATATATCTTCATTTTCTATAATTTTGTAATAGTATTAGATATCTCTAATGATTTCAAAGATTTATGTCTATTAAGGGAATAATATTTATAATAAATGATGTTTCAAAATATTACTTTTTATTTTTATAAAAAATTAAAGTTTCATGATTTCGTGTAAATAGCAAGAATGTTTATTGTTAGGTTAAATAAACAAAAATGTTAAAGATTTAATAAAAATTATATGTAAATGCATAATTAATTCAGAATTTCTTTATCTTTGGAATTTGACTTATATAGATTTCAAATGATCAAATTCAAATAAAATGAATCACTAAAATGATTTCTTAACTTTCGTGGTAAGTAAATAATTACTAAGATTCATAAATTCTCAAATTTTTTAAATAATAGCGCTTATTACCTGTATATCGGAATGATGTTTGATGAAAAAATGTTAAAATTATTCACTAATTACAATAGTAATATGCTTTCTCGAAGTTAAATTTCGCTGGCATTATTCGAACGAAAAATTCATAAATTAGTAGGGATACTACTGCAAATTTATATGCGAGATGATTTGTATGAATGATCTTTATGTATGGGTATCGACTACGAGTAAATCAACATATTTCATGGAACTTGCATGAATCTTAAACAATTGTTCTTTTAAAATCTTTTCATTTCTCAGTATTCTCCGACCTAATCAAACAACCTTAGAATCGAAATCTAAAAGAATCTCCAAGTTTCATTTGACGCAGTCTCTGCAAATGTCTGTAAACTTCATAATCGGTATGGAAAATTTCAAAATTCATTCTTATAGACGATTTCCAGGTAGCCAGGATCACCTGGATATTGTGAGATGTCATCTCGGGAAACGTACATGTTATTAATAAATAATGGCTAAATTTCAAAAGATATTCTTGTAGACAATGTTTATCTTACTCGGAACATCCATGTTTGGCTAGATAACATTTGAAACAACTTCAAAGTAGTTATTAAACTATAAGTTGAATTTCAAAAGTTTTAGCTGTAGATGATGTTTAAGTTGTCATTAACACCTAGATATCCAAAGACAACGATCTTGGATACCACAGCATAATAAATAACTATTTTTTAAATATTGTCTACATCGATAAGGTAAAGTATGTATATATGGGACGTTTCACGTCAACTCACCTAACAAAAAAATAGAATTCGTCAAAAATCTGTGAAAATGTTTTATTTGATACCCAAAATATACAAAAAAAATTTTAGAGGTCGAGGTCAAAAGGGTCAGGATTTAAACGTGATGGAATTTTTCGAATTTTCCAAATTTTTTGCCAAATAAATATTTTAATGAATTTTTTCCTCGAAAACTATCAATTTTTCGTTAAAACTTAATAGAATACTTTTTCTTGGAAATTAGATGTAGAATTCACCTGAATTTTTGCAAATTATAATATACTGATTTTTATGCTTACTTGATCGATTTAAACATACTATTCAGTATATCTAAAAATCGAGCAGGTTAAATTGGCTTTTTGAAGTCTTATTTTTTTTGTTTTTTTATGAGGGAAAAATATACGAAGCCTCCAGTTGGGCAGCCTTCTCAAAGTTACTTAATTGTGCAAAAAAAGTCTGAATAAATCGTTATTTTGGATCAACGATGAGATTCGTGATTTTTTTTCTGAAAAAGTATTGATTTTTGGGACAAATGTATGAAAATGTTTTTTATTGGAAATTGTATGTAAAATGTATGTAAATTTTTGTAAACCATTATTTGCTAAATATCACAAATTATAAATGGAATTTTGAAATTTTTAAATTTATTTTTTGTTAAATTTTTAGTATATATGGTTCATAATGTCTTAAATTAGAATTTGTAAAAATATGTTTATATTCTACACATGATTTCCAATAAAAAACATTTTTATACATTTGTCCCAAAAATCAATACTTTTTCAGAAAAAAAATCACGAATCTCATCGTTGATCCAAAATAACGATTTTTTCAGACATTTTTGCACACTTAAGTAACTTTGAGAAGGCCGCTCAACTGGAGGCTTCGTATATTTTTTCCTCATAAAACAACAAAAAAATAAGACTTTAAAAAGCCAATTTAACCTGCTCGATTTTTAGATATACTGAATAGTATGTTTAAATCGATCAAGTAAGCATAAAAATCAGTATATTATAATTTGCAAAAATTCAGGTTAATTCTACATCTAATTTCCAAGAAAAAGTATTCTATTAAGTTTTAACGAAAAATTGATAGTTTTTGAGGAAAAAATTCATTAAAATATTTATTTAGCAAAAAATTTGGAAAATTCGAAAAATTCCATCACGTTTAAATCCTGACCCCTTTGACCTGGACCTCTAAAATTTTTTTTGTATATTTTGGGTATCAAATAAAACATTTTCACAGATTTTCGACGAATTCTATTTTTTTGTTAGGTGAGTTGACGTGAAACGTCCATATATATATATATATTATATAATATTATATATATATATATATATATATATATATATATATATATATATATATATATATATATATATATATACACCTGTATGTGCGTACATTCCAATTGACGTGAAAAATCCCATGTTTATTAAAGTCTGTGTGCATGCATGCGAATAGACATGAAATGTCCCATATGTATAAACCTGTGTGTGCCTTGGAATTGACGTGAAAAATCCTATGTTCATTAACGTGCTTGTGCATGCATGCGAATCGACATGAAATGTCCCATATACACAAATCTAAGGGTACACGAATGGGTGTGTGCGTGTTGTCATGAAATGTACCACATATAAAGAAAACCTGTACTCATGAGTACGTGCTAACCGACATGAAATATCCCATGTATGTATGTATGTATATATATACATATATATAAACCAAAATATATACGGGTCAACGGGTGCAAGTTGACATGAAACGGACTATGTGTATATATATATATATATATATCAACTTGTCCGTATGTGTGCGTGTGGGTTGACATGAAATGTTGCATATATATGAGCCTAGGTGCGTATGTATGTGCGCGTCCACATATGTTTTTCTATTTACATATATATGATAAAAATTCCTTAGTACGTTTAATTAAAAAGGAATTGTGGAATTTTTAATTAAAGCCCTCGAATTCACAAATTATAATCATAACTGACGCTCTTTCAATTCACGATTACATTTTGATTTCTTAATTGAAATTTATTTAATTAAGGATTCCTTTTGATTTTGGAATAAAAGCCCTTTCAATTCACGATTAAATTTTGATTTCTTAATTGAAATTTATTTAATTAAGAATTTCTTTTGATTTTGGAATTAATGCCCTTTCAATTCACGATTACATTTTGATTTCTTAATTGAAATTTATTTAATTAAGGATTCCTTTTGATTTTGGAATTAAAGCCCTTTCAATTCACGATTAAATTTTGATTTCTTAATTGAAATTTATTTAATTAAGAATTCCTTTTGATTTTGGAATTAAAGCCCTTTCAATTCACGATTACATTTTGATTTCTTAATTGAAATTTATTTAATTAAGAATTCCTTTTGATTTTTCAACTAAAGCCTTTTCAATTCACGATTAGATTTTGATTTGTTAGTTAAAATATTTTTAATTAGTAATTTAAAAGGAATTGTTAGTTAAATAAAACTTTAATTACGGATTCAAAAAGGATTTGTGAATTAAAATTTATTTAAAGCTCAAAATGATTCAAATATTTGCAACCCTGATACAATCGTGTATTTATAAAAAATTGCGCTCGATAACAATTTCTTTTTAAAACAATATAATTATTTTATTTATGATAAAATAACATTTCCACTTTTCGGTCGGTAATCAAAACTGCTCTGGCCTACTCTTAACGAGATGTCGTAGTTGTTAGAATCGATTTTTTGCATTTGTTATCTGATTCATATCTCTTTAAATTGACTATTTAGACAAATATAATGACTTGTTCGCGATAAAGCTATATTAATTTTACTCATCACGCGGTAATAAATAATTCGAGTAATACTACGAAGTTACGAGTAGTTTTCGATGCGTCGGCTAAATCTATGAACGGAATTTCCTTGAATGATATCCTAACTGTCGGCCCTACTATCCAAGATGAACTGTTTACTTTTTTATTACGTTTTCGAATGCCTAATTATGTTATCATCGCTGACATAGAAAAAATGTACAGACAATTTTACATTCGCGAAGAAGGCAGAAAATTTCTAAAAATTCTTTGGTTTCATAACAATGAAATAAAAGAATACACTCTAAATACGGTGATGTTCGGCATCGCGTCAGCACCATTTTTAACAATAAGATGCTTACATCAGCTCGCTGACGATGAAAGGATTAATTTTCCGCTAGCATCAAATGTATTAAAAACAGACATGTATGTTGATAACATGTTGACAGGTTTTGACTCAAAAAATGAGGCACGAGAAATGTGTGATCAAATGGTCAACATATTGAAAACAGCCGGAATGAAAATGTGTCGATGGGCATCAAACGACCCGTGCTTGCTCGAGGGAATCACGCTACAAGATTTAGATACGAAATTTAATTTTAATACAGACAGCTCTTTAAAAACTTTAGGCATGACCTGGAAGGCAAAAACTGACGTATTTATCTATGATATACAGAACTCGGTTATTAATGAGAGATTAACGAAAAGAAAAGTCTTATCAGAAATCGCAAAAATATTTGACCCGTTAGGTCTTCTCGGTCCGGTTATATTATATGCAAAGAAAATCATGCGAGAGATTTGGCAAGCTAAAATTAAATGCGATGAATCTCTCCCTCAAGACATTCATTACGCGTGGAATAAGTTTTACACACAATTAAGTTCAATCACTTCTATCGACTTTAAAAGACAGGTTATTTCTCCCAACGCACAAAAGATTGAACTTCACGGCTTCTGCGATGCGAGCGAGATCGGATACGGCGCATGCATTTATATAAGAACTGCAAAATCGTACAACAATTACTACACAGCATTATTATGCTCAAAATCACGAGTCGCATCCTTAAAAACAAGAACAATACCGTGATTAGAATTGTGTGCTATGCAATTGCTAGCCACTTTATATCAACAAGTAATAAAACCTTTGAATACTAAAATCGATCAAAGTTATTTTTGGTCGGATTCAAGTATCGCCTTAAATTGGATAAACTCGTCCGCGAACTTGCTAAAAATTTTCGTCGCCAATCGTACGGCGGATATACAGTCGAAAACAGACATAAAAAATTGGCATCATGTACGATCGCATGATAATCCAGCAGACGCCTTATTTCGAGGACAATTACCACACGACTTTATGAAAAATACGTCATGATTACACGGACCTGCTTGGCTACAAAGGCATGAATCATTGTGGCCTAAATCTTCGATTCCGGGAATAGATCAATTGCCAGAAAAACGAAAAATTCTCTGCTTAGTTATCAACCCTTACTTAAATAATTTTATTAAATCGTTTAAAAATTGCTCATCATTTTATAAATTAATTCGCGTTATCGCAATATGTCTTAGATTCGTTAAAAGGTATAGAAAATCAGAAAATTTTACCTTTGACGAGCTACAACGAGCGGAAAAGAAAATAATTCAATTTGTACAAAATTCAATTTTTCATCAAGAAGTTGAATTGCTAAAGAAAAAATGATCTTTGGCAGAGAAAAATCAATTAGCATGTTTAGATCCCTTTATTGACGAAAACGGTATTATGCGAATCGGTGGTAGAATTCAAAAAGCAATAATTTTTTTTTCGTCACGCCATCCCATAATTTTATCTCACAACCACCACATCACTGACTTGATAATTAAACATTATCATTTAAAAAATTTACACACGGGCACTCAAAACACTTTATATTCTATAAGAGAGAAATATTGGTCTATCGATGGATGAAATCAAATTAAAAAAATAATAAGAAATTGCGTTACTGGTTTTCGCGCTAAACCTCGCTTATGTAATTACAAAATGGGAAATCTCCCAAGTGTGAGAGTGCGACAAGCTCGACCTTTTAATAATGTAGGAATCGACTACTGTGGCCCGTTCTATATCAAAGAAAAACGGTATCGGAATAAAAAATTTATTAAATGTTACGTGGCCATATTCGTCTGCATGGTAGTAAAAGCAATACATATCGAAGTTGTAGAAGATCTGTCTACTGAAGCGTTTTTAAGCGCTTTAAAACGATTTGTAGCTAGACGAGGACTCCCAGAATTTATCTATTCTGATAACGGAACGAATTTTACTGGCGCAAATAATGAATTAAAAGAATTATATTCTTTATTGAGATCAAAAGATTTAATCGAAAGCCTTGAGAACTTTGCAAATGCCAACAAAATACAATGGCACTTTATTCCTTCTAAAGCACCAAATTTTGGTGGTTTATGGGAAATAATGGTGAAACAATAATTCAAACATCATTTTAAAAGAGTCGCATACAACAAAAGATTTACGCTAGCAGAGTTCTCAACGTTTCCTATTGAAGTAGAGGCAATATTAAAATCACGACCCTTAATACAAATGTCATCAGACATAAACGACCTTGCTGCTCTCACTCCCGGGCATTTCCTTATTAGTGATTCATTGAAAAGCATACCTGAAAACGATTGTACAAAAATCCCTATTAATCGACTCAACGCTTGGAAAAACATAACAAAAATCAAACAAGAGTTCTGGCAACGCTGGCACAAAGAATATTCAACTTCACTAAACATTCGTTACAAAAAACATACCAATAACCCAGAAATAAAACCAGGACTATTGGTGCTAATAAAAGAAGACAATATGCCCAGTATGCAATGGAAAATGGGTAGAATTGAAGAAGTTTTTTCAGGTAGTGACAATATTATTCGTACTGCTTCCATCAAAATTCAAGACGGACTCAAAAAGAGACCAGTAACGAAAATAGCAGTTCTTCCTATAGACAATTAAAATAACAGAGTTGAATAAACGAATGGTTGATCGTTACCCTCTCAACGGGGGAAGAATTATGTATAAACATATGTTGTTATTCATGAATAAGAATATAAAATAAGTCATAATGTATCTTAGTATTAATTTGATTGTTAATATTTTTAAATGTATTCAACGTTCAGAGTTAAAATCTTTTTCTTAATATTTTCTTATATTTAACAATATATGTGAAAGATGTTAAAGCGATTTAAAAAGGAATTTAATATGTGGCAAATACAAATAAATGAACCATTGTACGAACCTCTGCAAAGAGGTACTCTTTTTCTGTACTAGTAATAAAAATAAATGTATTTATGACGAATGGAGCGACCGATGAAAATTAAAAACAACGCCATATGTCGGCTACTCGGGTTTTTCCGTTAATCCTTAATCTCATTGTAAAACTTTCTCTGTATAATAAAAAACCTTTTCCTTGTCTTAACTAAAAATTCCATAGAAACTATTTAAGAAATATTTTGCAAAACATCAGAATCTTTTCTACCTTCAAAGTGAACACATCTCGCTCCGTTTGTCACTCCTTAACTGAATCTTATTAGAGTATTTTATATTCATACATCAATCTTTTTATTCAACATTTTACCCTTTAAAAACTTAACATTGCTTTAGTAAATTAATTTGGACTAAAGCGCACAATTTACATTTGTGCTTTTCTTCATATGCAATTAGTAAAAATCCTATAAAATGAGTAGTTCGAAAAATGTACAACTATAAAGCAAATGCAAATTTTTTTAAAACGTTTCAAAATCTTGACAAAACTTATCATAACTCTGAAAAAATCATAATGTACGTGGTTTTTTTCATGATTTGATGTAAGATAAATTATCCACAAGTTGAAAGAAAATCTGAGGCCTAGATGCAATGCACTTTCCTTGGAAGTGCTAACTATTAACTGCTAAATCAGAGAAACATTAATATACGAATGAAAGACATAACAATCCACGATGGGCTGTACAAATTTATCAAAAAGTTTCTCCTCTCATGCAGTAAAAATATGTAGCATAATGTGGCTTGAATTGAGATCGATTTGAGTCCATCCAAGTACCATATAATTCAGCTATATATTTTTTATAGAATTTTTTGTAGTATAGTCTTATAGTTTTTAATGCTTATACATTTGCTAAACGTTATTTTTGACATTACTATTATTTTAATTATAAATTTAATTTAATTACTTCATTTTCTGTTGTGAAATTGTCCATTTTCAAATGATGGGTGTCAGTATCATTTATATCCTTTTCTAATTAAAAAGAATAAAAGTTATGAATTGCTGTAATCAATTAACATCTTTGTTAATAATAATACACTGAGAAAAAAATATGGGAAGTATTACTATAATATAACTATACAATATAGTTAAATACGGCTATTATTAGTCTTTATAATTTTAGTTGAAAAAAATTTCATATTTATGTTCAATAAAAAAAACAGTAACTAATATATTACTAACTAATTTAAAAAAGTTAACTTTAATAAAATAAGCATGTTAGTTATAGCACTTTCAATTTTGTAATAAATAATTTTATTGGGTTTAATTATTGCATACTTTGTATATATATATATATAATTATTTGCAAAAAAATTATCAGAAAATACTATCTATATATAATATAGGATTGAAAATACGTTTTTTTTTTTTTTTTTTTTTAACACCGCTATATTTATGCTATGCTATTATTGCTATGCTAATCAGCGACGGAGCTCGTAAGTGTATTGGTGAACAAAGCACATGTAACGAACAGTGGTGCTTGTATCAATCGGCCGAAAGCGGGATTCGAACTCGGAACCTCGAGATTACGAATCCAACGCTCTACCGAATGAGCCACAGACCGAAATCTGAAAATAAAATGTTGTTATATTAATTAACAAATATATTTTTGGTTTAAATAATTAAATTATTGTACATTTAGTTATCCAGAATAATTTAATTTGTATACTGTTACTATAATATAGTGGGGAATACTATATTTTATAGTTGTAATTCAGTTTTAATATACCCTATAGAAATAAAAATAAATTTAACTAAATTATTACTATTGAAATAAATTATCATAAAACTGATTTTTCTCACTGTATGTTTATTATCAATAATTTGATAAGTAATTCCTGTTAACCTATTTCTGATGTAGGTACATTTGAGGAATTTGGTGTACTGCTGTCGGGTTGTTTTTCATGGGAGACAGTTTCACCATTGACACAAATTTCATCAGTTGTATTTTCTTGTGATTGTATAGCCAATAGAATGACATAGTAAAATATTTGAATAAGGAATTTTAAAAGATAATTTTTCAAGGAGAGACACAAGTAAAACACGAAAAAAATGAGGTTTTTTAGTTTTAACTTTTGATCCGTAGCACCTACAATGTTATCCATGCGTAATGTTATTCAAAATCATCTAAAAAATCTATAAAAAACTTTTCAGCTCGAAATATTAAAAACTGTGGGACTAGTTCCATTTTAACGACTGCTCGATTCAGTGATAAGTGAGGAAGCGTTAAAATGGAACTAGTCCCACAGTTTTTAATATTTCGAGCTGAAAATTTTTTTATAGATTCTTTAGATGATTTTGAACAACATTACGCACGGATAACATTGTAGGTGCTACGGATCAAAAGTTAGAACTAAAAAATCTCATTTTTTTTGTGTTTTACTTGTGTCTCTTAATACATTGAAATAAATTAAATATTAATTATTACATGAATTATAGTACTATGTTCCATATACAGTAGTAAGAAATTAGAAGACTGTGATCTTCTAAATTTTACTATGTAAATTTTTAACTGCATTATATTTACTATATGAAATTGTAAATTTTATTTATGCACTTATACATTTTATATAAAATAATCAAACGATAAACATTTTTTACTGGTTACTTATTTATCTTTTATGTATAGATACAGATATATTTAGAGTTTATTCCAGATACAATGGTTTATTAAATTGTAATTTCTAATTAATAACTTTAGTCGATTGCTGTGTATTTATCTAACCTATAGCTAAACTAAATATTAACGTAACATGTCGCAGAAGTCGCTAGAAAACACGCGCGCAATTTAGTAATAACCAGATAAATCAGATTTACGGACGAACTGTACTGTACTTATATCTTTTAGTTTTAACTATGATTTTAAAATAATAGTTCACTTTTTTCTTTTTCAATTCATCATTCACAAAATGATTAGTATTTAGTTTTTTATATTTTTTATACTATCATTTGTGGAGTGCATAGTTTTTGTTTATTATTGATTTTAAAAAGTACACATATATTGCAGTTTATTTATGTACCACGTGATATAATAGTAATATACGCAACAAGTGACGTACGAAGGGAAATATTGGCAGGGGTCAATGTTTTTTGTGCGAGCAGTAGGAAGTTGAGAGTGCGTTTGCGTGCCAGAGATTTTTTGCTGCTCAAGCAAAGAACATTGAACCTTGCAAATATTTTCCCGACGTACGTCACATGTTGCGTAGATTGTTTAGCTGTTGTAAATAGTTAGAAGATCTATAAAATTATAAATATATAATTTAATACATTTTTCACATTTTTTCAATGTATATTTGATGGATTTATGATATGCAAAAGAAGCAATTTCGTAGAATTTAAAGAAGCGTGGAACAGGCAGAGTCGTCTGCGCGCGCAAGTGCCACATGTTGTCGTATGACGCTTCGAGAAACAAAGCACGCGATATTTACTGCATCGGAATATATATATTTTTAATTCACAATTATTTCAATATTTTTCTTTCATTTAACAAATATGATAGATACATCTGTTCATAAAATCTTTTTTTCTGTTATATTTGTTTGTACTTGTAAATATGAATGTACAAACTTGTAACTGAAAAGTTTAAAAAATTTTTTTTATTTCTCTTACAATTTTACAAGTTTTATGTTTATTCTATTTTTTTCACTGTATCATTTTGTCATTATTTTTTTCACTATTAACTCTAAATTTTATTATAAATAAATTATTATAAACGATTATTTATTTAATGCATATTTTCAAAAATGTATTAAATACGAAAAAGACCTTTATGAAATTTGAATAAGCGCGGGACTCATGCTGCGCCAGTTGTTTATAACGTGCCTGTCAATGTTTCCACGCTTACACAACTATCCGTTCCAAACACATCGGCGCTTACATCGTACTGAAAATCTTAGCTGTATTCCAACTTACTATATCATATTGAGCATTTTCCCGAGGATATACTATTTCTTTATATATTGTCGGAGACATAAGCAGACAGCAAGTATACTTTAGTACAAAATATCACAAACAAAATATAGCGGTGCTGTGAGCGCAACTATAAGAAGCCTTAATACCCATTTGTCTAGCCTACTACGTAAGGCATCCTCTTACTGTTTACTACAGCATAAAATAGTATACAACACTCGTGACTGTAAAACTTTATTACACGGCATTACGTTATTGCTCTTGCTTTGCTCGGGCGCTAACTCCAGCCGTGTAATGTAGTGTCACTTAGGTTACATGCATTGTAATGTACTATTTGTTAATTTATTATTTTATTAGTAATGAAAACGATAAAGTATTACAGCATTATTCTATAGGTGTTTAGACCAAAGCCTTACTTAGTTTGTGGTATACATTCAAAATGTATGTTTCTAGAACATTTTGAATGTATTACCATGAGCACGTTTCTTTGCGCGTGTCAAAGTGAGGCACGCATGTTTCATATTTTCTCAGCTTTATAAATTATTATAACTTTATTTTAAATAATTTAATAAAGTGAAATTTAAAAAATATACAATTTGCAGATTCCTTATTATCTATGTGTTGTTGAGTAATATCTTCACCATTTTAAAAAGTAAAATGATTTTGTTTGTCAATTCAATACGTAAGAAAATGTAGTAATATTTAGAAATATTAATAAATTGTTAATAATTACGGGATTCGTTATTTTTATTATCATCTATAATTGTACCGTCGCTTAGGATTTCTAATTCTTCTAAATATTCTTTTATTATCTGTAAATATGAATAGGAATGTTTAAAAATATACTGTTCATACGAGTATTATATATATTTGTTTATTAAAAGATATTTAAAAATTAATGCTCAAGTCCGAGTTTATATATGATTACAATTAAAAAAACGTTGCTTAGTACTTTGGTGCAATGTTTTCTCATAGAGCTCGTTAAGTTTAAGTTATTTGATTTAATTTTTTTAATATGATTTCAATGTAGAAAACATAATTTTTATTTAAGAAAAATTAATAAGGGAAAGAAAGTGAGAGTGGATGTGAGAAACTGATTAGGTAATAGGAAGAAAGAGAGAGAGGGATAGATGAATAGAAGTGTAAAAATAAGTATTAGGATGACATAAAAGGAAAGAGAGAAAATGAGAAAGCAAGAAAAGAGTTTGTGAGAGCATTAAATCAGAAATCAGAAGAAGCGATCGAAGAGCTACGCTGAAAAAATTATTTTTAAAAAGCTTGTTTTATAAAGACAGTAGCGAATAGCTTGTATACAAATTTTCGAGAAATTCTATCGAGTAGTTTACGTAAAATAGAAGAAAAATGGAAAATGGAAATTTTTTCAAAATTTCAAATTTTCTCTAAAATAAAACAACGCTAAGAAAATCGGTTTTTAAAAGTTATCCTTCTTTCAGCACTTAAAAATATCAAAGCAAATTTCAAAGCAAATACATCGAGTAATTTACGTAAAAAAATGAATTAATACTTTTTTTTCAAATTTTAAAATGTCTCAAATCAAATATACGACGGAAACCAATTCCCAATTTCTTTCCGCCTAGTTAGACAAAAAAATAGATTGTATGATAAATTTTAAACAAATACATCGATTAGTTTTCGAGATCTAATTAGCTAAATAAATAAAATTATTTTTTTTTACAAACTTTTTTTTTAATTATAAAAATGCTTAAGAGGCGGCCGTATAGTTCTGTCCTTGTCTAATCTAAGTTTTCTTCATTATTAATAAATTAAATATTTTCATAGAAAAGTAAGACAACCGCCCAATAGAGCAAAAGACAAGCAAACGATTCTTTTTTATGAAAAAATATGAAATTTTGATTATTTTTCGAGTGAAGTCTGAAACGGAAAAACAGTTGAATCAACTCAATCAAGTTCGATTGTTTTTCCGTTTCAGAGTTCACTCGAAAAATAATTAAAATTTCATATTTTTTCATAAAAAAGAACCGTTTGCTTGTCTTTTGCTCTATTGGGCGGTTGTCTTACTTTTCTATGAAAATATTTAATTTATTAATAATAAAGAAAATTTAGATTAGACAAGGACAGAATGATACGGCCTCCTCTTAAAAATTAAAACTGCGCTAGAAAAATCAGTTATCAAAAAGTTCCCTTCTTTTGGAAGTTAAAAATAATTTCCTTGTCAATTTTAGAGCAAATCTATCGAGTACTTGAAGCGTGTAGCTGCAAAGGTGGCTATCTCCATTTTTTCCGAATTCATTTTTATTGCATTTTCGTATACAGAACATTAAAATTTATCATGAAAAAATCATATGGGACCAAAATATAGTTATAGTCTTTTTTTATGAAATGAAAAAAATATGATGTATTGCAAAATACACTGACTTTTAAGTATAAGTACAGCAAAAAATGTTATTTCTTGAAAAAAATTTTTTTGGAGATAACTACTTTTGCAGCTATACGCTTCACTTCATGTTAAACAAAAAGAAACAAAAGGAAATTAAAATTATTTTCAAAATCTTTCTAATTCTCTAGAATCGTAACCATGCTAATTAAATTAGTTTTCAATGTACATACAGTAGCGAATAAATTGTATACAAATTTTCAAGGAAATCTATCGAATGGTTCACGTAAAATAAAAAATAAAAATGGAAAATAAAAATGTATCAGTTCACTCTGTGATCCCACAAAGAGTAGACGTTTTTTCGGTAGCTCTCTGCGCTAAGTAAACAAAGCTTTCTCATAGTTAATACAGTATACAGAGGATTGGCCCCTACTGCTTCATCGCCAGTATATAGGGCTTAACAATTAAACAAAGGCGTCAAACGATCCTTAAACCGGATCGTTCAATTAACCATGAGTTCAGTAACAAATAATAGTGTCCTAAAAAATGTTGGTTCCAATAATTCTATAGTAAATAGTGCTAGTGAAAAAAATTTAGATAGTTCTATCAGTGCCAACCATAGTTATTCAAGAACCATGCAGCGCAATCTTTTTCCAAAGAAAGACTAAGGCCTTTTGTTGGACTGCGTTGATGGTTTGAATTTGACCGACTATACTGTAATCGTTGGCGGCATAGTGCAAGCCCAAAATGTAATATACTCATCAAGAATATCAAAAAATCGCGTTAGAATGTATCTAACAAATAAAGATCTCGTGAACAATTTAACAGATAAATTCAAGTATTTAACAATCAATGAAAAAAAAGTTCCAAAAAGGCCTTTGGTGACCAAATTAACAAGAATTGTCTTATCTAATGTCTGTCCCAGCATTGCTCACTACGTATTAGAGGACTTTATTGACGGCTTAAATATAAAGACAGGCTCTTCCGCAATTACACTAGAAGCTGCAATATCTAATGATATGCATGTTTTGAGCGATAGAAGACAAGTTTATGTAGACCCAGAGGACGTCTCTAAATTCCCCGAAATCCTGAAAGTCTTATATGAAGAGGACTCACATTTTATATTTCCGAGTACCGACATCATCAAGTGCTTCGTCTGTAAACCAGAGGGACACATCGCAAAGGTTTGTCAACTCAACAGCCAAATCCCCTCTTCTCAAGGCTTATTCAATGAAACAGCGGTAGTAGAGGATCCAACCCAAACAGTAAATAACATCAGTCAATCTAATGAAAATTCAAACTTGTCTTACTCTATGAACGATTTCACCAATATAGAAAACCCAGTCATCATTAAAAACGTCTCCGAAAAGATAAATACTAATCTTCAAAACCCAACACTCTTCAAACGTTTAAGTTCATTCTTCATTAGATAATTCAGACAACAATATGCAGACTGATAGTGTTACATTTAAAAGATCTTACCAAGATTCTTTAACATCTTCACAGTAATGCATTACTACCGAGGTGATTGTAACGTCGGAGGTTGAATCATGCTCAGAGACTTCCTTCGAAGAGGCAGAATTATCGGACAAATCGACAATTGAAACTTCATCAAAAATCAAAAAAACTAAGAAAAAATTTGAATGTTCCACTACGTTATCTACCCTATCTAAATTAAACGATCTACTGATACCTTTAGAAAAAATAATAAATGACAAACCGCAAGAATTTCCTCTAAGCTTTTTAAACTTTAAAACTTTCCTCGATAAAACTTACTCCATCCAACATATTTCAGAAATAGCAAAGGAGCATACACCGAATACAGTAGATTTAATAACAATGCTACAAACTCTGTACTCTCACTTGGAAAATAAAGGTATGAAAAGTAGATTCACAAAAATTATTAAAAAATTGGAACGAGATCTACCTATTGACTCCTTTACCGACCACACGATAAAACCAAACACTCAATAATCAAACGCAATAAAATAGTGCACTATAATAAAAAAATGAAATAAAAATAATAATACTGCAGTGGAACCTCAATGGATATTATAAACAATTGGAAAATCCACAGAAAATTATATATGAGAGACACCCAGCTTTACTATGCCTTCAAGAAACGCACTTGAAACTTGACCAACACGCCAATCTCAAAGGCTACAAATGCTACCACACAAACCGTATATCTAACCATGCAAGCGGAGGTGTAGGTACATATATAAAAAATCACATATACAGCAGAGGAATTTCTCTCAATACGAAAATAGAAGCAGCTGCTATAGAATGTTTTCTTCGTGAAAAAGTTACGATATGCAATATCTATCTACCTAACAGTCAACAACTATCAATAGATATTTTGTCCAAGCTTGGATCTCAATCACCATTCCCTGTGATAGTGGTATGAGATTTTAACGCCCATAATATAATAAGGAAATCCTTGGACACAGATCGTAGAGGTGAAATAATAGAACAAAAGATAGAGGAATCTAATTACAACATATTAAACCTCGCTCTACCTACTCACTGCAACTAATCTAACGGTACAGAGAGTATTATAGACCTTTCGCTATCCTCATTAGAAATTACAGAATATCTCGACTGGGAAATATGTGACGTCTTACACAATAGTGACCACTATCCCATTCTTCTACACGCTTGCTTTGGTGCCTCCTCCAATCCTCAAAATAACATCAAATTATACGAGCCTTGGAACTTCAAGAAAGCTGATTCTAACCTCTATCAATCTGAATCAGATAACAACATTCTAAAGTTGGATGATCCCACTAAAATCAACAATTCAAACATTGACAAGAACACAACAAGAGGAAAGCAGTTTATAGAAGAATCATAAAAGAAACAAAAAGGAAATGCTAGCTAGATTTCGTTTAATCGCTCAACTAAAATACTCCCGCTTCATTAATCTGGAACAAAATTCAAAGAATTCAAGGCAAACGCAAATCCAACATTGTCTCAACATTGATAGACGAAAACAACCAAATAATACATGAACCCATAGACATATTTAACAAGTTTGCTCTCACATTTTCTTAAAATTCTAGTAATAGTAACTTCTTTGAAGAAATTCTAGACTTTAAAAACAAATTCAATCTTAACCGGGAATCTATAAAGTTGTGTCTAGAAGTGCCATCTTTGAACTCACCCATAGAAATAATCGAGATAACACAAACCCTCAATAACTGCAAAAACTCCAGTGCTGGTCCCGACGCTATCTACAATATTTTATTAAAAAATCTATCCCCTCTGGTCATCCAGTATATTCATAAAATTTCTAACGTCATCTGGCTACACAACGTTTTTCCCAACCACTGGAAACTAGCCACCATAATTCCAATAAACAAACAAGGAAAAGATTCTTTTCTATCTCCTAAGAACTATGAACCAATATCTCTAACGAGTAACATCTGCAAATTAATGGAAAAAATAGTTAATGAAAGATTAAAAATATTTCTAGAATCTCATAACTATTTTTCACAACTTCAAAGTGGATTTTGACAAAACAAATCCACTAACGACCACCTTATATTGTTAGAATCTGAAATTTGCAATGCATTCCGAAAAGGCCCCCATCTAGCAGCAGTAGCGCTAAACCTGGAGAAGGCATAGGAAACTTTCTGGAAAGATAGAATGATCCATCTACTCAAGAAGCAAATAAGTGGTCCAATACTCAACTTCATAGAGAACTTCCTTAAAGACCGACTAATTGAAATAAAAGTTAACAATATTCTATCGGATAGAATCCTTCAGGAAATCGGTGTACCTCAAGGCTCAGTTCTCAGCGTCACTCTTTTCCTGATAGCAATCAATGAATCATCCACATGCATAAAATCATCAACTAGATTCTGCCTATTTGCAGACTATCTGACCATCTACACCACAGGGAAGGACCCCTTAATTACTGAAAAAATTCTTCAAAACGCGTCGGATAATTTTAATCTATCACTAGAATTAAACAACCAAAAGATACAAAAAGTTGATGAAATCAAAATATTAGATCTGATTTTCGATAGGAAACTTTCGTAGAAAAATCAATATAAAAAAACTAAAATACGAAACATACAACAGATTAAAACTAATCAAGGCTTTAGCAGCTAAGAACTGGGGAGCGGACCAAATAATATTAACCAATACTTATAAAGCCACAGTTCCGTTGAAAATTGACTACGGCAGTATAATCTATGGATCCTCGAAACACACAACCTCCTTGGACTCTATTCACAACAAAGGCATAAAAATAGCACTCAGCGCTTACCACACCAGCCCAACTAATAGTCTACTGGCCGAAAGTAACATGACTCCACTCAATCTCAGAAGAACTAAACTAATGACCAACTACGCCTGCAAAATAGCTGCCAATCCAAGAAACCTAGCATTAATTATTATATTTTAAAACGAAGACGTAGCCATCCAAAACTTTTTTAACGGACCGATTCCATTCACGGATAGACTACACAATTTTTTACTCGATATCAACGAAACCATTCCCGAAATCATTACTAATTCAACAAGTCCGCACTCAACAGACATCCTCCAAATCAAAGCACAAATTTATAATCAAGAAATCACTATAGAGGAAGCCGAGGCCAACCACATTTATACCTGCTGCCACAGCTCAAATAGTCAAATCAGTATTAGGCAGTTTGCTATGCAAGCTCGAAGCAGGTGGCGTTCTGAGCTCTAGCGCTGTCATGGCGGTCACACTACGACAATCTTGCGATGTTAATATGTATGAGTGTATTCATGAGTCTATCTGTGTATATTCAATGACGTCACATCTGAAAGTAGTGGGGGAAGCCCCTTCTCTAATAGCCGCGCGTCACCCGTCGTTGCACGCACACAGCTACTCGTATATGCTCATCTATGCACACATACGTGGAGTGTGCCGCCATGACAGCGCTAGAGCTCAGGACGCCACCTACTCTGAGCTTGCATAGCAAACTGCCTAATAGCTATTACGTCTCATAATAATAATATTCAATTTTACATTCCTAAGACTTACTCCACCGAACTGGCTTACTACTGGTCACTTCTAAAAGCAATAAAAATAGCCGAAAATTCGGATGATAACAACTGGAAAATTCACAGAAATTCAGATTAAGTTATTAAAAACATCAACAAATTATACTTAACAAATATCCTGGTAAATCTAGTTCAAAACAAAATAATCAGCTTAAAAAACAAACACTTAGAAATCATAAAACTGCCTATAGATCACAACTCTCTTCTCTCCCAACAAGCCAAAAAAATGGCCAGCGTAGCATCCACAACCAACACTCCAAATAGTACAAATAAGTAGAAATTAAGTCCAATTATGTACAAATTAATTAAAAAAATATAAAAAATTTTGGTACAATGCTTTCTTTATGAGAAAGCAATATATATATATGGGACGTTTCATGTCAACTCGACTGACAAAAAAATAGAATTTGCTGAAAATCCGTGAAGAGGTTCCATTTGATACCCAAAATATACAAAAAAATTTTTAGAGGCATAGGTCAAAGGGATTACGAGTAATAAGTAATAGAATATTGTGATTTTTCAAATTTTTTTGTTAAATTACCAACTTAATTATTTTTTTCCTCAGAAACTAAGGATTTTAGAGATTCACTTATTAATATATTTATTGTTGCAAATGATTAGTAGAATCTACACAAATTTTTTTAGATCTCAGAATTGCTGTCTTCTGATTGGTTCATTTTGTACTCTCATGTAATTTTGAATTTCTGGTGTTCGACCAGGTTGATTTCACTCAGGTTGCACTATGTTATGTCTTTTTATAATATCTTGAAGTGAGCTTTGTCTCATCTTAGGCATAGAACTGAAAGAAGAGCTATAGAACTTTGAATATTAAAAAATAAAATAGAATTTTCAATTTAAAACATATATACTGTGGATTTGGTTCTTCGCTTATAGATAATGCAATATACGAACAAATGATTTTTAAATATCTTAAAAGAGATCTATTTTTTAATAATTTAATTATTAATTTAGAATCTGAATTGAAATATCAACCGTTCATAATTTAGACATCCTCAAAATACACTCGTAACCAAAACATATTTATGTGTTTCAATAAATTGTTATTATTGGGATCTGACATAGACCAGACGCTCTCTGGTGGATGAAATCTGAACGAATAGTAGCATACAAGCAGAAAGCGTTCGTTGATGCGACTTGTATGTTCTTGTATGTCTTGCGTGAAAAGGTTATTATATCACCGATATTTTTGTTATTTTTAACGTATTTTATTATATGTCCTGCTCTGAAAACTTGTTCATCTTTTATAAAATAACGTTTGGTAGGATTAGTATCTGCCCAATAGTACAGAAATATTCATAATTAACAAAAACAGGTACTTGCTCCATATATGACAATGTAAATTGTATACTATGGTACGCCATCTTAGCTTAGACCACGCCCCCATGTCAGATCCCAATAATGATTTTAAATATGTGTTGAAAAATTTTTCTTTTAAATTTTATTACCTTTATTATATACTTGAAATAAATGTCAAGTATATAATAAAGGTAATAAAACTATGAGATCTGACCATAATTTTTAACAAAGGATTTTTCAATTTTTTTTCTTTATAAATTAACGTTGAATTTCAGTAACAAAATTGTATTATTTCTTGTTATCTTTTTTTTATCATTTATTTAAAAATGTTCTGAAATTTTTTAAATTTTATTAAATATTTACAAAATTACTTGCCAGGCCCATGGGTAAATATTTTATGTCAATGTTTAAAGTTAAGAAATTTGTATATAACATATGTATACATATAAACTTTCATTTTATGTAACATTACAGATATAATGGGACATAACATGTAAGTATTAAAATCATTTTCTACTTATAACACGTTTCTAATTTTCAATTTAACGGTAGTATAATTCTGTAATATTATTTTAATCAATTATTGGAATTTATAGTTCGAAATCAAATAAGAAAAAGGATCTGAATATTTTAATATCTAATATTTATAAAAATCTTAATTTATTGGATTACATAAAACTATTATATAAATAATCATTCCTAAATGTATAATACGTATTTAAATAATTTTTCAATACATATGTATTATATATTTATAAACTCATCTTATCTTAAATATTTAAAATCATAATAACAATTTATTGAAGTACATAAATATGTTTTGGTTGTGAGTGTATTTTGAGGATGTCTAAATAATGAACAGTTGATATTTCAATTCAGATTCTAAATTAATACTTAATTTATTAAAAAATAGATCTCTTTTAAGATATTTAAAAATCATTTGTTCGTATATTGCATTATCTATAATCGAAGAACCAAATCCACAGTATATATGTTTTAAATTGAAAATTCTATTTTATTTTTTAATATTCAAAGTTCTATAGCTCTCCCCTCAGTTCTATGCCTAAGATGAGACAAAGCTCACTTCAAGATATTATAAAAAGACATAACATAGTGTAACCTGAGTGAAATCAACATGGTCGAACACCAGAAATTCAAAATTACATGAAAGTACAAAATGAACCAATCAGAAGACAGCAATTCTGAGATCTAAAAAAATTTGTGTAGATTCTACTAATCATTTGCAACAATAAATATATTAATAAGTGAATCTCTAAAATCTTTAGTTTCTAAGGAAAAAAATAATTAAGTTGGTAATTTAACAAAAAAATTTGAAAAATTACAATATTTTATTACTTATTACTCGTAATCCCTTTGACCTATGCCTCTGAAAATTTTTTTGTATATTTTGGGTATCAAATGGAACCTCTTCACGGATTTTCAGCAAATTCTATTTTTTTGTCAGTCGAATTGACATGAAACGTCCCATATATATATATATATATATATATATATATATATATATATATATATAATATTACACTATGTTTTAATTACAAATGAAAAGTTTCAATTGCATTATTAATTGTATATTACTTACTACTTTCTTTAACAATATCGACTTTATACCATTTTGACCCCCATTTTGCTTTTGTGTATGTTTTTAAAATTTTTATATTTTCTTCTGGTATTATGCTGTATTCCGGTTTCTTCCCTTTCCATAATACCAAGTAAAACATCTATTCAATATTGGAAAAAAATGATTAGACATTTATATCGTTTAAAATGTTCATTACATTATAAAAAAGTATTAAATAATATTTTTCAAATATTAAAATATAAATTACAATTAAGTAATAAGTCATGGACAATTTGTTATAAAAAAATAGCGCTCAAGTAGAGCATAAGCACGCATTTTCTAAAATATACACAGTATTTTCTAATTACAATTACTTCAAATGACGTTTTTAAATAATTTAAAAACGTATCATTTCTTATAATCTTTACCACTATAATGTTTTACAAAAGAAATTTTAATTTTAACGTTACGCTTACATTGTTACATAACTTTAGATTTTCCTGAATATATATACAATACTATTTGCTTAAAATATGTAAATAATTTATAATTATATTCGAAAACAAAATTCTAGAAATTGAGCTCATAAATCATAAAAAACATATAAAAAATAAAATTTCAATAAATAAAAAAGTGCTCATTCTTCGATTTTGGATTTTGTTGAAATTAGATCCTAAATGTGCCTAGAATCATATTCAAAAGGAAAATTCGAGATGCAGAAACTTCACGGTCAATATTAGTCGAGGACCATCGTGGTATATTTTTATCGTAGAAATGAAACTTCATTTATAATCAAATGAAAATTTATGATTAAAATTCAGTAAACATGGATGAATAGTAATAGAGGTACAAATATAATATAATTAACGTACATGATTGACGTAATTAAACATCCAAAAGCTT
The DNA here is from genome assembly GCA_017163975.1 of Anastatus disparis. Classification (NCBI taxonomy): domain Eukaryota; kingdom Metazoa; phylum Arthropoda; class Insecta; order Hymenoptera; family Eupelmidae; genus Anastatus; species Anastatus disparis. The sequence goes on from JAFFSR010000100.1 coordinate 728,717, forward strand.
CATTCTTAATTAAAAACGAAAAAACAAATTTCGTTATAGAAAAAAAAATCAATTTAGTGTCCATTATAAACTATTTCTAATTATTACTAACAAAAATCTACATTAATTAATTTTAAAAAGTATTGCTATATAACAAGAAAATTGTAAAAATCTTTAATGCATACATGCTTATTACTTTGAAAAATTTATCATTCAAGGGATAATTTTATTATATTACAAGTTATAGAACTTTACCATTTTTTCAGAAACTTGATAGTAATTCCTTATATCTTCGTTATTATGTTATTTATCTGAGAGGTATGATGTGATTTAAGAAGACGTAAACATATACAATCAAACAGCAAACTCGTACGTGACTATGGAATCCGGTATAGATGAGAAAAATAAAAGTTCAACTGCAGCACTTCCAACTTTTATTAGTCTTTTCGTAAGCACTAATACTCCAACACCTTTTTTCTACATAAAACACACCCAAAATGTTCAAATTTCCTGTGATATACTAAGTTTTCTATATAAATATTATTATTTCTCACAATATAAATACAATTCTTAATTCATAAAAATATATAAAAAATTTGAATTGATATTAATTTATAATCGTTTAGTAAACATTAAATATTTTTAAAAGATAAAAAAAAATTCTAATATTACAGCTAAAGAACATATTAATAATAATGTAATTAATTGTGAAAGGAGACAAATTGAATATTATTTTTAATCGTGTTAAAAATTTTTTTGACACTCCGTGCGAGAAGCTCGATTTCACGCACGCTGTACAAAGTGACACGTGCGAAAATGGAGCTTCTCACACGTCGTGTCAAAAAATAGTGTTCGATACTCGTGCGAGAAAGTGATTTCTTACTCGTGTGAGCTTTTCACCCTCGCTTCGCTCGGGCGCAAACCGCCACACGAGTAAAAAATCACTTTATCGCACTAGTACCGAAATATACTATTGTTTTTATATACAATTTTACTTTTTTTTAATAAACTCCAGCTTCTTTCTTTATTTTCTTTATTTTATATAATGAAATTCGGCATAGGTTAGAATAGCAAAAGTTTAAATGGAACACTTTCAACTTTTTTTAATTATTTTTGTTTAAAATGAATTCAGCATTTAAACTGCCATACCCGATGATACAGATAATAATAATAGTAATAATACTATATTAGTAAGCCAATAAAGTAAATGAAAAGTGATATCGCAGATAGAAAACCAAACAAAAATAAATACACGCAATGAATATAGATAAAAATATGCTAAAAATCTATCTCAAATACCTATCAGTCAAAATGATTTACATTAAAATCAAGCGTGTAAAGAGCGCAGTCAAGATTACAAAAAGAAAATATATAAGTACACAATAATATGTAAGTCATGCTGATAAAAATAAATCACTGAATTGTTGATTAATTTTCCGAAAAAGCAACATCTTTATAAGATTAAACCATCGTTATTTAAACTGAAAATCAAAATTATTTTAACTTGAAAATCTATCGTGTTATTTTGTTGCAAACAAAATTTTTAGTATTTTAAATAAGCAGAATTGAATTAAAATAAATATTTTACAAAATAGAAACACGACATTTTCCCAGAATTGTTCAGTTCTAATATCTGGTCTTAAAGAGCTTTTCGCTAAATAGTCTATTTGAGAAAAAACAGTACTAACGCTGATTTAAATAAATTATCCAGATAAATTATCCAGAAAAGCAACATTTGTTCATGACAAAACGATCGTTAGTTAAATTAGTAGTCTTATACTTGAAAATATAATCTACTATTCTTGCCCGAAAGCAGTCTATACGGATTCGGAAGAGCTTAATTATGAAGAAATAAAGTTTTGCAATAGAATGATATATTTCGTTCTGATTTTTAAGTTCAGAAATGGGGTATTTGTAAACGCTTTATTGTTTAGTCCTTTTGTCATTAAAACCATTACAGAATGCAGGTGTTTTATCAATCGAAGATTAATTTTCCGAATAACTTTACTCCCTCCCAGCGAAAAGTAAGGTACCCACTGTACGCTGCCTGTGTAAAAAAATCGTATATTCTTCACGGGAGTATATGAAAAATGTCTTAAATCGTATGTTGAATGTCATCCGAGCCAAAAGCGTTTTTACTCCCTAGGTGAATAATATACTATTTTATTTAGTCAAGGTGAAATTGGCGGGTGAGCATAAAAAATTTTCGAAGGAAAAATTTTTACGTTACAATTTGTTTAAATCGATTTTATTTAAACAAATTCAAAAAGTTCATTTTGATTCGGACAAAGTTTTTTTAGATTCTTTAAATGATTCAAAACAAAAAAGTATTTTTATTTTTTTTTGCTGAAATTAACGGTTTTTGAGTTATTAATAAATAAAGATGTTGAAAATCACAAATATGCAAATTTTCGAAGCTTTAAAACGATACTAGAATTTAAATTTTTGTAGGTTGGCAAAGTTTCAAAGTAAAATTTATATACTCTTTAATAGAATCCCAAAGAGTAATTTTAAATTATTTTATTTTAAAGTGTTATTTTTCAATTGTTAATTAAGCGCGTATACGCAGTATTTCCGATTGCAAGCGCATACAGCTGAGTATGTCGTCTGCTAATGTTTATATCTTAACTCGCGAGGAGCGCATCGCTGATTTTTAAGTTGTTCTACGTTTTAGAAGATAATTTATAATGAACATATTGTTCGAAATATAGTTTAGTTAAAAATTAGTTAGTTGATTATATTTTTATAATTTGCTGCATACAATGTACATCATTATTCGCATTAAAAAATATATAAATATTTATTTATTTAAAAAAATATTACAATTATGCGAATGTATTCGTTTCATTCGAACTTTTAATTATAAACATTTTTAAAATTAACAGTATTTTCATGCAGATCTTTATCACAACCACATAATGGTACATTACGAGATTCTGATCAATTGCCTTGCGATGAGTCTGGAAAAAGGTCTACCAAAAAGTCTAGCGGAGTCTGGTGAAAATTTATGTGGAAAGTATGACAAAAAAACTTGCAACAAGACTCATAAAATGTTTCTTAAGAGTCTGAGGAGAAATCTGGCGAATAATCTGGCAAAAAGTCTTGCGATAAATCTGGCAAAAACACTGACAAAATATCTTGCTATAAATTGATAAAAAAGTCTTACTACGATCATAGAAAGAAGTATAGCAAAATGTCTGGCTAAAATTTTAGTAAATAGTCTAGCAATAAGGCTAGGAAAAAGTCTGGCGAAAAGTCTAGCAAAAAGTCTGGTGAGAAGTGCTGCGAAAAGTCTGGCGAAATTGTTGTTAAGAGTTTGATGAAAAGTCTGGTAAATATTCTGGCAAAAAGTCTTGCGTAAAAACTGTCGAAAAGCTTTTCGTAAAGTCTGTCAAAAAGTCTAGCGATGAGATTAGCAAAAACTCTGGCAAAATGTCTTGCAAGGAATTCAGCGAAAATTCATGCTACAATCATGGCAAAAAGTGAATCAAAATGTCTAGCTGAGATTCAGATAAATAGTCGGGCAAAGAGTATAACAAAAAGTTTGGTGGGATGTCTTGCGAGAAGCCTGGTAAAACGTCTAGCAGAAGGTCAGGCAAAATGTTTGCTAAGAGTCTGATGAAAAATCTGGAAGAACGTTTAGCAGAAAGTCTGGCGAAATGTTTGCTAAGAGTCTGATGAAAAGACTGGCAAAAAGTCAGGCTAAGAGCCTAGCGATAAGTCTGGCAAAAGCACTACCAAAATGTCATGCGATAAGTCTAGCAAGAAGTCTGGTAAAAAGTCTTGCAGGAAGTCTGGCGAAACGTTTTTCAAATAGTCTGGTGAAAAGTGTTGCCAAAAGTCTGTCGAAACGTCTGGCAAAAGATCTAGCGATGAGTCTAGGAAAATGTCTGGCGGAATATCTAGCAAAAAGTTTGGTAGAAAATCTTGCAGGAAGTCTGACAAAACGTTTTGCAAAAAGTATAGCAGAATGTCTTGCAAAGAGTCTAGCAGAACGTCTTGCAAATAGTCTGGCAAAAAAAAATTGCGTAGAGTCTGGTGAAACGTTTTTCAAATAGTCTGGTGAAAAGTGTTGCAAATAGACTGTCGAAACGTCTGGCAAAAGGTTTGGCGATGAGTCTCGAAAAAAGTCTGCCGATAAGTCTAGAAAAATGTCTGGTAGAAAGTCTTGCAGAAAGTCTGGCGAAACGTTTTGCAAAAGGTCTAGCGGAACGTCTTCCGAATAGTCTGGCAAAACGTTTTTCAAAAAGTCTGGTGAAAAGTGTTGCGTAAAGTGTTGAAACGTCTGGCAAAAAAACTAGCAATGAGTCTAGAAAAAAGTCTGGCGAATAGTCTAGCAAAAAGTCTGGTAGAAAGTCTTGCAGGGAATCTAGCAGAACGTCTTGCGAATGGTCTGGCAAGAAATTTTCCAAAAAGTCTGGTAAAAGAGTTGCGAAAAATCTGTCGAAACCTTTGGCAAAAGGTCTGAAGATGAGTCTAGGAAAAAGTCTGGTGAAAAGTCTAGCAAAAAGTCTGGTAGAAAGTCTTGCAGAAAGTCTGGCAAAACGTCTTACAAAAACTCTAGCAGAACGTTTTGTGAATAGTCTGGCAAAAAGTCTTGAGTAAAGTCTGGCAAAACGTTTTTGAAATAGTCTAGTGAGAAGTGTTGCGAATATTCTGTCGAAACGTATGGCACAAAGTCTGGCTAAACGTATTGCAGGAAGTCTGGCAAAACGTCTTGCAATAACTCTAGCAGAACGTCTTGAGGATAGTCTGGCAAAAAGTTTTCCAAAAAGTCTAGTGAAAAGTGTTGCAAATGGTCTGTCGAAAAGTCTGGCAGAAAATCTGGCGTTGAGTTTAGGAAAAAGTCTAACGGAAAATTTTGCATGAAGTCTGGTAGAAAGTCTTGCAAGAAGTCTGGCGAAACGTATTGCAGAAAGTCTGGCAGAACGGCTTGCGAATAGTCTGGCAAAAAGTCTTGCGTAAAGTCTGGCAAAAAGTTTTTCAAAAAGTCTGGTAAAAAGTGATGCAAAAAGTCTGTTGAAACGTCTGGCAAAAGGTCTAGCAAGAACTCTAGCAAAAACACTGGTGACATGTCTTGCTAATAATTTGGAAAAAAGTCTGGTAGTAAGTCTTGCAAGAAGTCTGGCAATACCTATTGCAGAAAGTCTAACAGAACGTCTTGCGAATAGTCTGGCAAAAAGTCTTGCTTAAATTTTGGCGAAATGTTTTTCAAAAAGTCTGGTGAAAAGTATTGCGAAAAGTCTGACGAAACGTCTGGCTAAAAATTTGACGATGAGTCTAGGAAAAAGTCTGGTGAAAAGTCTAGCAGAAAGTCAGGTAGAAAGTCTTGCAAGAAGTCTGGCAAAACGTATTGTAGAAACTCTGGCAGAACGTCTTGCGAATAGTCTGGCAAAAAGTCTTGCGTAAATTCTGGCAAAATGATTTTTAAATAGTCTAGTAAGAAGTGTTGCGAATGGTCTGTCGAAAAGTCTGGCAGAAAATCTGGCGTTGAGTCTAGGAAAAAGTCTTGCATGAAGTCTGGTAGTAAGTCTTGCAAGAAGTCTGGCAATACGTATTGCAGAAAGTCTGGCAGAACGTCTTGCGAATAGTCTGGCAAAAAGTCTTGCGTAAAGTCTGGCAAAAAGTTTTTCAAAAAGTCTGGTAAAACGTCTGGCAAAAGGTCTAGCAAGAACTCTAGCAAAAACACTGGCGACATGTCTTGCTAATAATTTGGAAAAAAGTCTGGTAGTAAGTCTTGCAAGAAGTCTGGCAATACGTATTGCAGAAAGTCTAACAGAACGTCTTGCGAATAGTCTGGCAAAAAGTCTTGCGTTAAGTCAAAGAAAATTTTTTCAAAAAGTTTGGTGAAAAGTATTGCGAAAAGTCTGTCGAAACGTCTGGCTAAAAATTTGGCGATGAGTCTAGGAAAAAGTCTGGTGAAAAGTCTAGCAGAAAGTCTGGTAGAAAGTCTTGCAAGAAGTCTGGCAAAACGTATTGTAGAAACTCTGGCAGAACGTCTTGCGAATAGTCTGGCAAAAAGAATCGCGTAAATTCTGGCAAAATGATTTTCAAATAGTCTAGTGAGAAGTGTTGCGAATGGTCTGTCGAAAAGTCTGGCAGAAAATCTGGCGTTGAGTCTAGGAAAATGTCTAACGGAAAATCTTGCATGAAGTCTGGTAGTAAGTCTTGCAAGAAGTCTGGCAATACGTATTGCAGAAAGTCTAGCAGAACGTCTTGCGAATAGTCTGGCAAAAAGTCTTGCTTAAATTCTGGCGAAATATTTTCCAAAAAGTCTGGTGAATAGTCTAGCAAAAAGCCTGGTAAAAAGGCTTGCAGAAAGTCTGGCAAAACGTCTGGTAAAAAGTCTTGCAGAAAGTCTGGCAAAACGTCTTGCAAAAAGTCTAGCAGAACGTTTTGCGAATAGTCCGGCAAAAAGTCTTGCGTAAAGTCTGGCAAAACGTTTTTTAAATAGTCTAGTGGGAAGTGTTGCGAATAGTCTGTCGAAGCGTCTGGCAGAAAGTCTGGCTAAACGTATTGCAGGAAGTCTGGCAAAACGTCTTGCAATAACTCTAGCAGAACGTCTTGAGTATAGTCTGGCAAAAAGTTTTCCAAAAAGTCTGGTAAAAAGTATTGCGAATGGTCTGTCGAAAAGTATGGCAGAAAATCTGGCGTTGAGTCTAGGAAAAAGTCTAACGGAAAATCTTGCATGAAGTCTGGTAGTAAGTCTTGCAAGAAGTCTGGCAATACGTATTGCAGAAAGTCTAGCAGAACGTCTTGCGAATAGTCTGGCAAAAAGTCTTGCTTAAATCCTGGCGAAATGTTTTCCAAAAAGTCTGGTGAATAGTCTAGCAAAAAGTCTGGTACAAAGGCTTGCAGAAAGTCTGGCAAAACGTCTGGTAAAAAGTCTTGCAAGAAGTCTGGCAATACGTATTGCAGAAAGTCTAGCAGAACGTCTTGCGAATAGTCTGGCAAAAAGTCTTGCTTAAATCCTGGCGAAATGTTTTCCAAAAAGTCTGGTGAATAGTCTAGCAAAAAGTCTGGTACAAAGGCTTGCAAAAAGTCTGGCAAAACGTCTGGTAAAAAGTCTTGCAAAAAGTCTGGCAAAACGTCTTGCAAAAAGTCTAGCAGAACGTTTTGCGAATAGTCCGGCAAAAAGTCTTGCGTAAAGTCTGGCAAAACGTTTTTCAAACAGTCTAGTGAGAAGTGTTGCGAATAGTCTGTCGAAGCGTCTGGCAGAAAGTCTGGCTAAACGTATTGTAGGAAGTCTGGCAAAACGTCTTGCAATAACTCTAGCAGAACATCTTGAGTATAGTCTGGCAAAAAGTTTTCCAAAAAGTCTGGTAAAAAGTATTGCGGATGCTCTGTCGAAAAGTCTGGCAGAAAATCTGGCGTTGAGTCTAGGAAATAGTCTACCAGAAAGTCTTGCAAACAGTCTGGTAGAAAGTCTTGCAAGAAGTCTGGCAGAATGTCTTGCGAAGAGTCTAGCAAAATATTTAACAAGACTGATTTAATAAGTTTCTAATGAAAAGTCTGGCGAATAGTCTGGCAAAAAGTCTGGTAGAAAGTCTTGCAGAAATTCTGGCTAAACGTATTGCAAAAAATCTAGCAAAACGTCTTGCGAATAGTCTGGCAAAAAGTCTTGCGTTAAGTCAAAGAAAATTTTTTCAAAAAGTTTGGTGAAAAGTATTGCGAAAAGTCTGTCGAAACGTCTGGCTAAAAATTTGGCGATGAGTCTAGGAAAAAGTCTGGTGAAAAGTCTAGCAGAAAGTCTGGTAGAAAGTCTTGCAAGAAGTCTGGCAAAACGTATTGTAGAAACTCTGGCAGAACGTCTTGCGAATAGTCTGGCAAAAAGTTTCGCGTAAATTCTGGCAAAATGATTTTCAAATAGTCTAGTGAGAAGTGTTGCGAATGGTCTGTCGAAAAGTCTGGCAGAAAATCTGGCGTTGAGTCTAGGAAAATGTCTAACGGAAAATCTTGCATGAAGTCTGGTAGTAAGTCTTGCAAGAAGTCTGGCAATACGTATTGCAGAAAGTCTAGCAGAACGTCTTGCGAATAGTCTGGCAAAAAGTCTTGCTTAAATTCTGGCGAAATATTTTCCAAAAAGTCTGGTGAATAGTCTAGCAAAAAGCCTGGTAAAAAGGCTTGCAGAAAGTCTGGCAAAACGTCTGGTAAAAAGTCTTGCAGAAAGTCTGGCAAAACGTCTTGCAAAAAGTCTAGCAGAACGTTTTGCGAATAGTCCGGCAAAAAGTCTTGCGTAAAGTCTGGCAAAACGTTTTTTAAATAGTCTAGTGGGAAGTGTTGCGAATAGTCTGTCGAAGCGTCTGGCAGAAAGTCTGGCTAAACGTATTGCAGGAAGTCTGGCAAAACGTCTTGCAATAACTCTAGCAGAACGTCTTGAGTATAGTCTGGCAAAAAGTTTTCCAAAAAGTCTGGTAAAAAGTATTGCGGATGGTCTGTCGAAAAGTCTGGCAGAAAATCTGGCGTTGAGTCTAGGAAAAAGTCTACCAGAAAGTCTTGCAAACAGTCTGGTAGAAAGTCTCGCAAAAAGTCTGGCAGAATGTCTTGCGAAGAGTCTAGCAAAATATTTAATAAGACTGATTTAATAATTTTCTAATGAAAAGTCTGGCGAATAGTCTGGCTAAAAGTCTGGTAGAAAGTCTTGCAGGAATTCTGGCAAAACGTCTTGCAAAAAGTCTAGCAAAACGTCTTACGAATAGTCTGGCAAATAGTCTTGCTTTAAGTCAAAGAAAATTTTTCCAATAAGTCTGGTGAAAAGTGTTGCGAAAAGTCTGTCGGAACGTCTGGCAAAAGGTTTGGCGATGAGTCTCGGAAAAAGTCTGGCGAAAAGTCTAGCAAAAGGTCTGGTATGATGCCTTGCCGGAAGTGTGACAAAAGTCTAGCAGAACGTCTTGCGAAGAGTCTAGCAAAATATTTGATAAGCGTCTGATTTGATAAGTGTCTAATGTAAAGTCTGGCAAAAAGTCTTGCATAAAGTCTGGCAAAAAGTCTTGCGTAAAGTCTGGCAAAAAGTCTTGCGTAAAGTCTGGCAAAAAGTTTTTCAAAAAGTCTAGTGAAGTGTTGCGAAAAATCTGTCAAAACGTCTGGCAAGCAATAAGTCTAGCAAAAAGTCTGGCAAAACATCTTGCAAAAAGTCTAGCAGAACGTCTAGCGAATAGTTTAGCCAAAAGTTTTTTAAAAAGTCTGGTGAAAAGCGTTGCGAAAAGTCTGTCAAAACCCTTGGTAAAAGGTCTGGCGATAAATCTAGAAAAAAGTATGGCAGAAAGTTAAGAAAAAGTCTAGCAGCAAGACTATCAAGAAGTCTGGTAAAAAGACTTCAGAGAAGTCTAGCAAAAACACTATCGAAATGTCTTGCTAGGAATTTAGAAAAAAGTCTCGCTACAATTATGGCTAAAAGTATATTAAAATGTCTAGCTGAGATTCTGCTAAATAGTCTGGCAAAGAATCCAACAAAAAGTTTGGTGGAAAGTTTGGCGAGAAGCCTGGTAAAACATCTGGCAGAAGGTCTGGCAATATGTTGGCTAAGAGTGTGATGAAAAGAGTAGCAAAAAGTCTAGCAAAAAGTCTCGCGAAAAGTCTGGCAATAACAGTAGCAAAATGTCTTGCTAGCAATTGGGCAAAAAGTCTAGCTAGCAATTTGGCAAAAAGTCTCGCTACAATAATGGCAGTAAGTATAGCAAAATGTAGCCGGGATTCTGATAAAGAGTCTAGCGATAAGTCTAGACAAATGTTCGCTAAGAGTCTGATGAAAAGACTAGCAAAAAGTCTGGCAAAAAGGCTCGCGATAAGTCTGGCAATAACACTAGCAAAGTGTTTTGCTAGTAATTTGGCAAAAAGTCTTGCTACAATCATGGCAAAAAGTATAGCAAAGTCAGACAGAAAGTCTAGGGAAAAGTTAAGCAGAAAGTCTTGGAAAAAGTCTAGCAAAAAGACTATCAAGAAGTCGGGTGGAGAGTCTTGCGAGAAGTCTAGCGAGAACACTGACGAAATATCTTGCTAGCAAATTGGAAAAAAGTCTTGCTACGATCATGGCTAAAAGTATAGCAAACTGTCTGGCTGAGATTCTACTTAATAGTCTTGCGATTAGTCTAGAAATCAGTCTAATGAAAAGTCTTGCAAAAAATCTGGTAGAAAGTCTAACGATGAATCTGGCAAAAATACTGGCAAAATGTCTTGCTAGGAATCTGGCAAAAAGTCATGCTGAGATTATTTTAAAATGTATAGCAAAATGTTTCGCTAAGAGATTCTTTAATAATTTGGCGATAAGTCTAGGATAAAGTCTGGCAAAAAGTCTATAAAAAAGTCTAATGGAAAGTCTTGTGAGAAGTCTGTCAAAACATCTGGCGATAAGTCTGGTCAAAAGCCTGATGAAAAGTTCGATTGAAAGTATCGCGATAAGTCTGGCAAAAACTCTGGCAAAAAGTCTTGCGATAAGTGAGGCAAATAATCTGGCGAATAATCTGGATTAAAGTATAACAAAAATTAAAGCAAATTGTCTGGCTGATACTCTGATGAAAAGACTGGCACAAAGTCTAGTGAAAAGTATCGCGATAAGTCTGGCGAAAACTCTGGCAGAAAGGTTTGCGAAAAGTGAGGCAAATCATCTGCCGAAAAGTCTGGAAAAAAGTGTAACAGTTTTGGGAAAGTGTCGTGTTTCTTTTTTGGAAAATCTTATTTGTATTTAATTAAGCGTCTTTAAAATGGTAAAATCTGCATTATTGCAGGAAGAACAAGTAAGCCTCCAAATTATAAGATTTCTTATTCAGATAATGATAGTGGAACACTTTACAGATGCTGCTTTTTCGAAAATATAATCAACAGTTGAGCAAACACCGTTATTCAGTTATTGATTTTTTGTCAAAAAGACTGAACTGTGATACGTTTACAAGGACCCTATATCTGAACTAAAAAAACATAATCAAATATATTGTTCTGAAAAACTTTATTCCTAAATAATTAAGCTTTTCCCGGAGATTTATAACTGATTATGAGCAATAATAGTATATTAGATTTTCAAGTATAAGACTACTGATTTAACTAAAGATCGTTTTGTCATGATTATATTTTGCTCTTCTGTATAATATATCTGTTATTAAAAATACACTAAGTCAGCGTAACTAGTACTGTTTTTTGTCAAATAGGCTATTTAGCGAAAAGTTAAAGACTAGATATCAGAACTAAACAGTTCTTGAAAACTGTTGTGTTTCTTTTTTGGAAAATTTATATTTTAATTTAATCCTGCATATTTAAAATACCAAAAACTTCTTTACAGCAGGAATAACATGATAGATTTTCCATTATTAGAGTTCTAGTCTAAATAACGATGGTTTAACCTCACTGAGAAATTAATGGTAATGTAGCTGAACTACCGGTAGTCGAATCACGCTCTCTTAAATTCGTATGCACAGAGTCTCGCTGCAAGAGAACAGTAGCGCCTCTGTGGCAAAAGAGCTTTACTTCACATCGTAGAGAGCTACAATCTGACGGTGGGAACTAAGAAGCCCCGCAAAAAGAACGGTTAGCTTCTTCTGTGGGGCATCACACTCACCACCAGAGAAAAGATTTGCATGCTTACTGTTTAGTAAAGCAGAAGTACTTCGTGGGACTGGTAGTTCACCACTTTCTCTTCAGTGCTTATCTTGCTTTTCGGAAAATTAATCAACAATTGAAAAAACACCTACTTTGCTTAACTGGCATATTGTCAAAACGATCATAACGTAGAAAATTGACTACTCATTTCTGAATTGAAGAATTCTAATAAAATACATTGCTTTCTCAGAAAAATCCATATTTTATTCAATTAACCTTTTTTAGAACTATAATAACTGGATTCTGGCAATAATGGCAGATTAGATTCTCGAATATGAGACTACTAATTTAACTAACGATTGTTTTGCCATAAATAGATTTTGCTTTTCTGGATAATGTATCTTTTATTAAAAATACACTGAGATAGCGTAACTTGTACTGTAGTTTGTCGAATAAGCTATTTCGCAATTAATTTACTAAGATTCCAGAAATAAACAGTTCTGGAAAAGTATTGAGTTTATTCGGAAAATCTTATTTGTAACAATTAATCAACATATTCAAAATGATGAAAATTTCTTATTAGCAACAGTCAGATTTTCGAGTATTAGACTTTTAATTTATCTAACTCTAGTTTCATCCTATGCAGATATTGCTTTTTGTGAAAATTAATCTACGATTGATAATACACCTGCATTTTGTACCATTTCTCGCAAAATTTACCAAGACCAAATTTCAGAACTAAACAGTTCTATGAAAGTATTGCGTTTCTTTTTTAGAAAATCATATTTGTATTCAATTAAGTATATTCTCAATAATGAAAACTTATTTTATAGCACTGCGGGACCTAAATCCGCACATAGGTAACGCTCCACTATTACCTAAGGGGCACTTTTTTAAACAGTATAAGGCCGAATTTACTTAGGTCTTGTACACATTATAAGCGATACTTTGATATCTAGATTATTTGTTTAACGTATTTTCGTTGTTGTATTATGTCGAGAAGTTATTCTCTCCTACAACATGCATCGATTTGGTTAAAAGTTTAACCTGGCGCGGCGTAGCTTAAGGTAAAGCTGAGGTTCGGAATACATTTACCGATTTCAATTACAAAAGAGATTTCTATGATTCAAGTCTATATCAATTCTAATATTAACGCGGACGCGGTGGTGATAGTTTTAAATTTATTTAAATTTCACACCGGAAGGGTCATACGGTCGTACCACACTCTGTGAGCGATACGGCCGAGTTTTTAAACGCCAACACCATAACTTGGACGGTGCTGTATTGCGTATATATATATTTTGTAACTAAAAGGAAAAAAAATATAATTAAACATGCACGAAAATAAAAATAGCTACTAAGGTGTCTATTAAAATGAAGTAAGAGAAAAATTTTATTTAAAATTAATTTTAAATTTATTAAAACACAAAAAAGAAATTGTACAATTTGAATTCTTATTGAATTTAATTTTATAAAAATTAACTATATTATTATCGACTAAATATTTTGTGTACTAAAGAATATATGTAATAACAATTGAATTTTTAATGAATATGAAATTTGTAAAAATTATAGATTTTGTATAATCAAAAATGTAATACATAATTTAAAATAAAGTTAAACTTACTCTTGGAAAGAGAGAGATGCTAGAGAAAGACGCTGGAACTTGTAGAGAAAATGTTGAATATTATTGAATAGCGTATCTTGGAGGTTGAACTTTGAGATTTGAAGAACTTTGAAGAATCTAGAAATTGGAATGAGCTTGTTTGTAAAAATTAAGTTTTCTTTAGAGATGTGGGCGGGCTAATTAGCTGTGCTAAAAATTTTTGTACTTGAAAATTACCCATAACACGAAACTTAGGGATACTTCCGCGATGTGTCATTAAGAGTGTATTTTCTCTCTCTCTCCAAAAATAATTTCCTTTTACAAACTATAACTATTAAAATTAAAACTTATTATATATAAAAAATATTTAATTGTTAACTTAACGCATAATATTAGTAAAATAAAAGAGTAAATATAATTAAAAGGAAAAATAAAAGATAAGTCTCGCACGCAAATTATTGATAACTAAGTGATTTGTTAAACTTAAAACTAACGCATTAAAGTATGGAACAACAATACCATTACTTACATTACACATCTTTTAATTTGTTTTATATAAAAGAATGAAGAAAAAGGAATAAAAAAAAATGTAGTTAAAAATGTTTTTTTAAAAAAATAAAAAGATGTGTATTGCAAAATATTACTATAGTAGAACAGTAATATTAATATTTATGAATATATTTTCTTGCGCATATATAATCACATTGTATGTTTTTAGAAAGTATTTTATTTAATATAATTTTATTTAATAGTTTTTACTTAGTGTAGTTTTTCCTTGATAGTTTTTATCCAAAAACATACATTATGATTATTTTCTTACATTAAAGAAAGTGATCAGATATGGATATAAATATGTTACTAAATAGAAATAAAAAATTTTGTCGTTTTGTTTGTTTATAAATTTTTTTGTATAAATGATTATGCACGCTTGACCATAAAATAGTGTAATACTATTAAAAAGCGTGATATGGCCAAACCTGCACAAATATTCATGTTTTTATAAATTTTTATATTTTTAATTGTAATTCTTAAGATTAATATAGTGGCTTAAAAATAATATAATTAATTAAAATATGCTGAAACTATTATACAACCTTTAGGAAATTGATTTTGAAATAAAGAAAAATATAAAGTTAATTGAATTATAATAAGGGAATGTTTATTTATTCCTAAAGGTTTGCATCATAACTTCTATGTATTAAATATAATGTTCGTCTGTTTCCTTCCACTACTGATATAAAAGAATGCGTTAAATATTGTTAATATTAATAAAAGGAATAAAAGTGTTAATAAAATAAAATATAAAATTTAAATGAAAAGAAGAAAAAGAAAATTGAAAATCTATATAAAAAAATTCTTTATGAATATTTCTACAAGCTCGAGCATAAAATAGTATGATACTATAAAAAGCGAGATATATTCGAGTTTGTAAAAATAATCATGTTAATTAATAGAAAACAAAATATTATTTATTCAAATTTTCCTATAAAAGAAAACATGGAAAATTTCTTTTGGTCCCTAACGGTACTCTATGCATCGGTTTGTCTGTTGAGGGATTATCCCTTATTACATATCATAAAGATAATTGCGGGACTACTCTTGACGGAAAATTTTGAGTTTTGAGTAAATAGATGTGGGTAAAGAGAAAATAAAATAAAAAAAAAAAAATTGTCTGGTTGTAATCATAAAGATATAAAAGGGCTTATGTCTAGACTTAAGTCTATCTAAGGAAAAACATAAACGCAGGCAGACAAAATAAAAGTTTGAACGTGTGAAAGTAAAGAGAAAAAATTTTAAGGGATATTGGAAAATATTGTATGTGTAAAAGTGTAAAAATTTTGAGTTTTAACTGAAAAAATTTTGTACTGTTTTAAAGGCGACATAACAGTTGATAAAAAGATTTAAATTATTGCAACTCTTTCATATTATTATTTTTCAAATTAATTACAATTATAAGCTCTTAAAATACAAATAAAACAAAAGATAATACTAGCATAACATGCGGAGCGAAGAGGTATAGTTAGTTCGGCGCTCCAATATAAGTTTACTCTGTGATTCCCCGCGCGATTGCTAATAAGTTACCTACTCACCGCTCCTGCGATGCTAATACATGTTTGAAGTAACATTTAAATTTATGATCTGACAGAAGGTAATTTAAACTAATAATTTCACATAATATCAATAATATTGATAAAAAATTAGTATTATTACACGTTTTAAGTATATTTTTAAGATTACAATTTTTTCTTTTCTTTTTTTGATTTATCATTCATGGAATGTTTCCTTTTGGTTCATTTATAGTTTTCTCTTTTCTTTTTCGATCTATTAATCACGAAATGCGAAGTATTTGGTTTTTTATAGTTTTCGCTTTTATTTTTTGAATTATCATTCGTGTAGTGCATAGTTTTTTTTTATTATTCATTTTTAAAAGTACAGATTTAATACGGCGGATTTATGTCCTACGTGCTACAAAATAGTATACGATACTCGTGACCTTAGTGAAACTTTATTATACGGCACTACGTTATCGCCCTCACTGCGCTCGGGCGATAACTCCTACCGTGTAATAAAGTGCCAGTCAAGTCACTTGTAACGTAATGTACTATTTAGCAATACTGCCATGTTATATTTTATAGTGTTAGACTTTAAATTTAACTAACGATAGTTTTACCCTATATAGATGTTGCTTTTTCGGAAATTGAATTGTTGATTTATAATACACCTATATTGTGTAGCTGTTTAATTGATAAAAAGACTGTATCTGTGATAATATCTATTTAATTCAGCTTTCTTGTAACCGTAATAACTCCATACTAAAAAAAATGACATGAGATCTTATATGCCAAAAACTATTATTTTTTATCCGATCTTACGCGAGATCTCATGTGCCTAAAAATATTATTTTTCTCAACACCTGATCTTACATGATATCTCATATGCCAAAAAATTATTTCCTGTGAGACCCGATCTCCCGTAAAATCTCACGAGAGATTTTATGTGCTAAAAAATTATTATTCCCCAACACGCAATCTCATGTGAGATCTCACGTGAGATCGGGTCTCGCAAGGAGTGAAATTTTTAGGCACATAAGATCTCATGTAGGATCTCGTGTCATTTTTTTCAGTAAAACTAGTTTTTTGAAAGAATGGTAGGTTAGAATCTTTCGTATAAAACTACTTATTTAACTAAAGATAGTTTCACTTTGAATAGATGTTGCTTCATTGGAAAACCTAATTTCTAGTTAATTAAACTTCTCCGAAATCATAATAACTGGTTTTTGACAAGAATGGCAAATTTGCTTCTTGAGTCTAAAGCTTTTAATACAAATAATGATCGTTTTACCATCAATAGATGTTGCTCATAAGGGCATGAAGCAGCTCACCTTCTAATAATATTTCTAATCGTAGTTTATGGGTAAAAGGTGCGTTTAATAGAGTTGTCGATACAATAAAATTTGTAAGATTAGTGTGGAAAACTCAAGAATCCCACCTTAATACTATACATAAAAATTTTAAATACAAACTATTCAAATGACTTTTTAAATGTATACTTTTTGGAAATTAAAATACTATCTAAATAGTAAATATTTAATCGTATAAATAATATATCACCACTCAACAGATTCTTAAATTTTATTTAAAAAATATTTTCACTAATGTACACAGTGAAAAAAAATTTTAATTTTAACACACATAAGTAATACAGATGAAACACAAATTTTTGTGTTAAAATTTACAAATTTTATTTCTGTAATTTACGAAGTTAAAATTTTAACATAATAATTCATGAATAATACAAAATTTTGAATAATAAAATTTGTAAATTTTGCAAATTTATTTGTGTGAAAATATAATGATTGAAATGATGATTAGATAGTAAATAATGACTTTCTCGTATTTCTTTCTGTTAATATATTAAAAAAAAGAGAGATAAAGAAATATAAGAAAAAGGATAAAATGATGGATGTTGACGTGGATCAATAAAATCATAAACAAACTAATCTCATTCGACAATATTACATTGTCGTTTAAAGGCAAACGTAAACGAGTGATTCCGAAAAGAGACGATCATTTTTTAATATGAGTATATCATAGAAATAGAGCCGGTTAGTGGTCCAGTCGGTAGAACGTTGGATTCGTAATTTTGGGGTTCTGTGTTCGAATCTCGCTCTCGGCAACCAATTGATAGAAGCACAACTGTACGTTACATGTGCTTTGTTCACAAACACACCTACGAGCTCCGTTGCTGATTAACATCATAAATAGCATAAATATAGCGACGTTAAAGAAGAAAAAAAAGTATACAAACTTTTGGACTTACAATAAGAGTCTATGACATTTAAGTCTCAGATTTTCTCCTAAGTTTGAGATATTTTTTCTTATATAAAATTATGAAAAAAACCTTGTGCTAAAAGCCAATTAATTTTTCTGTGTAAAAAATAAAACAAATATTTATTTGTACTTATTTATACTTTTTCAATAATATTACAAATGAAAATTTATGAATAAAGGTGAATGTAATGCATATTTATTTAGTACGAAATTATTCCTATTTTGCGATGCAATATGGGTTGCAATCATTAAGTCAACACTAACAATTTTGCAAGGGTGCCCAAAACCGAACCAAGACAAATAGCAACTTTACTTCCTGATTACATAATATATTACAATAAAACCACTTTTAAATATGACATTTCCTAGCCTTTCATCAATACTGATTCTCCCTATGTTCCCAATACTGTACCAGTTTATTAAACATATGTAACTGATGTTCAATATTAATCGTATATGAATAGCACGTCTACCTCACAGTGCAATTTTTAATGCAACGTTAGAATAACTTTTTAGATATAGATTGTTTAATATTAAGGTCACTCATCCGCCTAGGACCGTATCATGTTTTGGGTCCCTTGATAATATTTGTATTATTGCAAATTTATATAAATGAATATACTCTGTATGTCTCAATTATAACTATTATTATTTTAAAAACAAAAATCATCGCATAAGTAAAAGCGTAGAAAAATCAATCTTAAAAAGTCTTGTGAACCATTAATTGTAGAATGTGGCTTTAAATTGCATGAATCCTAGTAATTGTTGTATATTATTAGCACATTAATTTAAAAACTAGCAAAAAATACCTCGCTCCTAACATCGCTTGGTTGAATTTTCATATATTATATTATTATATATAAATTAGCCAATTTTGAAATAAAAAAGAATTCCCGCAACTTACGAATTTTGATATTGTAGTTTTAAACTAAATTAAATTTTTATATTTTTATAAAAAAGAATAATTAAAGTTACAATGTGCATAAAAATTGTTTAAATACAAATTATATCATGATGAGTTAAGAATTTGTTTTACTGAATTGCATTAGAATCAATAAAAGAATATAATAGGAATTTATTCTTTCTCATCACATGTTTCAATCACGAACCATGAAATAATCGGAAACAGTATTTGACGTTTACTAGAACTAAAAACTGCAGGAAGAAAGGAAAGTATTATTAAAATAGGTTCTAAATCAAGTATATCTAATTTATGTACTGAGGTACTATAAAAAAGAGTGGCAATATAATTTCAATTAGTACTATAGCTTGAATTTTCGGGATCAATGTTGGTACTATTATATTATGAAGTAAGAGCATAAATTTGCGATGCTAAGTGTCTTTTTTTGGTACTAAGACTGATATTTTACCTACTCGATTCAAGGGCAATATTTCGCGGAAAATGTAATTATTAATCTCTTTTCGGGCGGCTTTTCCTGTTACTAAAATTAAAAATTATTAAATATAGAATTATTTACATAATATATAACACTCCAAAATTACTAATAATTACTATTTTAATTCATGATATTTAAGGAATAAAACGATACATGTTTATCTTCCATATTCCGTTTTAAAATAGTTACTTTTGCGTTTTAAATTAATTATTAGTAATTTAAAATTGATATATATATATATATATATATATTATATGATTTACATTATATTTATCAACTGTTGAAAATTGTTACACAATTTAATAGGTTTTACGTTAATAGGTATTAATTATATTGAAGTTCTTCAAAAACGCTGCTAAGTGCTTTAGCGCAATGCTTTCTCATAGAGCTCTTTGTATTGGAGTAATTAGATATTATTTTTTAAAATTTAATTTAAAATAAAATTTCTATTCAAGAAAAATTAGTGAATGTGAGAGAGTGATTAGGAAATAGGAAGAGAGAGGCAAGAATGTATGAATATATTTTAAAAATGAGGATTAATCTGAGATAGAAGGACAGAGAGGAAGTGAGGAAGTAAGAAAAGAGTGTGTAAAAGCGTTAAATCAAAAATCAAAACAGGTGATCAAAAAGCTACTCTAAGAAAATTATTTTTTAAAAACTTGTTTTATAAAGACAGTAGCAAATAAAAATAAAAATAACTTGTATACAAATTTTAGAGCAAATCTATCGAGTAAAATGGAAAAAAAAATTAAAAATCAAAAATTGTCAAGAAAATTATTTAAATTTTCTAAAATTAAAACTACTCTGAGGAAATCGGCTTTCAGAAGTTATCCTTTTTTTGGCAATTGCAAATAATTCCCATGCAAATCTCAAAGCAAATTCATCATGTAATTTACGTAAAATACAAAATAAATGAAAGATCGAAAAATTTTTTAAAATTCTTAAAATGGCTCTATAAAAAATCTACACTATGAATACCAATTTTCAATAGCTTTCCGTCTCCTTGTACAAAAACATAGATGGTATGCAAAATTTGTAGCAAATCCATTGAGTAATTTTCGAGATATAATTGGCTAAATGAATAACATTTTCTTTTCAAAACTTTAAAAATGCTTTAAAATTAAAACTACTCGAGGAATATTAATTTTCGAAATTTTTTTTTTTATTTGGCAGTGGCAAATAATTTCCCTGCAAATTTTAGAACCACTCTATCGAAAAATATACGTAAAATAAAAAAAATAAGAAAAGAAAAATCGAAATTTTTTTTTAAATCTTTAAAATTCTCTTAAATTGTAACCACGCTAAGAAAATTAGTTTTCGAAAGCTTATTTTCTTCAGACAATAGCAAATTGATTGTATAAAAATTTTGGAGAAAATTTATAGTATGGTTTACGCAAAATAAAAGATAAATTAAAAATAAAAAATTTTTTGAAAATTTCCAAAATACTCTAAAATTAAAACTGCACTGAGAAAATTACGTTTCCAAAGCTTGTTTTCTTTAAACAGTAGCGAATAACTTGCATACAAATGTTGGAGCTAATCTATCGAATGGTTTTCGTAATATAGAAAAAATAGGAA
This sequence comes from Anastatus disparis, assembly GCA_017163975.1. Lineage (NCBI taxonomy): Eukaryota > Metazoa > Arthropoda > Insecta > Hymenoptera > Eupelmidae > Anastatus > Anastatus disparis. Next base: position 749,137 of record JAFFSR010000100.1, read on the forward strand.
AAATAAAATTTTTTAAAAAAATTTTTAAAATGCTCTTAAATTAAAAGTACATTAGGAAAATCAGTTTTTAAAAGTTTTTCTTCTTTTGACAGAAGGAAATATGTTCCCTACAAATTTTCAAGAAAATTCTTCGAGTAAAATACAAAAAAGATGAAAAATCGAAATTTTTTTAAAATGACTAAAATAGCTATAATATTAAATCGACACTAAGAAGACCAATTCTCAATAGCTTTCGCACCAGTTGATCAAAAAATTAAATTGTATGAAAAATTTGAAGTAAATCCATCGAGTAGTTTTTAAGATTTTATTGGCTTAATAAATATAAACATTTTTTTCAAAAATTTCAAAGTGCTCTAAAATTAAAACTCAGCTGAGAAAATCAGTTTTTAGAAATTTATTTTATTTGGGCAACGGCAAATAACTTCCATGCAAATTTTGAAGCAAATTCATCGAGTAGTAAACGAAAAAAACTGAAAAAATGAGAAATCAAAATTTTTTTTTTTTAACGACTCTAAAATCAAAACTACACTAGAAGAACCAATTAATAATAGCTTCCCAGCAAGTTAGACAGAGAAATAAATTCCATGCAAAATTAGAAGCAAATCCATCGAGTAGTTTTCGAGATACAATGTACTAACTGACATCATATAGACACACACATACACACACACACACACACACACACACACACATACATACAGACATTTTCTGGGAATCAGCTTTTTGACTCCCTTAGTTCACATATGTACAAATTAATAAATAAATAGAAAAAAAAATTTTTTATCGATACAATGCTTTCTCTAATGAGAAAGCAATATATGTACACATGTGCTTAAAATAAAAAAGCGTATAATTTATTCCATTAAGTGACTATTTCTCACTCTACTTCCATAACAAAACGAAGAATGAACGATATTTGATATAAATAAACTGGGAACTGCCTAGGAGAGTATCACAACTCCGGATCACGGATTTTGCTCAAACTTTGGAATAAGTTTCCAAATGTCAAAATATGAAAGGAAATAGAATTTTAGACACCAACGCTCAATATTTCCCTAGTTATAGGCAATTAAAAAAAATCATTAAAAAAGTTACTAGATTTTTAAACGCATATAGTTCCTTAGCATTGATAGCTAGAAACTTGAAACTTTTTTTAAATGAAAGCTGAGCTCGAATCCTTTCGAATTAGTAGTTATAGCATGTCAAAATATTATTTTTTCCCAAACTTATAACGTAATAAACATTAGACCCAATTTCAGTTTTTGTTATTAATTAATGTTTTAAAAAGAAAAATCAGGTCCAATGTTTATCACGCTATAACTTTGTGAAAAAATAATATTTTGACATGATATAACTACTAATTTGAAAGGATTTGAGCTCGGCTTTCATTTAAAAAAAATTTCAAGCTTCTAGCTATCAATGCTAAGGAACTATATGCGTTTCAAAATCTAGTAACTTTTTTAGTGATTTTCTTTATTTGCCCATAACTAGGGAAATATCGAGCGTTGGTGTCTAAAATTCTGTTTCCTTTCATATTTTGACATTTGGAAAGTTATCCCAAAGTTTGAGCAAAATCCGTGATCCGGAGTTGTGATACTCTTCTATTAACAACTATAATTTCCAGACCTTAATATATGACCATGAATTGGATTTATAAAATTAATTTTTACGTGAAACACGCTTAAAAAAAACTTTTTGTTTATTTCTAATAAAAATATATTCACAAATGTATTTTATATATATAAAATACGAAATTTAAATAAAAAAACCTTAAGATTAAAATACACATTTTTAGTTAATTTTAAATTTGTATAATAAAATAACTATTTGCACTTAACAATCCTTTTTGCATCTAATATAAAATTTTAATGAGATACAATTATTACAAAGTATATGTATCACAAGTAAGGTTTGCATATCATAAATATTATAAATTTTAGAAAATTCTTGATATTAATGGATTATTAATTGAAAAAATTAAATATTTTTTATTGATGAGAAGTAACTTTTCAAATATAGTTAAAATAATACTGTAAATGTCGATCAAATAACATTTTCATTAAAATAAATTTCAACGCTATAATTATTTAAATAAACATTTTTATTTAACTACAATCTATTGTAATAATTAGTTTTTTAATATATATATTAAAAAATAATAATTTTATTCGATGAACAGTTATATAAATATTATATATTTATAAGTGTATGACTAAATTTATTAAATTAAAATATTATTTAGTTATCATTCAGAGAATAAAGTATTTAAATTAGTTTTCATGAAAATATATTATTTAAAAAGTTACTTGTTAACAATTTTTTATAAATAACATACATTTAACCTTGATTACATTTTCATTTGTACACGTGTTAGTATCTAAATGAATTGTCATTTATATAAAAATTGTTAACAATTGAATATATTAAAATTACATTTTAATATATTAAAATCATATTCACCTTAATTACATTCTCATTTGTACACATGTTTGTATTTAAATGAATTGTCATTTATATGAAAATTAATAACAATTAAATATATTGGAATTCATTTCATTTAAGCAATAATATTTTCAATAAGAGAAACATTAATTTTTATAATACATCAAATTACCTCATTTGAAAAATTATCATTACATGATACAAAAATATTTTTTTTAATATCGTTTGAACATAAATTTTATGAAATACAATTTAAAAAATTATTTATTTGATATTAAATTGTTTTTAATAGTCAATTATAAAGATAGGAAAATATATGAAATATAAATAAGTTTTTCTTATTATGTCTGTAATTATGAATTTATATTTATGAACTATCTCGATAAAAGTAAAATTTCCCCAAAAAAAGTAAACATTTCAAAAGAAAATTGACTTATTATTTGCGAAACAGTTATTAAAAATGCGGAAAAAAATAATATTCTGTAATATCACTCTATAATTTGTATTTAATATGATCATTGAAAGTACAATTATTTCATTATGTTGAATTTGTTGTCAAAGTTTGATTATATTTCACTATAAGACGATATAAAAGTTAACTGTCATATTTAGCTGTCTTTCCATTCTATTGCTAAATTTCCATTAAAGGAATGTATAACTTGTAGTATGTACCATGATGATTATTTATTTAAATTTTTAAATTATTCTCATCATTAGTTTTTAAGATATTTAGATAGTAGATAAGCTATAGGCATACTGGATCAGGTTCCTTCTGGATCACCCCCTCTCTCCTCAAAGTGATCCAGAAAGTACGCATTGTAGATCACCTCAGTGATCTAGAATCCGAAAGTGATCCAGAATGCTTATAGCGTTTTCTACTTTTTTTTTTTTTTTTTTTTGTCTTTTTTTCTTACAAATGATTTTCTGAGAGATAGAATAATTTCATGAGTTTGACATTGTGTAGTGCACAGACAGTTTTATAAATTGGATTATGGTTTGTGCATATGGTAACACACTTGAAAGATGGTTTTGATGGATAGCCGTATTGATTGATATTATAAGCAGGAAATTTGAATCGTAACAGCCATTTACGTTTGAATTCATTTAGAACAAAAATTTTAGTAGCATCATGTAAATATTCACGAAGTAAGTTTGCAATTTGAGAGTAGTCAAGCCCATCAGTATTCCAAGCTATTCCGTGATTATGTTTGAGGCGAATGTTTTCTTCTTGTAATTCGTCAGAGAGCCTTTTCCATGAAAAAGGTTTTTTGAATAGATGAACGATAGGATCACCACTGTCGTTGAGAGGAATGATTGCTATTTCCTTTAGAACATATTCACCACCCATTTGCTTAAAACCAATCATGTCTACCGCATATTCCATTTCGAAATGTTAATTTTTACGTAAAAGTGAAGATAATTCAGACAAGCTTTCGAACATCTCCACTAATAGGATTGTACTGAATGATGCGATCGTGTAAGATCATGCAATAAGCTGAAGTATTAGCTGGAAAGTCATTTTGACACTCAAATTCTAGACGTACATCGACAGGAGCGCTCTTTAGAGATTCGTTTTGTCGTGAACAGTCAATAACTATGAGTGGTTCAAAGTTGATAAACTGAGACTTTGTCAACAATGGCTGTGAATCTCTTCCGTAATAGCTTTTCTGAAAATTAGCATACATATCATAGAGAATAGCAAATTGATTCTTAGATATGTCAAGATTGAGATTGTTGTACGGATAATATTGCGAATTCAAGAAAAGTCTCACATTACTAATATTACAGTGGTCGAAGCGACTGGCATTTTTAGATCTTGAACCTTTTTTTCCCGATTGTAATCCAAGAATCACGAAACGTGGTTTCTCCAATTGATTTGAAGTTTTTACCGTCCAGACGTGTTTATTTGTTGTTGGAAGGAGAGGATATTCAAATAACTCCCATGAACGAAAACTCATAGAAATAGGATTATCTTTGCCAATGAAATTTAACAGCTGGATTTTTTGTTTATCTGATGCAATAACATATGGCATTAACCACTCTATCTTTGATATTTTTATTTGATAAGGTTCATATGTGGTTGCATTGTTGGCTACAGTACCTTCCTGCATTATAGCATTCAGGTCATTTCTTGATCTTGTGAGAATGAGTTCATGCTTCATATTAACAACAATTTTCTTGTAATCTTCTGCGAAGCCTAAAATCATACTTAGAGGGATAGAAACGTCAAAATTTCCATGATCATCTACAATTGTTTTGTTTGCTTCTTCAACACCAAGCCAGCCTGCATTTTCTAATGTTAAAGTCTGATTTGGATTAAATGAAGTGCATCCCTTCATGAGACTACTCAGACCAACATTTTTACTTTTATCTATCTCTACAGCATTAAGTTCATATCGAATTTCATCAAACAGATGACAAATGCCATTGTTAACGAAATTAGTTTTAGTTAGTGCTTGTCCATCCGGTTTTTGTAATTTTCCACATACATGGATGTAACTACATGATGGTAAGAGGCATAAATCTTGATGCTGAATAGAAATACGGATTTCATCACTGTTATTGAAACTTAATGTGGAGTATGGTTGATGTGCGTGAACCTCATAATGAGCAATAGACTCATCGAATGCGACACCTGATTGAATGCTTAGAATTTCGTCCATTTTTCTGAAAGCAGCAGAGAATGATACAATTTATCTTTTTCCACGTACTTTGAGACCTATGCTTTTGAGAAACTGGATGCTCTTCCGTGTTAACGGTTTGAGTACCTTTGGACGACTGATGGTGGGTTGACATGATGGCTGACTTATATGCACACTTGAATTATAAACGATTCCCATTATACAGATTTTATGTGAAGTCTAACAGTAATTTCCTCTCCTCGGAAATTCACTAAATTTTCGTCTTGATCAACGATTCGGATTTGAAGATGATCTATACTTTTAACATTGAGTGGTAAATATATGACATGCGATGGAACTTCTATGATATCCTGGAGGAACTTTTGGGAAAAACTCATGGATCGTGTGAACTTTTTTGTCGTTGATGTAAGCACCTGTAGTAATATTACACTCTACTCTGAGTGCGTTTATTTTCAATATCTTCACAGGTAAATCAGAGCTGTGATGAATGTCTTCATGAAGAACGCGACGAGTGAAACCGAGAAGACTGCCTATTGAATCGCGAGGACTAAGATCTATCTGATGGCTGCAATAAATTTCACTTCTGAGAGTATTGTTGTTAGCTTTCAAGGAAAACTCGATGTCTTTAGATTTCAAATCTTTTTGCAAAAATTGATTAATAGCATCAATTTCATAACTGCCAGTAGGAATAATAATAATCTTCTCTCCGTTTATATGAAGTTTATTATTCGAATCGTCAACATTGGGAATCGAGTTGAATGTTAAAAGTTCAACTAAACCCAAAACAAAATTCTTATGCTGTGGTAGTTCTATTGAAGGAAAATATTGCGCTTCTAAGATAGAAGATTTGCCTGAAAGACTCAAAGTGAAACTATCTTCCATGACTGTTTGAAAAAGAATGATCCTGCTTGTCTGAAAACTCTTCTTTTATAGTCTTTCACACAAGAATTGAAGACAAAGATGTCCACAAATAAATGAGTCAAAATTTTGATATCTTTTATAGTTGTATTTCACTTCTTTCACGTTAAAATATAACATGAGATCTATAGGGGTTTAAGATCACCAAAACTATCAAAATAAATCACTTCAGAACCTCGTTTTCGATAACATACCCAGTGAGTGCCTTTGTTTTGAAAATCATCTAAGTTAACTATAGCAGATTCGTTATGCCATGGGCCATCAGAAGGTAGATTATTTCTCATGAAAACACCTCGAAAATATGGGATTTGCATCATACGAGCATACTTTATAAGATCATAGTCAGTCAGTGCACGATTTGGCAAAGTTAAATCGAAGTTTTTTTTTTTTTAACTTGACCATTACCGATATGAGGTTTCATAAATAATCCCATTCCAGTTTTATATGGTTTAAGATAGAGACCTTTTCCTAGAGCAATAGCTTCCATAGTTTTATTATGTCTCTTACTTTCTTCATAATTTTTCTGTGCAGCTTTAGCCTCATTTACTGCTTTAGCTATTCCAGCAGCTCCTCCAGCCAGAGCACCAGTTGCACTTAGTGCTGCGAACAATGGTATGAGAAAAGGCAGAGCACCACCTATTTTTGATGGAACAGGTAGAATACGTGGAATGATAATTTTTTTCTTACCGCCAACGATCTTGAGAGCTTCACGTGCACCTTTCAAAGTGGACTGTATAACTTTGCGAGAATGTTTACTTGGTTCTAATGATTTTTTACTTGCAGTTACTAATTTACTCAATTTTACACCCATTCCTGTCTTTCCTTTCAATTTCATAGCATTTGCAACAACAAAAGCAGTTGCTTTTTCGCTAAGACTTGCATTTTTGGCTCTAACACGCTGCCAAGCTTTATCAGCGAGCTTCATGTCAGCTACTTTTCGATCAGCATTTTTATCAGAATAAGATATGTCATGTTCTTTGCATGCTTGATCAAGTGGATTGATACCTGTATCACCTCTTTTTAGACGCTTTTTCAGTTTTGTTCCGGGACCACAATATTGATATCCAGGAATATGCATTTCAATAGGTAAGTTATTGATTACTTTATCAAGTAACCCTTTACCCTTAGGGTGCTTCTGTGATTTGTGTACGAGCATCTCTCTTCGAGTGTTGATTTACAACTGATGATCAAAAATATAAAACAAGCGTTTATATTTAGAAAAGGTCAATCTTAGATTTGACTTTGTTACGTAAACATGGATTTTACTGAGCAGAACGTCAAACTTCCCGTCGGCAACTTTGATTTGGAGAAAACGAAAAGAAAAAAGCGACATGGAGAGTTACTTCCAGATAATATACGAGCAGTATTTTGTGGCCCATCGAACTGTGGAAAAACTAATAGTTTATTCGCTCTAATTACACACCCTAATGGTCTTAGATTTGAAAATTTGTATGTATACTCTAAATCCTTAAATCAACCGAAATACCAATTTCTTCAAAAAGTTTTAGAACCAATTGAAGGTATATCATATCTATCGTTCAGTGAACATGCATCTGTAGTGTCTCCAGATGAAGCCCTACCTAATTCAATTATGATTTTTGATGATGTGGCTTGTGAGAAGCAGGATAACATCAGAGCTTTTTTCTGTATGGGGAGACACAAAAGTGTAGATAGCTTTTATCTATGTCAGTCATATGCTCATATACCGAAACATCTCATCAGGGACAATATTAATTTGATGGTAATTTATCGTCAAGATGATGTTAATCTTAAACATATCTATGAAGACCATGTGAATACTGACTTAACTTTAAATGAATTTCGAAATCTTTGTACAGAATGCTGGAAGAATGACAAGTATGGATTTGTTGTTATTGACAAAGATAGAGCAATGAATGATGGTAGATATAGAAAAGGATTTGACTGTTTTGCCATTAAAAAGGAAGTATAAATCTTAATCTTTGCAGTTTGATTGTAGACAGCATCTTGTCAGCATGCCTGACTTTAAGAAAGAAAAAGTGTTCTTAGCGAGCTCTTACGAGCACGCGAGGCTATTAAAAAAAAATACTCTTTGTTAAAAAAAGAGAGAGATGATTTTGAAAAGGTTATTGGTGATACTTTAAAACCAGTTATTACACCACTTGAAAAGCTTGTCGATTCGACAACTGAAAGTGTGTCACGTTCTAATCACATTAAGGCCATAGACAGTAACAGAAAATCTGCAAAAAAAGATTGAGATTTGATGAATCAAGTTATATTGTAAACGATATTAATAACTCGGGTTCGGCGTTTGATAATGATGCTTCTAATGGCGATGATTTTTCTCCGATAAATAGCACAATGATGAATTCATCATTCAATTCTGCAAATTCATCATTCAAATCTATATATTCACCATTTGTATCTGCGCATAAAGAAACTGAACCGACAGACTTTTTATCAATGCTAAATGGAAGCCGCAGCAAAATCGATAACATATACGGAGTAAGAAAAGTCAGTGGGGTATACATGATGGGTGATTCACAAATTCAATTTGATGATAAAATGATAAAAGTGAAAGATTTAAGTTTTCCTAAAAGCAATGGTCTAATGGAATTGCTTTTCAAAAAAGAACCAGATGATAATCTTTTGAGTACAACAGATCGCAAGAACTATCGCATTGTCCTGGAAGCAACAAATGCCCATAGAAAAAGACATAGCAAAAGTGAGAATATACGCTCTTCGAAGAGTAGAAAATATTCAAAAATCATAGCACCAATGTTCCGCAGTTATCGTAGTAGAATGTCTACCAGCGGAGGGGGTCTCATACCTAAATATAAAATAGCAAAAAAGAATACTTCCATAGATCTAGTCTACTGGGATGATCCGAATGAGCTTGTCGAAAGACTGCGATTATTGATAGCCGAACGATCTGCTGGAAATAATAATCACAACAATGAAATCCAATCAATCATAGAGGAACTACGTGAAGCTGGGCATATATATTGACGTATACAATTTTCAAATCAATAGTAGTATCATGAGTCTCGATGTGTTTGGAAGAAAACTTGAGGGCTCGCAAGTGAGTCGTGGTCCTCGAGGTATTGGATTCAATGTTACATCAGATGGTGATTTTGATTTAGAAAATAAGCGGCTTTGCAATATTGGAGAGGCTAATGATCCAAATGATGCCATTAGTTTGAATTCACTAAATAATATCCTACAGAAAGAAGTTGATTACTTATCTTCTAAAATTATAGAAGTTGCTAAAGCTATACAAGAATATGAGAACAAAGTTGAAATATATAAAGCAGAAATAGACGAAAAATTAACTTATGTCTATGATATGACTCAACGAAATTTTGCAAGTATTGAATATATAATTAAAGAAATGAATAGACGATCGGATATTGCTAAAGTTGAAGTTTAAGATGGAACGTCAAAGAGTAGTTGAAGAGCTACACAAGCCAGCACGTCGAAGGTACAAGCGAAGAAAATATGACATACGCGGATTAGATGAGACTTGGCAAGCTGATCTTGTAGAAATGATACCTTATTTCAAGGAAAACAAAGGTTTTCGCTACTTACTAACTGTCATAGATATATTTTCAAAGTATGCATGGGCTGTACCAGTCAAATCGAAGAGTGGCAATGATGTTACTCTAGCTATGAAGTCAATATTAAAACAAGAACGGGTGCCATCGAATTTACAAACTGACCAAGGAAAAGAATTCTACAATTCAAACTTTCAGAATCTTATGAAAAAGTACAAGATAAATCACTACTCTTCACATAGTAATCTTCATGCAAGCATAAGTGAACGCTTTAATAAAACTTTAAAAAATGCAATGTGGTTAGAATTCAGCAAACAAGGAAGTTATAAATGGTTGGATATTCTGCCTGAGTTAGTGAAAGCATACAATTCAAGAAAACATCGGACAATAGGAATCGAGCCTGAAAACGTTACGAAGGTAAATGAAAAAGAAATCAAGAGAAATTACCCAACTGAAAAAAGACCTGTAAAAAAACCAAAATTCAAAGTAGGAGATAAAGTGCGAATAAGTAAGATAAAACAAGTTTTTGAAAAAGGTTATACACCAAATTGGTCAACTGAAATTTTCACAATAACAAGAGTTGTAAAAACCAATCCCATAACTTACCACGTCAAAGATTATTATGATGAATCAGTCTCCGGCGGCTTTTATGAAACGGAAATTCAAAAGACTATGTATCCAGAAATTTATTTGGTAGAAAAAGTTATAAAGAAAAGTGGTAAACGTGTATATGTCAAGTGGTTAGGTCTAAATAGCAAGCATAATAGTTGGATGGATAAAAATGAGATTATTTGAATAAGCTAAGATGTATTTTACCACGTATTTCAGTGTAATAAATAAAAAGAAAAAAATTTAATTTTATTATGTTCATTAATTTAAGTTATATATAAAATATTTTTATTATTAAAATTTTCTTTTTATGATTCAATATAAATATAATAATTATAAATGGTGGTGATAAATAAAAACAATTATATAATGTTTAATAATTTTCATTTATTCATGTATTCTTATTATGTACAATTTACAATAAATAGTTTGAAAAATAATTTGACGAGTATATTTTTATTTATTTTAAGCCCGATAGAATTTAAAAGAAGATCCTCCCAGGTATATTGCAATCAAACGCAGTTTATTTGCATTATCACAGAGATTGTAGAAAAATTCTTCATCTTTTAAGATTGCAGATAAAATCTTTTCTGGTAAGAAGACTTGGAAGCTTTGGTCGAAATCTGCTACGACCTTGGTTCCAAATCTTGTCTTGACTTGTTTCAGTGAAGTCACCATGTACTGCTGGTCTTTTTCTAAGTCTGTGACTTTCTTCCTTGGCAGGAAGTCGCTTCCAGCAATCTTGTTTAGTGCAGATAAATCCATTCTGAAAACAAGAAAAAGTAAAAAAAAAATTAAAAATTTCTGTTAGAAAAAAATTTTGATGGAAAAAATAATGTTTTTGGTAAAAAAAAATAAATTGTAACTTACTTAAAAAGTTAGTCGATTTTAGATTTCTTTGTGCAAGGTTGATCGTCCTCAAGCTCTTCGATTACTTGAATGCGCTCCTCATTGTGGTCCATTGGTTGATATAGCCCATTCCCCACTTCGATGTCTGCCCTTTCCATTGCTACTCGTAATATATCCTTTTTTTCTCCTTCCTGGGAACTTGCCCCCTCCATTGATGGATGCCAGTCATTCATGAACTCCTCTAACACATCATACTCAATGATAATTTGCTCGCCTTCATAAAGTGACATCCCCACTCGCTCTGCACTATTTTCATTGGTGGCTTCATCCCTTCTCTCGATTTCCCTCTCTCTTTCATTCTCTGTAGCATCCATCTCCACTCGTGTATCTCCCCTCCTCATTTCTACCTCCCACTCTTTTTTCTTTTTTTCAGCAGCCATTTTTCTTGCATGTTCCCTCTCTACTTCAAGTGCAGCTTGCGCCATCTGTATTTCTTCAATTTTATAATGTCCCCAAGGTAAAGTATCTGTACTATCAGGCAATAAAAATCTCTTATCATCGTGAGGACTTAGAGCAATTTTTCTCTGTTTTTCAGTATGCACAGTATGCAATTTTGAACGGATATTGCACTGTTCACGGTATATAATAGTGAGATCCTGAAGACAGCTTCGGTAATCCTCAAAAGTAATTGATTTTTTAACAACACTGGACTTTATACCTTTGGCTTTCTTTATAACTTCTCCTCCATCGATTGAAATACTATACATTTTGCTTCGTAATCCTATAAATTCTGTCATTATCTTACCATTACATTCGTCTTTCATCAAACCCGGAACTTTCTTATTAACTCGAGGAATTTCGAACGGATTATTTTCTTCATAATCGGAAGTATCAAATTTATGTATGTCCTCTTTCATTATTTTGTACATGTCAACATCCTCAACTTCGTATATGAGACTATCAGTATCAGTATACAAAAGTTTGCATTTGTCTCCAACTCGCTTTTTCATATACGAATAATGAAAATCATAAACTAATATTTTTGATAATTCTAAAATGCAAAATCCAACATAAATTGGTTTCTTGATTGTGATGCTCGTTCTCTTCATTTGAATGGCAACTAAATTCTCATCAAAAATAGCACAGCTGTGAAAATTTGGTAGAGCTATGCGTGCTTCTGCTCCATATCTACCAGTAAATTTATTTACCAATCGGACATCAACTCGAGACCGCTCTCGCTCAATGCACTTTCCATAGACAGCATTGATTAACAATTTATAAAAAAGTTTTTCAAATTCGTTCTTAGCCTGCATTCTTTTTTGAGTATTCAATTCCACATAAGGTTTAAGCCATGCCTTTTGCTCAAAACTTAAAATTCTATGCACTTTTTATCAGTCGAAGTCCATTTTCCAACACTTGTCTGAGTGTTCGATAGTAAATAACATATCTCTCCTTGTTCTTCAAAGTAGTGAGAAGTTTCTTTTGTTTCGAGCCATGTGGCGCACTATGCTCTGCGCAGAATGGAAAATCTCGATGTGCATCGTGTATTTCCTCGGGATACTCCAAATCTACTTCAGCAATATATCCAATAACTGAATCTGGCGGTGCGTTGTAAAAGTTTGAATTCGTCTCATATTCTACCCATTTGAATTTTCCGACTGGCAAATATTGAACCATTGCCCATCCATAAAGATTATTAATATCAAAGTACATAAGTATTTTTATTTTCTGTTTTTCATCATACGGAGAGCCCATATATGGATTGTTCGCCTTGGCATAGCGATTACAGCATTGACTTATTCCTCCCCGAATACCTGCTTCAATGAACATCAACATATCTATATCTGTAAGAAGCTCCAGTTCTACCTTCGTCATTTTTAGCGCTGCTGAAAATGTCAAGCCTGGAGACGTATAAAAGTGAGCTGGACATAAACCGTAAGCTTTGAGAGATGTTTCTCGAAAACTTTCAAATACATCCGCCAATAGTAAAACATCTGTTTTTAAGTATAAATCCGAATACTCGCCTAATGTCCTTATATTGAACTTACTCCAGACTTGAATAGCATGCTTATAGTCTTCATCAGCAATATGAGAATCGGTGAGTTGGTTATAAAACTGATTTTTCTCTGGCAATTTCGTAACTAATAATTTATCCAATCCATCTACAAAATCATATGGAAATATACCTTTACGTTTGAGAAAATCAATTTTCTCATCTGTAAAACCATCAGTTCGAAACTCTTTTATCAATATCGGCACATTTTCCAAGTATGATGCAAGTTTTTCTAATGACGAAGGAAGAAAACGCCAAGAATCTATGAATCTAAAACTTAGGTCACTGCCATCTATGTATTTTGTAAAAGAAATATATTTTTCCTTATTATATGGCAATAGCGTAACTCGTCCTCCCATCAATGAAGATGTGGCTATCTCTTTCAAAATGAAGTGTGTATCGTAATTGAGGTTATGAAAAACCACAGGAATAAATTTTGAATACTTGTAATTCAAATTACATGAATTATGTGCTGCACCTCTGAAACTAATGTAAAAAAAAATAGATATTTTAAAAAAATTTGCATGATAAAGTAAATTTTTTTTTCATTGAAATATAACTATAATTAATATCTTACCGTTTTGTGAGATGACAGTGATCTCGTACTGCGAGTTCTTCATCACGGATTAGTTTTCGGCATATGTGACAAATGGTTGACCTTTGGAAAGATAATTCTTCTAAATCCGTAAGTTTTAATGGTTTCGGATTCTTGTAGAGTTTATCAATTTCCTCACTGATTGATTTTAATTCTTGAATAAACCATTGTGCAGGAGTCTGTCCATCTTCGATATTTTTTCTATATGACTTATAAAAAGATAAGCTGTCATCAAAGCTACATTTTATATAATATCCTATGCTATATGCTTCATGAAGTTGGAAGGCAATCTCATTCATTGTAGGCTTCAGTAAACATTCAAAATCAGCATAAACAATAAAAGGAACTTTTTCGCTTTTATAATAATCTTCCAATTTCAGAATGTTGTTCTGCGAGTCAGGTAGATTAATTCGACAATAATTCAAATTCTTACAATCATTTTCATGAACTTGCAATCTTTCTTCATTATAAAAGACTTGTAAACATCTTTCACAATGGAATGATTTTACATGTGTCTTAGATAGTTGAGATTTCAGAAGACGAGACATATTCTTTATCCAAACGTAGTGGTATTTGGGTAAACTAATATCATCAGAATGATTATCTTTTTCATACTCATCGATGTAAAAGTCTTGGATGATGAGTAGATTGACATGCTTTTCCTTTTTATCCGATGTAATGTGGCAAGGTGATACTTCAAACTTTTGTCCAAACTTCTTCAACATGTACACATTTACTGAAATATTATTCAGTTCTTCAAATTTTGGAACATTTTTAAGTGTCACTGGAAATTCTATGTTATTAAATTTCAACTTGTTCTCATGCATGCTATATTGATTAACTCTATTAGTATTAGTTTCACTTGGATATATTGCTGAGAGGATAGCATACTTGAAACATTGATTGTCATTGTTACGAACATTGACACATGCTTTTTTCTTTTGTATAAAAGGTGGTAAAGGAATGTACGAACTGCCCTTGATCGGAGAATATTTTTTCATATTTATACTCAGACTTATAATGCTTTTTAGAGCCCAGCCAGAATCTTTTTCCTGAAATTCTTCTATCTGTGTCAAAATAGAATCTTTGATATTTATTTTGAACCATTCTTCTAGATTCGTTGACATGAAAATTGAAGTACTTGTGGTTGTAAAATATTTAATATCTGTCAATTCTTCACTACTTTTCTGTATAGAAAATTCTGCGGTGAAATCTGAATTCACTTTGAGAGCACTATATTCTTCTAAGCATGACTGTACATGTACTTTAAAGAGTTCTTGGGCGTCGTTTAAAAAACTTAAAATATCCACATGATTTATATTTACCACTACGCCAGTTCTAATTCTGTTTTCGAAAGCTGACTGCACATCTCGCCATTCAACAGAAGCTTCTATTTCTTCAGATTGCAGACCACCTCCTCGTTGAAGATGATGTTCAAATTGAACTTGAATACCCGAAAGATGTAGCACACAAGTTTGACATCTCTGCTTTTCTCCTCTTGTAAGATCAGAATTGACAATTTTTTCATTTAATTTCTCTAAACTACCATTGCACATATCTATCCAATAATGGAGATCGGTATTGTTCAGTTCATTTACATTTTGCAAAGCATCACGGAGTAGTTGCACAAGACGTTCAAAGAAATTAATTGAAGACATTTTTTTTTCTTTTTATTTAAAATAACCTTTCACAAACACAAACTTTCACGATTGGTAAAGTTTAGTGGTAAAGACCGATGACTATGTACACTCACGACTCCTCTGACGAAGTATGCTCATCCAGAAACCTTCAGTCCTTTTTAAAGGTAAGTTAACAAAAGGAGAGATAGAAAATTCAATTAACTAACCAATAGTAAAACGGAGTGCAAGTTTTTCAGAAAAAGAGAGGTTTTCACGGGTAGGGATGAATTTTTTACCTTTTTTAACCTATCAGAATCATTTCTTAGTTTTAACCAATGAGGATTGAGCGATTTTCCATCGTCCAATCTTAAAAAGTTAGAGGGGGAGTGACTATCATCTTTTAGTTTAACCAGTGAAAACTGAGCTATTTTCCATCGTCCAATCTTAAAAAAGTAAGAGGGGAATTGCTTGACATAAACTTACGATTTGAAAATTTTCTATTCTCATTTCCCGATATTAATTCATACTGAAACATCCAACGCTACGAGATGGCTAGAACTCGTGATTACGATATGCTGTTCAAAAATTATATCATGCAGTCTGCGGAAGAAGAAAGCATTTATATATGTGATATTCAAGGATTTCAAAGAATATCAGAGGATTCTTTTATTTTCAAAGAAGTTAGTTTCCTCAATTTTAGAAAAACAGCTTTACCTACAGTCTATGTTTTCAAATCTCCAATTACATGGGAGGAACTAAATACAGAAGAAAAATGCATGGCTCAGTGGGTGGAAAGGTTCCATCACGGTATAGCATGGAATTCCGGAGATATTCCATATCATCGTCTACAACGTGTTTTCCAAATCTGCTCGCAAGGAATCAAAAAATTATTTGTCAAAGGAGAGCAGAAAGTGCAATGGTTGAAAAATCTTTTACCAAGTGTGTAAGTAAAAATATATTTAAATTTTTTATATTCAAAATAATCATTTTCTTAATACTTTTCATACTTTTTTATACTTTTTTATACTTTTTTTATACTTTTTCATACTTTTTTTAATACTTTTTTATACTTTTTTATACTTTTTTTTATACTTTTTATACTTTTTCATACTTTTCTCATACTTTTTAATACTTTTTTCATACTTTTTAATACTTTTTTTCATACTTTTTAATACTTTTCTTATACTTTTATATTATAGTTTAATTATTCTGTTTATTTTATTTGCAGGTCAATTTCAAATGTTGAAGATTTCGGCTGTCCAGCATTAGAAGGAATAATAGGTGATAAGCACCACTTCTGCTTGAACCACGTTTTCTGTATAAGAAGAAAAAGACCCGTGTGTGCAGTCAATAATACGATTGCTATACGAGCATGGCTACGAAATTACTTAAATATTAATGATAAAGATGAGGTTGATAATTATTTTAAACAAAACAAAAAAAATGAAATGTACATGTTTATATTTTGCAAATGAATAAAATTTTTAAAATTTTTTTATTATCATCTTATTAAAATACTATAATAATTGTATTTCTAAAATGAAAAAATAATTGTATTTCTAAAATGAAAAAAATAATTGTATTTCTAAAATGAAAAAAAATAATTATGTGATTTTAAAAAAATAAAAATTTTATCAATGATTATTATAATTTAATTTAATATTCCCAAAACCAACTACTATTTTTAATTATAATAATTTATTTAAGTGAAAAAAAATTTTTTTTTATAAAATAGATTATATTACATATATATAGGAAGGCTCATCAAATAAGCGAGATTAAGATTTTATGAACCATTATTATTTTTTTTTTTTATTGAATTAAAATTTTTATTACATATTTTTCCGCCAGTTACAAAAATTCTTTTTTATATTTATATAAAAAATACATGTACATAAATTTATTTTTCAATCAAGATATGTGATGTCTTCTGTTATCATGAGTTCACTGCATGACGAAACTGTTCCCTCATCCTCCTGCGTTGATTTAGGGAATCTGGCATTCTCATTCTCCTGGTTAGACTTAGGAAGCCTTGTATTCATCACAATCTTTTTCCCTGAATGTTTAAGCTGCAAGATTCGTCTTGCAGGAGGAGGTCTATTCTCCTGGATAGTAGCGCTGCCATTCTCTTCTGAAAAAAGGGAAAAAAAATTAATTATTTATTTAGATAAAATTATTATTTAAAAAAAAAAATTAATATTTTAAACTTTTTTCTTTTTTTATTTTTTTTCAGTGAAATATTTTTTGTTTTTTTTCAACTTACTTGTACCCGAGGGTTCTGGTTGCGGAGACTTCTCCCGAAGTTGTGATCCTGAAACAGAAAGAATAAATATTTTAATCTTTTTCTTTTTATATTTTAATGAAATATTTTTTTGTTTTTTTAACTTACTTGTGCCCGAGGGCCCTGGTTGCGGAGACTCCTCCCGAAGTTGTGATCCTGAAACAGAAAAAATAAATATTTTAATCTTTTTCTTTTTATATTTTAATGAAATATTTTTTTTTACTTTTTTTAACTTCTCCACTTGTGCCTGAGAAAAGTTGCCCTGGTTGCTTGCCGAGACTGTGCGGTCTCCCGAAGTTGTGATCCTGAAACAGAAAAATTAAATATTTTAATCTTTTTTCTTTTTATATTTTAATGAAATATTTTTTTCGTTTTTTTTAACTTACTTGTACCCGAGGGCCCTGGTTGCGGCGAGTTCTCTCGAAGAGGAGTTCTTACATCCTCGTTGATGACTCTGGGAACTTTCTTGGGCGTTGCTCTGCATGAAGAGCAACTCGATGACGTTCCACTGGTACTCGAACTTGAACTCGAACTCGAGCTCGATGATCTTTTTCTCGAGCGCTTCGGGCTTGCCCTCGGTGTTTCCATATTTTCGAAGCCTTGATATAATTGCTGCATTGAAGCAGACTGCGGCATCGGTGGCACTAAAAAAAGAAAACAAAAATAATTAATTATTGAAATAATATATAAAAAACTATTAATTATGAAAAAGAAAAAAATTATCAAATATTACTCACACGATGTTATTGCATCCATCGCCCATGTGACGTGATCAAGCATCAACAAGATCAACGAGCCGTTCCTCATTAACCATTGGATTCTATCCCTCATTATTTTGAGGCTCGCACTAGTTTTGTTTTCTTGATTTTTTTTCCGTTTGCCATTTTTTATTTTTTTAAATACGATTTAAATCGAAACTTAAATTTTTCAATCTTGCTTTAGGAAGCTTGAGAGACTGAATACTGAACATTGCATGCAGCACAGTATTTATACAAAAAAATTTACAAAATTACCTACCTGCGGAAAAAATTTTTTGACAATCCTCCAAGTATTTTCCACGCCCTCTTTTCTATCTAAAAAGAATGCATTCGCAAAGGGCTTCGTTTTCAAAATTAAATGACCGATATATCGTTTTAGGAAAAGAGTAAAAGACCTTTTTTCTTAAAAAAAAGATAAAATAAGATAAGTGGTGACTTTCAAAAATATAAACCTGTCAAGAAAACCTTTTCTGAAAAGAAAAAAATTCACCAATAACCTTATTTTAACTTAATACATGGATATAGAATGGGCACAATAAAAGTTTCAATTTTGAAAGAAAAAAGATTGTAAGATTATAAACATGAAAACCAAAACAAAGTTTCTTTTCTCAGTAAAAGAAAACATATTTTTACGAAAAGGAAAAAAAGGTCTCTTTCCAACAAAATGAAAACATGTGACTTTAAATAGTAAAGTAATGTGAAAGTGACCAAAGGGAAAATATCTATCGATCAGAAGCATGTGGGTTAAAGAAACTGTCATAGAGATGAAAAAGAAAAAACATGCAGTGGTAAAACAATGACGAGACCGAGGGTTTTCTGTGTATACCTGCACTCAAAGACATTAGGCGCCGCATGTATCCTTCAGCGTTGCGTAAAGCGCCGATTGCATTAAGATTATCAGAACAAGCAGAAAGTGACTTTGAATAGTAAAGTAATGTGAAAGTGACCAAAGGGAAAATATCTATCGATCAGAAGCATGTGGGTTAAAGAAACTGTCATAGAGATGAAAAGAAAAAACATGCAGTGGTAAACAATGACGAGACCGAGGTTTTTTTGTGTATACCTGCACTCAAAGACATTAGGCGCCGCATGTATCCTTCAGCGTTGCGTAAAGCGCCGATTGCATTAAGATTATCAGAGCAATCAGAGTCCGTTTTTGGCACACTGACTGTACCGACTAAGTGGCGCTGCGGGGAAGCGAAAGAGAAAGGGTCACTAGCAAACGTAAAATTTTTCTATGGATGGAGAGTCTTTGCATTAAGATTATCGGAGTAATCAGAGTCCATTTTCAGCACACTGATTGCGCCGACTAAGTGGCGCTGCGGGGAAGCGAAAGGGTCACTAGCAAACATAAAGTTTTTTCGGCGGATGGAGAGTCTTTTTTTGTAGCGCTGCCCACTATGCATTTTCTTGAACGTTGCACAAAAATTAACCTGCTTTTAGGAGAGAAGGAAAAGAATGTCCTTTCTCTTAATGGAGTACACTGTGTGTGTTCTTTTTTGAGTCGCAGGTGCATGAAAATAATGAATCATGCAACCTTTAAGATATAATACTGTCTTTATCTTTTTGAAAGAAAATCTTTTTTGAGAAATTTATTATAAGGGTCAGCTATCTTTTTTCATCTTGTTTAAAAAAAAAAGAGAACTCTTATTTGTAAAAGATAAGGAAAAATATTCCTTGACCAAAGGAAAAATATCTATCGATCAAAAGAAGGTGGCTTAAAGAAAAAAAAGTCATAGAGATGAAAAAAAGGAAAACATGCAATCGTAAACATTAATCTTTCAAAAGAAAAAACATCTTGGGACTCCCTACGGTATGGGGCCACCTACAAATCAAACAAAAAAAGGTAACTCTTATGGGTTTATACACATATTGGATTCTAAATTACATGGAGTAGGGAAGGGTGGGCGTGAACAAAATACTGAAATTCAAAAAATCACACGGAGAAGGGGATACTCTTATGTGCTTATACACACATCGGATTCTCGATCACACGGAGTAGGGAAGGGTGGGCGTAAATAAAAACCAAAATTCAAAAAATCATTCGAAGAAGGGGATACTCTTATGGGCTTATACACACATTACATTCTCGATCACATGGAGCAGGAAAGGGTGGGTGTAAATAAAAACCAAAATTCAAAAAATCACTCGAAGAAGGGGATACTCTTATGGGCTTATACACACATTACATTCTAGATCACTTTGAGGAGAGAGGGGGTGATCCAGAAGGAACCTGAGCCAGTATGCCTATAGCTTATCTACTTTAGATTTCTGATTCTAAATAGAAAAATATTAGTAAATAATATTGGAACCGAAACTCCTCAATAACTAATGAATAGATTTATTTCAAAATTCAACTTAATAATCTTCATGATACATACTATATGTTAATGCATCTCATTATTCAAAATTTTAAAATACAATGAAAATATAGTCAATATTTACCGGTGCAAATGTACTGTCCATTTGACACCTCCTTAAATAATTTATGCTTATACGATTTACATAATATTTTATAAAAACTATTAAAATTATAATCATATATTTAAGATTATTTTAAACTGTGAATGAAAAGTTTAAAAAATTATTATTAAGTGACAACTTATAAATAGTTATATTATTTTATTAAATACATTTCCAACTTGAATAATTATCTTCTTGTTGAAACTAAATTTAATTAGCATTCAATTCCACAAGTTATTGAAAAAATTTACCATTATTCAAAGTTATTAAAAAGTTATTTATAAAAAGTATTCCCATATCAAAATTTCAAAATTCTATTAATTTAATTTTTTATTCTTTACATTAGAGAATTAGTTTTGATGTGTAAATTCTCTTGTGATATGCAACATATATATATATATTATCTTATGGTAAAATATTTTATCACCTTGTATGAAAATTATTTTTCAAAAGTAGAATAATACTGTGAATAAACAAATAATTACAAGAAAATATTGAAAACTGTAAATAACAACAAAAAAGCGTTAGGCTGGAGATAAATAATGATTGTTTACTAACATGTATACATTTCTTAAATGTAGATACTGCAAATATCCGTAAATAACTGCAAATAAATTGAAGAATACAATTATTAGAAATAACTCAAAATAATTTTCATTTTAGTTCTTTTGACTACAAACTTTTTTTGTATGATTAAATATAAATATGTATATAGTACCGGGCAATAATTCTGAGCAGGTTATCAAATTTCCGCTCCAACTTTGAAAAAGCGTATCTTCTTCAATTTTCATCCTAGAAAAAATTTAAAAAAAGCATTTTAAAGTATTCTTTAAATGCTTTCTTTTTAGCTTACTAACATTTTCCTAACGATATCTAAAAAAAAAATAATCGCTTTGGCAATTTTGAAAATTTTTTCATTTTTGCATTTTTCTTCAATCAGCTGTAGTTTTTTAGATAATTGAGCTAGAAAAAATTCGAAAAAAGATTTAGAAAGGGCTCTAAAAATTATATTTGCAGCTATTTTCACAAAAATTTTATAATTATTTTTTGTCAAGTTTTAAGCATTTAATGTTATCGATCTAATACTTTTGAAGTTGTAAAAAACACTTGAATAGGAAGTAGAAAATAATCGCTGGTGCAAAACTTTTGATTTCTATGATATAATTTTTGTAAAATAAATCTATTTGTTGTTTATCAACTTTATTATGTTTAATTATTAATAATGAATAGTCATAATTTCTTACTAAAATTAAATCACTACTTCACCAGCGATTATTTTCTACTTACTATTGAAGTGTTTTTTACAACTTCAAAAGTATTAGATCGATAACTTTAAATGCTTAAAACTTGATAAAAAATAATTAAAAAATTTTTGTAAAAATAGCTGCAAATATAATTTTTAGAGCCCTTTCCAAATCTTTTTTCGAATTTTTTCTAGCTCAATTATCTAAAAAACTACAGCTGATTAAAGAAAAATGCAAAAATGAAAAAAATTTCAAAATTGCCGAAGCGATTATTTTTTTTTTTAGATATCGTTAGAAAAATGTTAGTAAGCTAAAAAGAAAGCATTCAAGGAATACTTTAAAATGCTTTTTTTTAATTTTTTCTAGGATGAAAATTGAAGAAGATACGCTTTTTCAAAGTTGGAGCAAAAATTTGATAACCTGCTCAGAATCATTGCCCGGTACTGTATATATATGGGACATTTACTCCAACTGGAAGAGCAGAAAAATAAAAATCTCTGAAACTCTAAGAATATATGCTTTTTGTTACCCAAAATATGTAAAAAAAATTTCAAGGATTTAGATTAGAAGGATCAAGAGCTATAGATCCTTGAAATTTGGAAATTTTTCAAAATTTTTGGAAAACTCCCAGCTTAATCATTTTTTTTCCTGAAAATCCTGATGTTTTAGAGGGAAGTTCATAAGAATACTTTTTGTTGTAAATTAAGAGCAGAGTTAGCATGATTCTTTACATACCTAAATTTTGAAGATTTCTATGGCTTCTTATATGTATTGCATGTTAATTGAAATTACTCATTGTTCGCCAATTCAGCAATTTCTATTCACGGGCTTATTTTTTTCTATTTTACATGAACTTTGAAATGAATTTTTGATCATGTTAGTCAGAGCCATCAATAAGGAGTTATGACAGTTTAAAATATATGTTTTCATGTATAATTTATTTTCAATATAAAAATTAATCATACATGAACATATTAGTTATATACGTAACTTGGGAGTACGAAGGATGAATACAGGCGAGACTAAAGTGTTTGTCGCTTGAGTAGCAGTTGGTCGAGGTCGCGCGAAGCGCGCCCGAGACTCACTGCTGCTCAAGCGACAAGCACTTTAGTCAAGCCTGGATTCAGAATCCTTCGTACTCCCAAGTTACGTAGATAAGTTTATGTCGTTGGTAGGCCGAATGAGGAACTATAAAAATGATTTTTTAAAATTAATGATATATGTTTTATCAAAAAAAAGTAAATAATGTCATTATTTACTTATTTATTTTACTTATTAACTGTTTAACTTTGAAAATTTGTTTAAACAAAACATTCTGTGAAGTTAAGATTTTATATGAATTTGTTGACATATCTAACGACATTCTTTTGTTTTCACTAACCTACGAATCGATGTCACTCGCGTCATATGCGGCCATGCTGTGCGATATTTCGATCTGTCAATACTCCCTTAGGGAGTATAGAGCTGTCAATATTCCCTTAGGGAGTATTGACAGAGAGAATATCGTCAAGATATTAGCATGAACGTATGCAATGCCTATACAAATTTAGCGTGGTCTATAGGTATTCCACCGAATACGGCCTACGACGACATAAACATTTATTTCAATATGAAAAATAAATCGTACATGAAAATATATATATCAAACTGTCAAAACTCCTTATTGGTGGCTCTTTCTTACACAATCAAAAATTTATTTCGAAGTTAATAAAAAATAAAATAAAATAAGCCCTCAAAAAGCAATTTCTGAAGTGGCAAACAATGAGTAATTTTAATTACCATGTAATACATTTAAGAACCAATGGAAAACTCCTAAATTGAGGTCTGTAAATAATCATTCTAACTCTCCTCTTTATTTATAACAAGAAATATTTTTATAAATTTCTCTCTAAAACATCAGGATTTTCAGAAAAAAAATCATAAAGTTAGTACTTTTCCAAAAATTTTGAAAAATTTTCAAATTTCAAGGATCTATGGCTGTTGATCCTTCCAATCTCAAATCCCTGGAAATTTTTTTACACATTTTGGGTAACAAACAGAATATATTCTTAGAGTTTCAGCGATTTTTATTTTTTTGTGAATATCTTTGAAAAAAGTAGATTAGTGAATTATTAGTGAAATATTTCAGTGGAAGCTTACTGGAAGTCTCCGTAAATTATTAATAAAATATTTAAGTGGAAGCTTACTGGAAGCCTCCGTAAGTTTTTCATGAAATACTTCATTTTAAGGTTACCGAAGCTTCCGTAAATTTTTCATGAAATATTCCAGTGAAAACGTAGTGGGAGCTTCCGTAAATTATTCATGAAATATTTCAGTAAAAGCTTACTGGAAGCTTCTGTGAATTTTTCATAAAATACTTCATTGGGAGCTTACTGAAAGCTTCCTTAAATTATTCATGAAATATTTCAGTAAAATATTAAATAAGTGATGAACTAATATTTCTTTGAAATATTTCAGTATATAAATATTAAATAATTTATTGAAATATTTCTGTAATATTGCTGGAACATTTCATGTTTTAATTCGAAAAATTTTTGAATCCAACACTGAAATATTCAAGTAAGTTATTACATTATTTCTTGAAATGTTCCAAATTAATATTTCTGAAATCTTTCAAGAAACATGTTATGAAATATTCCTGTTATATTTAAAAAATATTTCATGAAGTATTTGAAAAAATGTTTGAACATAACACTGAAATATTGAAGAAATATTACTGCACCATTTCTTAAAATATTTTAAATCAATAATGCTCAAATTTTTCAAGAGATATTTCATGAAATATTTCTGTAATATTCCAGAAATATTTCATGAAGTATTTCGAAAAATTTATAAATATAACAGTAAAATATTGGAGAAATATTGTTTAAATTATCATGATGAAAAATCATGAAAAATTGTTTATATTATTTAAGTTATCTTGCGTGCGCAGCAATCCTTTCATCTTGCCAGCAGGTGGCTACTTGATTATATTTTCATGTGATCGTAAATGCGGTTGACAAACTCTCGCAATGTTGCAATGACAATTTCCAATATTTCGCTGAAGAGTAAACGAAGTCTTCCATTCAAGCTTCCATAAAATCTTTCGGTGCAACGATTCATCAATCTTCCAACGGAATCTTCCTTGGAAGGTTTACGAAAGCTTTCAGGAGCCTTCCACTGGAATGTTTTAATGACAATTTCCAATATTTCGCTGAAACGTAAACAGAGTTTTCCATTCAAGCTTCCATGAAATCTTTCGGTGCAATGATTCATCAATCTTCCAACGGAATCTTCCTTAGAAGGTTTACGGAATCTTCCAGGAGACTGAAGTCGGAATATTCCAGTGAAAATTCCCATCATTTCCCCGAAAGGGAAACGGAATCTTCTATAAAGCTTCCATGAAATCTTTTGGTGCAATGATTCATCAATCTTTTAACGGAATCTTTCTTGGAAGATTTACGGAAGCTTTCAGGAGCCTTTCACTGGAATATTTTAATGACAATTCCCAATATTTCGCTGAAAGGTAAACGAAGTCTTCCATTTAAGCTTCCATGGAATCTTACGGTGCGATGATTCATCAATCTTCCAACGAAATCTTCCTTGCAAGGTTTACGGAAGCGGGAATACGTTAAATCAGCATCGGTATATGGAGAATTTATACAGTTATTATTTTCCGGAAATTTAAAAAAGGGTTCCCGGATTTGTGTGTATTATAATAATGAGGTAATTTATATATACGACAGTTTGAATCTTAAATATCTACAAGATGAGCGTAAAATTTATATAAACAGATTATTTCCAAACAAATCAGAATTGAACATAGTATTCGAAACAGTACAATCAAAAACACATAATCATGATTGTGGCGTTTGTGCAATTGTTTTTGCTATTGCAATACTTTATAATTTAGGTCCATGTTGTTTAAGATATGACGTTTCTCAAATGCGATTACGTTTATCAAGAATTTTTAAAACGCAACGAATAAGAATGTTTTCAGTTTTACAAAATTATAATAATGCAAATAATAATTACGATAATCCACTGGACATTATAAAAAGGAGTTTTTGCCATGAGCAACGTCTAAGTGAAATACCATTAAATTTAGATTTCACCGAGCTTGAACTATTAAAAAAAAACTCACGAATGCATTTATTGTCAGAACAAAAAAATATCATGAAAATGTATCGTAAACAAAAGAATTCGAATCATGAAACAATTTTGATGGAAATTGACAATGACATTTCAGATGCAAATTTGGACGGTTGAGATTAAATTAAATGTAGAAGAAAAACTCAAAAGAAATAGATGAAAAAGAAGCTTTATTTGTAACAGGACTTAAGAGCATGACAAAGCTGCCCGTCTTCTAATAATATTCCCGATTCTAACTTATGAGTAAACATTACATTTAATCGAGTTTTTTCGGTAAAAATTAAAAATTTGTAAGATTAAACTCTAGTGCGGACAACTCAAGAAATCCACCGAAATATTATACATATAAAGTTATAATAAAAACTTTCAACGAATCGTATTTAAAGGTTAGGTCCATCGAGTTTGATATCTAATTTCAATCCGAGCTCATAAAAAAATAACAAGTCCAAATGATATTTTATTTTAACAAAAATCATTTTATTAATATAGCTTTAGTGCGTAGAAGTCACTATATTTGTTTAATTTATGAATTTATAAAGATATGGATAAAATAAAAAAAGTAAAACTCAATTGCTGCAGCTCCGACATCCCGTTAATAGGTAAATAATAACAGAACAATGACATAAATATAAAAAAATTTCAGAAAAAGACATTATTATGAAAATGCAAGAAACAAAAAAGTTATGATAAATTAGAATTAAGACGTGTTCAAGAAAGTTTGTGTAAGAAAAAAGCTTATGTGAAAATGAAAAAAGGACAACCAAATAAATATAAACAGAAATTAGAAAATGCTAAGATAACAAAATGGCCATTCAAGAAAACAATGAGTACTGATAAATTGTAACAAATACGTGCGAATGAGACTTTACGTAAGAAAGAAGCTTTCATAAGAATTCAAGAAAAACAACCAGAAAAATATAAAGAAAAATTAGAAAATACTAAAATAACAAAATTAAAATTCAAAGAAAAAATGAGTATTGATAAATTGGAACAAATACGTACAAATGAGGCTTTACGTAAGAAAGAAGCTTATATAAAAATCAAAGGAAAAATTCTAAATAAATATAAAAGGAAATTAGAAAATACTAACATAACAAAATTGAAATTCAAGGAAAAAATGAGCACTGATAAATTGGAACAAATACGTGCAAATAAGGCTTTACGTAAGGAAATAGCTCATATACAAATTAAATAAAAAAAACCAGAATCATATAAAGAACAATTAGAAACTACTAAGATAACAAAATTGAAATTCAAGGAAAAAATGAGTATTGATTAATTGGTACAAATACGGGCGAATGAAGCTTTACGTAGAAAAGAAGATTATATGAAAATTAGAGAAAAACAACCCAATAAATATGAAGAAAAATTAAAAAATACTAAAATAACAAAAATAAATTCAAAGATAAAAAAGGGTACTGATAAAACGGAACAAATACGTACAAATGAAGCTACACGTAAGAAAAAAGCTTACATAAAAATAAAAGAAGAACAAACAAATAAATATTTAAAAAATTCAAAATATTAAGATATAAAAAATAAAATTAATTGAAAATAAAAATACTAATAAATTGAAAAAATTGCTTGAAAAAGAAAAATTACGCAAAAAAGAAACTTATAGAAAAGTTATTAGTGAACATTATAATGAATATGAAATAATGGTGAAAATTAAAAATAAAGAATTGGAAAATGCCGATATTATTAAGAAAACACAAGTGATAAATGATTGTTACCAATTAAAAGAATCACGCACAAGGTGTAAACAAATAGAAATTAATGACAATAAATATGTTAATAATAATACTACAATAAATAAACCAATAGATTAAAAAAAGCGCAAACATAAATATGATTCTTATCAATTGAAGAAATTAATTATTAAGTGTAAACGACTAAAAATTAAAGACAATAATTATAATGAAAATTACAATAATAATAATTATAATAACAATCATAATATTGTATTAAACAAAGTTATTGATAAAACAATAAAAGGCAAAGTGGAAAAAAATTTTAAGAAATTAAATAAAATAATAATAAGTGATAAAATTAATTGGAAACTGATTGGTTGTATAGCAAATATATATTTCGATAAAAATCTTATATCTGAAAATAACATTGGTTCCATGACAAATACATGTGTTTATTGTGATGCGAAACATTTTGCTTTCGAATATACTAAAAGTAACGATTTCTTCAATTGTTGTCATAAAAATCCTCCTGGGTAAGAAAATCCTCCTTACCCAGAACAATTAGAGTTTTTAGCAACTGAATTAACGGAAAAAATCATTGATTTTCGACGAAATGTTAGGTTGTACAATCATGCTTTAGCATTAGCAAATTTTGGTGCCAATTTCGATACATTGCCGGGTAAAGGACCACAAGTTATTAGAATATATGGACAAATTTACCATAATGGATATGTGTTACATCCTAATAAAGACGAAGCACGTAAATATGGACAATTATATATTTTAGATAATGAAATGGTAACGATTGAACAAAATAAGTTCAATATGAATTTAACATTATTAAAACATTTAGATATCTTGATAAGAGGCATTAACCCTTATGCTGAGGCCTATAAAATGATGCATAAAGTAGAAGAAAAAAAACTACAACGATGTGCGAAAATCTATTGTCCTCCAAGAACTGTTACTATGTCTATTGTCCGCAATAATAATTTGGATAAAAAAAGATATAATCTACCTATCTGTAATGACGTTGCAATAGTATATGTTGGAGAAGACGATCTTCCTCCTATTGAACGTGATATTGTCATTTACTCTAAGTATGATAAACCAATTAGTATACCGACAATTAGCAAACATACAGATCCTATGACATATCCGCTTATTCATCCTAATGGTGGTTTTGGATGGATGCCAAATATGAAAAGTAAATTTGGAAAATCTAATATTTCAAATATGAAATTTTATAATTATAGATTTAGTGTTAGAAATGAATTCAATCCATTCCTTTATTTGGGGAAATTATCTCAACAGTTCATTATTGATGCGTTTGAAAAAGTTGAAACCTCAAGATTATATTTCATACAAAAAAACCAAAACGTATTAAGAAGTGATTGAATGGACTATTTACATAATAAAAAAAAATTAGATTCTTCAAAAATTGGGAAAATGGTAATATTACCGTCAAACTTCACAGAAAGTCAAGATTTTTAAAACAAAATTACATTGACTCAATGACACTTGTAAATTATCGTGGTGAACCTGACCTTTTTGTAACTATGACCTGTAACCCACATTGGAAAGAAATAACTGAAAACTTGGAAATTTATGAAAATACAATAGATATACCAGATATTATGACAAAAGTATTTTATAAAAAAGTAGAAGTATTAAAAAATTTAGTAATAAAAAGGAAATATTCGAAAAATATATTGTATATAGTTATGTGATAGAATTCCAAAAACGAGGATTACCGCATATGCATATGTTTTCACTCTTTCATAAAAATTTTAAATTTGATATTTCTGAAAAAGTTGATAAAATAATAAGTGGAGGAATCCCAAATAGAGATATTTATCTAAAATTATATAGTATTGTTGAACAATTTATGATACGCGGTCTCTATAGTATGCAAAACATAAATTGTCCGTGTATGGATAAAAATACGAAACAATGTACTTAAAATTCCCCAAAAACATTAAATAATACAACAACATTTAAATCTAATAGATATCCAATATACAAACTAATATAAAATAATGGCGTCGAAATAATTCTCAAAAATAAATTTACAGAAAGGATTGCAGATAATGGATTTTTTGTTCCTTATAATCTTCACTTATTATTTAAATTTAATGCACACATAAACGTAGAAGTTTTTACTACTGTACGATGCATTATATATTTATTCAAATACTGTTATAAAGGTCATGATTGTGCATACATTAAAATACATCAAGTAAATGTGGATTTTCAATCAGAAAATAAAGACACTTTTCAAAATGACAATCGTGAAAATGTTGAATATGAATATGACGAAACCTAACAATACATTAATACACGATATTCATGTCCCCCTCGAGCAATGATTATGAGAATATCCTTTACATGTTATTTCACATACTATAAAACGTCTAAGCGTTCATTAAGAAAATCAACAAAACGTATTTTTTAAAGGAGAAGAAGAAGAAATGATCATGCAAAAAAATGTGGGAACAATATTAACAGCATATTTTGAATTGAATAGAGAAGATTTTGAAGCACAAAATGACTTGTATTCAGAAACACTTAAATTTTTATAAATGTGATGAAAAACTGAAAAAGTGAAATAAAAGAAAAAAAAGAAAATCAACACTTAGTAGAATGTACTTACTAGGAGAGTATCAGACCTCCGGATCACGGATTTTGCTCAAACTTTGGGATAAGTTTTCAGATGGGGAAATATTGAGCGTTGGGATCTAAAATTTTGTTTCCTTTCATATTCTGACATCTCAAAACTTATCCCAACGTTTGAGCAAAATCCGTGATCCGGAGGTCTGATACTCTCCTAGTTAGTAAGTTTCATTAGGTTATTACTATTACATGTTAAAAAAGCCACATCTTTCGAAGCTTTGCGTACTGTTGATGATGTGATGTACAAAATGTTTTATGAGGCAGCTAAGGCAAAACAATTAATTAATGAAGATGAAGAATGGGATAGATGTTTGGAAGAAGCATCTATAACAGAATTCCTTTATATTCTCTATGAATTATTTGCTTTCATTTGCGTTTTTCATAATCCTACAAATGCACGAGATTTATATGAAAAATATAAAGATAAGTTATACCATCCTAAATACAAAAAAAATATAGGTGAAAATCTTGCATTGAATGTTATTAAAAATAATTTACAAGTCAATGGATTTTCTTTAAACGATTTTAATTTACCTAATATAAGCACATTTATAGAAGAAGATAATAATCAAACAATTTTAAATCATAATAATAATATTCTTAATGAATTAGAAATGAGGATAAATTCTTTAAATGATAAACGAAGGCAAATACTTAACTCTACTATAAAAAGTTTAAACAACCAAAGTGAAGAAAAATATATTTTTATAGATGGACCAGGTGGAAGTGGAAAAAGTTATTTACTTAACGTTTTAATAATTTATTATAAATATCATACCATACATTATTTATGCGTAGTTTGGACAGCTATAACAGCGAATCCATTAGTTGATAGAAAAACCGTGCATACAATATTTCAAATACCAAATATAACAGATTGTACAACTTGTAATGTTGAGCCTAATTCTGCAGAAGGCAAACAAAGAGAACACAAATAATTGCTTGGAATGAAATATCCATGACTTCAAAATTTGCTTTTGAAGCAGTTAATTGTCTTTTTTGAGACTTATGCGATGTGAACCAACCTTTCGGTGGTAAAACTATAATTGTATCAGGAGATTTCAGACAAACATTACCAATTGTACGACATGAAAGCTGTATGAACATTATTAAAAATTCAGTTAATTTTAGTTTATTATGGCAGAATTCAGAGCCCAAAATATAGAGCTAAAGTAAATATAAGAATCAAAGCATACTGGGCTCAAAAAAATTTCGAGACCAAGAAAATATAATGATAAAAAAATTATTTGGCCCAAAAACTATCGAGCCCAAGAAAATATAAGAATTGAAAAATATAGAGCCTAAGTAAATATAGGAATCAAAAAAATATGAGGCCCAAAAAATTAAAGAAATTAGACAAATATTTGGCCCAAATAAATATAGAGACCAAGAAAATATAATAATAAAAAAAACATTTCGCCCAAAAAAATATAAGATTAAAATAAAGTATAAACCCAAAAAAAAGTTTTAAAAAAAATAAGGCTCAGAAAAATAAATAGCCCAAAAAAATTAGAGGCTCGAAAAAATGAGGCCCTAAGAAAATAGGACTCGAAAAATATAAAGCCCAAAAAAAATAAGGCCCAAAGATAATGAGACTCAAAAAAATTTAGGGTCTGAAAAATATAAGGCCCAGAAAAATATATAGCTAAATAAAATATAGTAACCAAAAAAATTATAAAACCCAAGAAAATATTAATTTCGAAAAAATATTGGGCCCAAAAAAATATAGAGCCCAAGAATACATAAAAATCGAAAAAATATTGGGCCCCAAAAAATATAAGGCCCAAAAAATACAAAGCCCAAAATATATAGAGACCAAAAAAATATTGGGATCGAAAAGAAATAGGGCCCAAGAAAATATTAGTCCCAAAAAAATATAGAGCTAAAAAAAATATATAGACAAAAAAAATATCGGGCCCAGAAAAATATTGGGCCCAAAAAAATATAAGCCCCAGAAAAATATAGAACTAAATAAAATATAAAACCCAAAAAAATTATAGAACCCAAGAAAATTATAGAACCCAAGAAAATATAAATTAAAAAAAAATATTGGGCCCAAAAAATATAGGGCGCAAAAGAATATAAGGCCCAAAAAATATAAAGCCCAAAAAAATATAGAGACTAAAAAAATATTGAGCCCAAAAAAATATTGAGCCCAAAAAAATATATGACCCAAAAAAGTATGGCCCAAAAAGATGCTTATGACGAATGAGGACTAATTATATAGGGCCCAACAAAAAATGGTAACTCTTATTACTAAAAGATTAGACACATTTAACAAAGGCGGAGAACCGGAAAACTGGGGAACCGGAGAACCGGAGAAACGGAAAAAAAAGGTTTCACTTTAATATAAAATAGGATTTATAGATTATTACTAATAAAAAATATTCTTTCTAAAAATGAATATTTATGAAGCTGAAGGTGATGTAAAATAGACTCTACACCTGCACTCAGAAATATTTACCGATTTTTTGTTCGATTGCAAAGTTTTGAAAAACGAGATACATTAGCTTCTAGTATGTATCATGGGAATTGTTTAATTAAATTTTTAAGTAGAGTGATTGATTAATTATTGAGAATTTTGGATTTTAATATTTAAGGTTATCAAAATAATAATTATTATTCGAGCCCAAAATATTTAATAATTGATAAATGAATTTACTTCGAAATTAATTTCAATAATAATCACTATATTTACTACAAACTAATGTATTTCTTTTTCTGAAATTTCGGAATAAAATAAAAAGATAATAAATATTCCAAAGTACGGGTGAAGCGTGCGTTTTATATCGCCTTAAGAAACTCTAATTATAAGAAAAATTACTTTATTATAACGCCGCCAAGCTTAAGCATATTGAAATATGTTTTGTTAAATAAAATTATCTAATAGCGCCCAATTTTAAAATAAGAATAACCATACAAAAAATGTTTCTGCTTCACAAAACAATAATTTTATCATAAAGTTACCTGATTTTTTTAAGTTATGAGAAGACAAAGTATATCTTATTAAATAGTTGAAAGAAATGAATATTTAATAATTATTGTTACTTATATGCCTACTATTTAAAGAATTATCATACTTCTAACAATACTGTTCGAACTATTTTAAAATTAAATTTTTATTAATATCAATTGACGAGTAGTTAATTAAATATTTCTATAATATATCATCTTTTTTAAAATAATGATATTGATCAAAAACTTAATTTTAATAATATTTCAAAAATAAATTATCCCTTATAATTCATTGGTAATTATTATAATTATTTAATAATAATCAATCATAATTTTGTTGAATATTCACGTTTAAACAATAATTTATTTAATTAGTAATTTGATATTTTTGAAATTTCAAATCATCGTTTTCATTAAATATCATTTATTTAATTATGAAATAAAATAAAACAAATTGAATCTTTATTATAAGACTAGCATTGCCATCTATTATTCAACATTACGTACTTCGATTATAATAAACATTAAAATACTCAAATTTTTAATTTTGGGTTATATGTCAGAGACAATAAAAAATAAATGTTTATTTATTCGGTAACTACGCAAGCGATCAATGAGCTGGTTGCTACCGGGACAGAATGGGCATACACTTGTCGCTCTTTTTAAACGTTTAGAATGGCGCTCTCTGATTAGCTGAAAAAGCGTAACCTTAAAGTGCCGTAGTTTAAAAACTATACGAGATAGAAAAAAAATTACAATATAAAGTTTGTTCAGAATGATTTCCTCTATTACCTTGTTAAGGAAAATACAGTAGTTTAGAATCACCGTGTATATATATATATATATATATATATATATATATATATATATGTTTATTCTGTATATGTGTATTATTAAAAAAAAACTAAATATACGGAATAATTATCAATTAAAAATTTTAATTAATTTATATTACATGTAATTTTATTTAGGTGTAATATGTACATCGTACAAAGTTTTTTTGAATGGCTCATCAATTAGGCAGTTCTATTCCTTGACAATTGATAAATTTATTTATCAGAACATCCAAAGATATAAATTTTATTGATCAATATAGAATAGCCTTAAAATTAAAATTTATTGATTTTAATTTTTAAAAATAATCTTAATTATTTATTAGATCAAACATCAGTAATATGTTACAATGTTAACGATTAAATAATTTTTTAAACGATTTCAAAGTAATTAGTTTCTGTTTAAATGCAAATACTCTTATAAATATATATGATCAAATATGTTTTTGTGTAAAGAGATTGTCAACAATTAATTCAATTATTGTTTCATATATTAAATAAAAATAGTTTTGTTTATTTTGATTCAGATATTTTAAAGATACATCACCCATTGCGATTAATAACCGTTTTCACATAATTAAATTTATTAATATTACGTTTTAAAATTATAATATTAAATAAAATTCAATTATAATTAGAGTGTGAATGTGTCATTGGCGTGTGCGCGCGTGTTTGTGAGTGTTGGTGTTAGTAAACGATCATGATGTTTGTAGGTATGTCATGTGTGTAGTGTTTTGTCAGTGAATATACGTGTTGATACGAAATGGTGTACGTGTATTTTATGGTGTTTTTGTAAATTGGTATAAATTTGTGTATTTGTGCTGTGCGCGAATACGATCATTTATGTATAGGTGTGTGTATGTGTATGTAAGTTTAAGCGCAAACGTGTATGTGTATGTTCGTATCAGCTAAAAAGTAAGTCGCACTGTATTATTATCACGTATGTGTATGTTTTTATGTATTGGTGTGTTTGTAGGTGCCCGTAAGTATATGTTCTTAGCAGTTAAGAAATTTATGTTGGTGAATTGCGTATTAGTTGGTGTGTGTGTGTGCACGTATATGTGTGTGTAAGTGTATGTGTGCGCGTGCATGCGTGCGTGTGTGTGTGCGTATATATCGTGTGTATATGTATTAGTAAAAGTGTTCACGTTAGTTAGAAACTATGTCGTTTTGTATTCGTTCTACTGTGTATGTTTCTGTGTGCGTATATATCGTATGTTTGTGTATTAGTGAAAAATTTAACATCAGTTAAAAAGTGTGTTATTTTGTATTCCTGCCACAGTGTATGTTTCTGTGTGCCAATCAGTTGGTTCGACTTTGTCTATGAGTACATAAGTTGATAAAAGCGCTATTTGTAGTGTGCCTATATGATAGTGTACTCGAGAAAATGTCCGTGTCGGCTAAAAAGTGAGTCGTATTGTGTATTATTGTAACGTATGTGTATGTTTTATGGGTGTTGTGGGTATGATTGTCGTAAGTATATTTCTATAGCAGTAAAGAAGCTTATGTTGGTGAGTTGTGTATGAAATTATGTGTGTGTAAGTGTGAATGTCTATGTATGTGTGTGTGTGTGTAAGTGTGTATGTCTGTAAGTGTGTTTGTGTGTGTGTGTAAGTGTGTGTGCGTGTGTGTGTAAGTGTGTATATCTGTGTGTGTGTGTGTGCGCGCGTGTGTATAAGTGTATGTGTGTGTGTGTGTGAGTGTGTGTGTAAGTGTGTATGTCTGTGTGTGTGTGTGTGTGTGTGTGAGTGTGTGTGTAAGTGTGTATGTCTGTGTATGTGTGTGTGTGTGTATGTGTGTGTGTGTGTGTGTAAGTGTGTATGTCTGTGAGTGCGTGTGTGTGTAAGTGTGTGTAAGTGTGTGCGTGTGTGTAAGTGTGTATGTCTATGTGTGTGTGTGTGTGTGTGTGTGTGTTCAAGCGTCGGGGTTCAAGTGTATGTATGTGTGTATACATATATGTTTGTGTGTGTATATGTATGTGCATGTGCGTTCATGTATGTGTTTGTAAATGTATGGTTTAGAAGTGTTTATCGATAAAGTGTTCATCTCGGTGCATGTTTTTGTGTGTGTAAGTGAGTTTGTCTATGTCAGTTAATATGTGTTCGGATCAGAGTAAGAGTTTCTGTTTGTTAAGTGCCTGTTTACAAGTTAGTATGCATGTGTGTTCATTTAGATTTTGGTGATAGCGCATATGTGTGTGTGAGTGTGTGTGTGGGCGTGTGCGTGTGTGTATTGATAATTATGTGAATCACGATAGGTGTTGAAGTTGTATTATAAGTTTTTTGTATATTTGTGTGTGTATCAGTATATTTTTCTGTGCTTTAGTAAGATTTCGAGTGTAATTTTTGGTGTATGTATATTTATGAATGTATGTGTGTATGTTTATATATGTGTCTATATATACGTTCATGTAGATTTAAGTGTGTGTGTGTGTGTGTGTGTGTGTGTGTGTGTGTTTATTTGTGCGTGTGCGTGCGTTCATACATGTGTGTATGTGCGTGTGTGCACGCGTGTATATGTGTGTGTTTGTATATGTATATATTATTTACGTGTGTGTGTATTTGTGTGTCTACATATTATGTGAGTGTGTGGTGTATGTATGTATGATATGTGTGTATGTATGTTCGTGTATTTGTGTGCGTATATATTGTGTCTATGTGTATTAGTTGAAGTTTTCACGTTACTTAAAAAGTGTGCCAATTTGTATTCGTGACACTGTGTATGTTTCTATGTGCGTATTAGTAAGTTCGTCTTTGTCAATAAGTATATGTGTTAAGGGCACTATGTGTAGTGTGCCTCTATGACAGTGTACTCGAAAAAATGTTCGTATCAGCTAAGAAGTGAGTCGTATTGTGTATTATCGTTACGTATGTGTATGTTTCCATGTGTGTTGTAGGTTTGTCGGTGTCCGTCAGTATATTTCTATAGCAGTAAAGCAGTTTATGTTGGTGATATGCGTATTAATTGGTTTGCGTGTGTGTGTATATATATGTATGTTTGTGTATGTGTGTGTGTGTGTGTCTTTAAGCGCTGGCGTGCAACAGTTTGTATGTGTGTGTACATGTATATTTGCGTGTGTATATATATGTATGTTCGTTTATGTATGTGTTTGTAAATTTAAGGTGTGAAATTGTGTATTGCTAAGGTGTTCATGTCGGTTTAAAAGTGTCTTGTATAGTATTTGTAGCTCTAGGTGTATGTTTTTGTGTGTGTAAGTGGGTTTGCTAATGTCAGTTAATATGTGTTTGTAGCAGAGTAAAAGTTTAAGTTTGTAAAGTGCATGTTTATAAGTACGAATGCGTGTGTGTTCATTTAGGTTTCTTTAGGTTGGTGGTAGCGTATATACCGATATGTGTACGTGTTGATAAGTATGTGAATTACGATTTGTGTGTAAATTTTATTATGAGTCTTTTGTGTATGTGTGTGTATCAGTGCATGTCTCTGTGCTTTAGTGAAATTTTCAGTGTAATTGTCCGTGTATGTATATTTACGTATGTATGTGTGTATGTTTATATATGTGTCTGTATATGCGCGCATGTAAATTTGAGTGTGTATGTGTGTGTTTGAGCGTTCGTGCGTATGTGTACGTGCGTGTGTGCGCGTGTGTGTATGTGTGCATTCATGTATGTATATATTATGTAAGTGTGTGTGTATTCTTATGTTTGATGTTAGTGTGCGAAAGTTTGTGGTGTGTGTGTATGGTATGTGTGTGTATGTCTGTGCGTGTATATGTGTGCGTGTATATGTGTGCGTATGTATGGTGTGTATGTGTATTAGTGAAAATGTTAACGTCAGTTAGAGAGAGTATCATATTGTATTCGTGCTGCTGTGTATGTTTAGTGTGTGTATTGGTTAGTTTGTCTGCATCTATAAGTATACGTGTTGATAAGAGTTTCTTTATTTTGTGTGCCTGTACGATTTTGTTCCAGTGAAAATGTTCGTGTCAACTAAGAAGTGATTCGTACTTCATTATTGTCAGTATGTGTATGTTTTTTGTGTGTTGGTGCATTTATTGGTGTCCGAAAGTATATGTTCATTATAGTGAAGAAGTTCATGTTGGTGAATTGCGTAAACGTTTGTGTGTGTGTGTAGAATAAAAAATATGTATTTAATAAATGGTTTTATTTGTTTTCCGAACCGCTCATAGTTCGCTTCAATCTTTTTTTCATATTCATACATTTGCCCATAATTTTTCCGATTCTTATTGATGGGAATATACATTTTTAAAAATAAATGTAAAATAAATTTGAATGAGAACAATTATTATAAATTATAATTATATACCAGTTATTTAAGTGCTAGCACATAACAAAATTTCATATTTAATATTATATTTCATATTTATTAATACAATATGATTCGATAAAAGGATACATAATTTATATACATATAGATAGTATTATTTTATCAGTGATTAACAAATGATCGTTAAATCTAGTACAACGAACAACATATTTATGATTTCCGTTTTTAAAGTTAAAAATAAAATTAAATACATATTTTATATTAAAATACTATTGTCATTGAAATAAGCAAATTTTTATATAATAATATAATATATAAAATTGCAACCGAGCGACGTTAGGAGCAAGGTTAATTTTGCTAGTACGAGCATGAAAAATACAATTTAAGCTCTACCATTCTCAATACAAAAAAAAAAAAATATAAAAAAGAACTTTGTATTGAATGTTATTAAAAAAATTTTATATATCAACGGATTTTCTTTGAACGATTTTAATTTGCCAAACATAAGCACATAAATAGAGGAATATAATGATAAAATAATATTGATTCATAATAATAATATTCTTAATGAATTAGAAATAAAAATAATTTTTTCAAAAGAGAAACAATTTGACTCCTGAAAATTACGATGTTATTCTAATCGGTAAGGATGTTTTGAACATAATGAAAAAGACTATGTTAAATATTAGGGTACACTGAAAAAAAACCCGAAGCCAGTGATAACAGAAAATCGTAATATATGAATGCGTAATCGTGTCGCTGTAAATAATTACGACTCTGTATAACGATAACGATATACGATTACGCTAATTAGGGACCCTCTAGAAAGGGACTGGAAACCTTGTTCTGTGTTTTCTATT
This sequence comes from Anastatus disparis, assembly GCA_017163975.1. Lineage (NCBI taxonomy): Eukaryota > Metazoa > Arthropoda > Insecta > Hymenoptera > Eupelmidae > Anastatus > Anastatus disparis. The sequence goes on from JAFFSR010000100.1 coordinate 788,531, forward strand.
GACTGTTACAAACAAGAGATCTAAACCGGAAACTACATGAGAAATTAATATCTTAGAAAGAGACAGTAAATATTCCCCACGAAGACGAACCGTGATGTTTTCTATAAGCACTTTATCCGTTTCTTTCCAGTTTAGATCAGTATGGCGGCAACATTCTCTTGTCCATTCCTAGAGGGTTCCTAACGCTAATCCGAGCAGAGTGCCACAACTGTGTTGCGAGCTTGCTTGCTTTGACTCTCCGGCATCACGCATGCAAAAAGCCAAAACCAAGCACTGTGTCAGAGCCGCGAGCTATTTCTCTTCGGCTCTCCAGCATCGCGCTTGCAGAAAACCGAGACCAAGCACAGTGGTAGAGCTGCGAGCTTGCTTTCTTCAACTTTCCGGCACCGCGCGTGCAGAAAGCCGAGACCAAGTACAGCGGCCAAACTGCGAGCTCTCTTCGACTCTGCGGCATCTCGCATGCAGAAAGCCGAGATTAAGGGCAATGCCAGAGTTATAAGCTCGCTCACTTTGACTTTCTGAACATTAACGTACCAAAAGCAAGGCCAAGCACTCTAGACATTAATAATTCACATTTATGAAAAGCGAAATTTCTTTTTCTTTTATTTTTTTGTAAGTTTTAACACTTTATGTGAAGTATATTTCGACGCCCCGTACGAAAAAAAGCACGGTTCACAGGGTTTGACGAAAACTAGCACCATTCGCAGTATCAAACGAAGACTAACACCACTCATTGCATTAGACGAAAACTAGCACGACTCACTTAATTAAGACGAAAACTAGCACTATTCGCTGAACTCCGACGAAAAGAAGCACGGTTCGACCAGTTTTAACGAAAACTAGCATAGTTCATGGAGCTCCGACGAAAAAAAGCACGGTTCGCTAAGTTCCAACAAAAAGTAGCACGACTCATGGAGCTCCAACGAAAAAAAGGACGACACATTAGACTCGGACGAAAAGTAACACGATTCGCGAAACACTAACGAATACTAGCACAACTTGATATGCAATATTACTATTTGTACCTTATTAAAAACTTGATTATTTTAATATCTTAACAAATAGTTAATTAATAAAATACAATGAAAAGGTGTTTATTAGTTATTTTTCTTATGAATTGTTTCAATATTTTCAATATGTTTTAATGAAATTATTTGCTCAGTGGTTTTCGATTCGTCTGATTACTCCCATGACAATTTTACCATTATTTTTTTAACAAAAAGTTATTTATTTAAATGAATAAATGCGCGATTGTAAGAGTTGAACATTCATTTTCTATTACTCCGTTCAAAGAATCTTGGCATCACATTTTTCACAAATAAAGAACAAGAGTTTCAAATTTATCTGGCATACAAATCTTAAACTCAATTACTGTAGGTGTAAGATTTAAACTTAGTTATTGAAATCAAAACCACTTTTTAGCATAAATCATGAAGTATATGATATTATATTTTATAAAATTAATTTTAGTTTGATAATTCATGGTAATATGTCATACTACACATTGTTTTGCTACGGCAAAAATGGACGGTTTTAATGTTTGTGACTTAATCTTGATAACATGTAATTGAACTTTGCGCTTATATTAAATTCATTTTACATACATGTTAAACCACAGCAATTTCGAAACTCAATTGTTTCATTGTTTTTATATAAATACAATTGCTTACCAAAAATTCAATTCCAAATTATTTCCTTTAAGTCTACCCTGTTGAAAAAAACCATATGGTTTTACCATGTGGTCATCATGATCATGTAGTCATTTATGAAAAATTACTTTTGTCTCGCAAATTCAGAGGGTGAAAAGTTCTTTACTTTCGCCCAATTTAATTTCTCTAAAATTAAGGGGGCGAAAAGTACTTTACTCCCGCAAGTCAAAATTCTCTTAAATGAAGGGGGAGCTGTTTACTTTTCTCCCGCTAATTCAGAGGGCGAAAAGTTCTTTACTCTCGCCAAATTTCATTTCTCTAACAATAAGCGGGCGTAAAGTAATTACTCCCGCAAGTCAAATTACTCCTAAATGAAGGGAGAGCTGTGTACTTTTCTCCCGCGAATTCAGAAGGCGAAAAGTTCTTTACTCCCGCCAAATTTAATTTCTTTAAAAATAAGTGGGCGTAAAGTACTTTTATTTCGTAAATTAAAGTTTTCTTAAATTTAGCAAGGAGAAAAAATTTTTTTCTCGTAAATAAGAGGGCGAAAAGTTCTTTATTCCCGCCAAATTTAATTTCTCTAACAATAAAAGGGCGAAAAGTACTTTTCTCCCGCAAATTGAATTTCTCCTAGATTAAGCGAGAGGAATGTATTTTTCTCTCGTAAACTCAGAGGGCGAAAAGTTCTTTACTCCCGCCAAATTTAATTTCTCTAAAAATAAGTGGGCGAAAAGTACTTTACTCCCGCAAGTCAAATTACTCTTAAATAAAGGGGAAGCTGTGTACTTTTCTCCCGCAAATTCAGAGGGCGAAAAGTTCTTTATTCCCGCCAAATCTAATTTCTCTAAAAATAAGAGGGCGAAAAGTACTTTACTCCCGCAAGTCAAATTACTCTAGAATGAAGGGGGAGCTGTGTACTTTTCACCCGCAAATTCAGAGGGCAAAAAGTTCTTTACTCCCGCTACATTTAATTTTTTAAAAATAAGAGAGAAAAAAGTACGTTACTCCCGCAAGTCAAATTACTCTGAAATGAAGGGGGAGCTGTGTACTTTTCATTTTTTGAATATCATTTCTCTAAAAATAAGCGGGCGTAAAGTAATTACTCCCGCAAGTCAAATTAGTCTTAAATAAAGGGGGAGCTGTGTACTTTTCTCCGTGTCGCAAATTCAGAGGGCGAAAAGTTCTTTACTCCCGCCAAATTTAATTTCTTCGAAAATAAGCGGGCGAAAAATACTTTTATTACGTAAATTCAATTTTTCTTGAATTAAGCGGGAAAAAAAATTTTTTTTTTCGTAAATAAGAGGGCGAAAAGTTCTTTATTCCAGCCAAATTTAATTTCTCTAAAAATAAGAGGGCGAAAAGTACTTTACTCCCTCAAGTCAAATTACTCTGAAATAAAGAGGGAGCTGTGTACTTTTCTCCCGCAAATTCAGAGGGCAAAAAGTTCTTTACTCCCGCCACATTTAATTTTTCTAAAAATAAACGGGCAAAAAGTACGTTACTCCCGCAAGTCAAATTACTCCGAAATGAAGGAAGAGCTGTGTACTTTTCTCCCGCAAATTTAGAGGGCGAAAAGTTCTTTACTCCCGACAAATTTCTTTAAAAATAAGCGGGCGTAAAGTACTTTTATTCCGTGAATTAAATTTTTCTTAAATTTAGCAAAAAGAAAAAATATTTTTCTCGTAAATAAGAGGGCGAAAAGTTCTTTATTCCCGCCAAATTTAGTTTCTCTAAAAATAAGAGGGCGAAAAGTACTTTACTCCCGCAAGTCAAATTACTCTGGAATGAAGGCGGAGCTGTGTACTTTTCTCCTGCAAATTCAGAGGGCAAAAAGATCTTTACTCTCGCTACATTTAATTTTTTAAAAATGAGCGGGCAAAAAGTACGTTACTCCCGCGAGTCAAATTACTCTAAAATGAAGGAAGAGCTGTGTACTTTTCTCCCGCAAATTTAGAGGGCGAAAAGTTCTTTATTCCCGCCAAATTTAATTTCTTTAAAAATAATTGGGCGTAAAGTACTTTTATTCCGTAAATTAAAGTTTTCTTAAATTTAGCAAGGAGAAAAAATTTTTTTCTCGTAAATAAGAGGGCGAAAAGTTCTTTATTCCCTCCAAATTTAATTTCTCTAGCAATAAAAGGGCGAAAAGAACTTTTCTCCCGCAAATTGAATTTCTCCTAGATTAAGCGAGAGAAATGTATTTTTCTCTCGTAAATTCAGAGGGCGAAAAGTTCTTTATTCCCGCCAAATCTAATTTCTCTAAAAATAAGAGGGCGAAAAGTACTTTACTCCCGCAAGTCAAATTACTCTAGAATGAAGGGGGAGCTGTGTACTTTTCACCCGCAAATTCAGAGGGCAAAAAGTTCTTTACTCCCGCTACATTTAATTTTTTAAAAATAAGCGGGCAAAAAGTACGTTACTCCCGCAAGTCAAATTACTCTTAAATGAAGGGGAAGCTGTGTACTTTTCTCCCGCAAATTCAGAGGGTGAAAAGTTCTTTATTCCCGCCAAATCTAATTTCTCTAAAAATAAGAGGGCGAAAAGTACTTTACTCCCGCAAGTCAAATTACTCTAGAATGAAGGGGGAGCTGTGTACTTTTCACCCGCAAATTCAGAGGGCAAAAAGTTCTTTACTCCCGCTACATTTAATTTTTTAAAAATAAGCGGGCAAAAAGTACGTTACTCCCGCAAGTCAAATTACTCTGAAATGAAGGAAGAGCTGTGTACTTTTCTCCCGCAAATTTAGAGGGCGAAAAGTTCTTTACTCCCGCCAAAAATTTCTCTAGAAATAAGAGGGCGAAAAGTACTTTACTCCCTCAAGTCAAATTATTCTGAAATGAAGAGGGAGCTGTGTACTTTTCTCCCGCAAATTCAGAGGGCAGAAAGTTCTTTACTCCCGCCACGTTTAATTTTTCTAAAAATAAACGGGCGAAAAGTAGGTTACTGCCGCAAGTCAAATTACTCTTAAGTAAAGGGGAAGCTGTGTACTTTTCTCTCGTAAATTCAGAGAGCGAAAAGTTTTTACTCCCGCTAAATTTAATTTCTTTAAAAATAAGCAGGCGTAAAGTACTTTTATTCCGTGAATTAAATTTTTCTTAAATTTAGCAAAAAGAAAAAATTTTTTTCTCGTAAATAAGAGGGCGAAAAGTTCTGTATTCCCGCCAAATTTAATTTCTCTAAAAATAAGAGGGCGAAAAGAACTTTACTCCCGCAAGTCAAAGTACTCTGGAATGAAGGGGGAGCTGTGTACTTTTCTCCTGCAAATTCAGAGGGCAAAAAGTTCTTTACTCCCCCTACATTTGATTTTTTAAAAATAAGCGGGCAAAAAGTACGTTACTCCCGCAAGTCAAATTACTCTGAAATGAAGGGGGAGCTGTGTACTTTTCTCCCGCAAATTCAGAGGGCGAAAAGTTCTTCACTCCCGCTAAATTTCATTTCTCTAAAAATAAGTGGGCGTAAAGTAATTACTCCCGCAATTCAAATTACTCTGAAATGAAGGGGGAGCTGTGTACTTATCTCCCGCAAATTCAGAGGGCGTAAAGGTCTTTACTCTCGCCAAATTTAATTTTTCTAAAAATTAGCGGGCGAAAAGTACTTTTCTCTTGCAAATTAAATTTCTCTTAAATTGAGCCAGAGCAAAGTATTTTTCTCCTGCAAATTCAGAGGGCGAAAAGTTCTTTACTTTCGCCAATTTTAATTTCTCTAAAATTAAGGGGGCAAAAAGTACTTTACTCCCGTAAGTCCAATTACTCTTAAATGAAGAGGGAGCTGTGTACTTTTCACCCGCAAATTCAGAGGGCGAAAAGTTCTATACTCACGCCAAATTTAATTTCTTTAAAAATAAGCGGGAGAAAAGTACGCTCCTCTTCATTTAAGAAAAATTTGACTTACGGGAGTAACGTACTTTTCGCTCGCTTATTTTTAGAAAAATTAAATGTGGCGGAAGTTTACTTAAACTTTTTGCCCTCTTATTTACGAGAAAAAAATTTTTTTTTTCTCGCTCAATATAAGAAAAATTTAATTAACGGAATAAAAGTACTTTACGCCCGTCTATTTTTATAGAAATTAAATTTAACGGGAGTAAAGAACTTTTTGCCCACTGAATTTGCGGGAGAAAAGTACACAGCTCTCTTTTCATTTCAGAGTTATATGACTTGCGGGAGTAAAGTACTTTTCGCCCTCTTATTTTTAAAGAAATAAAATTTGGCGGGAATAAAGAACTTCTCGCCCTATTATTTACGAGAAAAAAATTTTTTCTTCTCGCTAAATTTAAGAAAAATTTCATTTGCGGAATAAAAGTACTTTACGCCCGTTTATTTTTAAAGAAATTAAATTTGGCCGGAGTGAAGAACTTTTCGCCCTCTGAATTTGCGGGAAAAAAGTAAACAGCTCCCACTTTATTTAAAAGTAATTTGACTTGCGGGAGTAACGTACTTTTCGCCCGCTTATTTTTAGAAAAATTAAATGTGGCGGGAGTAAAGAACTTTTTGCCCTCTGAATTTGCGGGAGAAAAGTACACAGCTCCCCCTTCATTTCAGAGTAATTTAACTTGCGGGAGTAAAGTACTTTTCGCCTTCTTATTTTTAAAGAAATAAAATTTGGCGGGAATAAAGAACTTTTTGCCCTCTTATTTACGAGAAGAAAATTTTTTTTTCTCGCTAAATTTAAGAAAAATTTAATTTACGGAATAAAAGTACTTTACGCCCGTTTATTTTTAAAGAAATTAAATTTGGCGGGAATGAAGAACTTTTCGCCCTCTGAATTTGCGGGAAAAAAGTACACAGCTCCCCCTTTATTTAAAAGTAATTTGACTTGCGGGAGTAACGTACTTTTCGCCCGTTTAATTCTAGAAAAATTAAATGTGGCGGGAGTAAAGAACGTTTTGCCCTCTGAATTCGCGGGAGAAAAGTACACAGCTCCTCCTCCATTTCAGAGTAATTTGACTTGCGGGAGTAAAGTACTTTTCGCCCTCTTATTTTTAGAGAAATTCAATTTGGCGGGAATAAAGAACTTTTCGCCCTCTTATTTACGAGAAAAAAATTTTTTTTTCGCTAAATTTGAGAAAAATTTAATTTACTGAATAAAAGTACTTTACGCCCGCTTATTTTTATAGAAATACAATTTGACGGGAGTAAATAACTTTTTGCCCTCTGAATTTGCGGGAGAAAAGTACACAGCTCCCCCTTCATTTCAGAGTAATTCGACTTTCGGGAGTAAAGTACTTTACGCCCGCTTATTTTTAAAGGAATTAAATTTGGCGGGAATAAAGAACTTTTCGCCCTCTGAATTTGCGGGAGAAAAGTACACAGCTACCCCTTCATTTAAGAGTAATTTGACTTGCAGGAGTAAAGTACTTTTCGCCCTCTTATTTTAAGAAAAATTAAATGACGCGGGAATAAAGAACTTTTCGCCCTCTGAATTTGCGGAAAGAAAGTACACAGCTCCCCTTCATTTAAAAGTAATTTGACTTGCGGGAGTAACGTACTTTTCGCCCGTTTATTTCTAGAAAAATTAAATGTGGCGGGAGTAAAGAACGTTTTGCCCTCTGAATTTGCGGGAGAAAAGTACACAGCTCCCCCTCCATTTCAGAGTAATTTGACTTGCAGGAGTAAAGTACTTTTCGCCCTCTTATTTTTAGAAAAATTAAATGACGCGGGAATAAAGAACATTTCGCCCTCTTATTTACGAGAAGAAAATTTTTTTTTCTCGCTAAATTTAAGAAAAATTTAATTTACGGAATAAAAGTACTTTACGCCCGTTTATTTCTAAAGAAATTAAATTTGGCGGGAATGAAGAACTTTCCGCTCTCTGAATTTTCGAGGCAAAAGTAATTTTTCATAAATGACCACATGGACACGATGACCACATGTTTAAACCATATGGTTTTTTTCAACAGGGTAAAGCTGTAATACGTTTCATCACATAAAATAAAAAAAATTGTTGTGATATAAAATAATATTATATTTTTTAAACCTTCGTTGTTTTAAAAAATACTTTTTAACAAATAATTCGGTATTTATTAAAAAATATGGATGAATTCATTCGTATCATAGTTATCAATGTGAAAACATTTTATTCAGAAAGAGCTTTTGGACCAAAATTAAAAAACACGTTTAGTTGGTAAAACAATAGGTACAGAAAATTAAATAAAGAAATTAAAAGAAAAGCTTTAAAATTAAAGATCTAAAATCGAACAGAAAAAAAAAAGAAATATAAACATAATATAATACGCGAATAATATAACTATAAACACAAAAACCCAAACACAAAACAAAAAAACAAAATTACAAAAACAGACCAAAAAACCCAACAACACCGATTTATTTAATACTGTTCAAACAAACGTTGTGGCTGGGCCCAACAACATCCAAACATCATTTTCATAAGCGATATTTCTACAATATCCTTCACAACCACCAGCAATTAAGATATATCATATTGAAGTTCTGATTTTGAGGTTAGAGTGGATATAAAAAGAAGTTTTGTAATCTGTGAATTTAATAAGCTAAAACTTTGATTATTGTTGACTGAATATATATAAAATTTAAATTTTCGAATAAATTTTGTGCTAAATTTCTGTCTTTGACGTTTTACTATCACTTTTATTTGATGAGAATTTTTTTTTATTTTTTTTATTAACATTTCTCAACTCAAAACTGAATATTGAGAATTTTTTTCAAATTAAAAACTAAATTTTGGTACAAATCAGACTTTATAATGACCTTTTTTTAGAAAGCTAACTGAGGCGATGTATTGTTTTTAAAAATTAAAAACAATACTCATATTTTGCATTGTAATTAATATTTTGGTAAGTTTGGCTTATATTTTATTAAAATTTTTCTTGATTAAAATTTGTCTTGACTCTAATCAGGACTGCGCGAGCTTTTATAATATTTTATTAGGAGATTTTTTGACGCTACTAATAAGGAGAGCATTGGGAAATAGATTTGGCTAAAACTGCAGGATATGATTCTTTGATAACAAAAAATGAGCCCGTGTTTTTCTTTTATGCTAACAGGTCCTAGAGACAAAGATATAAACAGTTTTTTAAAAAAAAGCGGTTATAAAAATCTTAATGATTAAGCAACTATAAAACCCTTACCGAATAATTTTATATGGCTTACATTAAAGTATTTAATCAGTACTTTCTTTTATATTTTAGGCATTTTTCTGTAAAAGTTTTAGATTAGCTATTTAAGTTCTTACAAATGCTTCTTTTTATTATATTTTTTAAAAAGTAGGGTACCCCTCCTAGTATGTGTGATTATTTAGTTTTCAAAAATTAAAAAATATTTATGTTTCACATATTTATCATTATTTTGGTAGCAATATGAAAAGCAATAAGAGTTTGCGATTTTAGGCTAGTAAGTTTCTCTGTGAAAACTGAAAGTATATGAATATTCTAAGTTTAATGGACAGATGAAAAATTCATTTTTGAAATAATTGAACTTGACAAATGTATTGAATACTTTATGAATGTAAATCTAGACCTTGAAGCTATTAATCCCGCGAAACGTAACTCAACAAATTTTTAAGTTTATTGATTAATTTAAATTAAAAACCTCGAAAAATCAAGTCCAAAAAAGCCAACCAATAACCAAATTTATCGATTTTATTAATAAATAAAAGATGAAGTCCCATAGCAATTTGCCCCACAAAACGCAGTAAGTCAAAGATAAGTAACTAGATCTTATAAATAAAAAAATCAAAAATCAAAAAATTTATCTTACTATCTAACATAATTTTACTTTGTTTCAGTTTTCAAAATTATATAATTGATAAGAAATTTTCAAATTACAAATATAGTATTTATTATACAGGTGGTATTATATGAAATTGAATATGAAAACTAGTATTATTTTCATTTTGAAAGATGTTTTGTTTGCTATATACCTGTTATCGACGAAAAGATATAGTTTTTATTATTTTGATCGTAAGTATTATTCAATAAGTTAATGAATTTATCTAGTAACTTAAATATTTTATATAGAAAAAATAGAGTATCATTAAATAGTATATTATTCACTTAGGGAGTAAAAACGAAAAATGACTTAAACCGTATGTTAAATGTCACCCGAGCCGAAGGCGAGGGTGACAAACATACGATTTAAGGGATTTTTCATTTACTCCGTGGAGAATATACGATTTTTTTACACAGGCAGCGTACAGTGGGTACCTTACTTTTCGCTGAGAGGGAGTAAAGTACCTACTGTACGCGCCCTGTGTAAAAAATACAATTTTTCATGCTAACGAATTACGAAGATTTCAACGTAATCTACATTGGCTGTAACTCATGGTCGCATTTTCAAAGCAAATGAGGTATGTCTTCAGATATTTATGATACTATTTCACTATGTATATTGTAAACAATTCTTCGTCATTTTAACACATCAGAGTGTTTCAGCTGAAACAAGAGTTTTTTGAGTTACAATTTACACATAATATTTGTGTAATATAAAAATAGTTTCATAATATAAAGCGTTCGTCATAGATTTAGCCACTATAGTGATTTTCCTGGGTTAAACGAACCCACAACCTCTAAGCAATTCATAAACTCAAATTGATTTTATGGAGATCAAATTTTTCAAATAACTCTTGTTAATTTATTTATACAATCTAAACATATAAGAATGCTTAATTAGATTATATGAGAGTCTTGTTAAAAATGTGGTTTTTGAAATTTATTAATATTAATTAAAATTTTATGGAATTGAATATCACTCAAATACGCTTTGTGTAAGCCTATTTCCTTGTTAGATAAAAAAGTTGGCAACTGCTTTGGCATTATGCTTTTCCGTAGAGCTCATTGAGTTAAAAAAAAATTTAATATGTTAAAAATTTTATTTTATTTCTAATATGATACAAAGTAATTGTGAATTAAAAAAATTCATGAATACAGTTGAATTTTGTACTGATTTCTTCAAATATCTGGTAAAATCATAAAAATTAAAAATAACATTATATATTCTTAATTAATGTAACGCAAATTTTATGCAAATGTTCATAAAATCCATTCTGCTCTAAATTAGTTAATAACCTCATGCAAGCAAAAAATTACATTTATTCCTGCCTCATCAATAATGGTCATTTTATTAACTTTAAAAGCGGTCCAAAAGAAAGATATATCTGACTTCTAAAATTTGGCGGGAGGAACGTACTTTTCTCCTGCTAAATTAGAAACTTATAAATGATTAATATTTTATTAATAAATTATTGATTTTTATTAGGATTAAAGTATTCATTAAATAAACTAATAAAAATAATTTGAAAAATATCAAATTTCAATACAAATCGATTTATTATAAAATTGTAAACATTTTAATACTAAATTTTTAATTTCAATTATTTTAGATTGTACCCTCTTTTTTCAAGTTAGTAAAATAGCCACTGTTTATGTAAGAATATAGTACATTATGCAACTTGAAAGTAAAATCGCATATTTCTTCCAAGGGAGAAAATATACTTTATTCTCGTGTTGCATATTTTACTTTATTCCTACCCATGGCCACTTTATTAACTGCAAAAAAGCGGGTTCAATTGAGGTAGATTTATTTTTATAGATGAAATCTTTAAAACATAAAGTTAAAAGTAACTGTGATTAATTTAAATTTGTATTTTTAAAGTTTCGTATATTTTATTATGTATTTTAATCAATATTGTCAATAATTGAATAAACAAATATTAGTAATTGTTAAATCAAAATGTCAAATAAATACATACATACATTCATACATACACACTTTCCGCAAACCAATTTTTTTAGACTCTCTGAGTTTATGCACAAATTAATCAAAATATACAAAAATTTTTTTGATAAATACAATGCTTTTCTATGAGAAAGCAAAATTACAATATATTGAATATTTAATTATATTAAACTACATTGAATTGATACATGATTTAATTAAGTAAATAGGCTTCAATGATTATTTATATCATCAAAATCTATGATTTCTATTGTTTTTTATAATTAATTCGTAATAAATAAAAATAAATAATAAGAAATGACATTAAAAATCACGACAGTTAGAGATTCAATATATTTTAATTCTTTCTAATAAGGTTAGGCTTACAGAATGCGTTTTTAAAATTAATTTAATTTCATGAATTTTTAAATAAATTTTAATTTATTTCAAATAGTTAATTATGATACAAGAGTCATATGAGGCATTTTAAAGCATAGCCAGTTCAGCGCTTGAGCAAAGGTGCTAACGTTGTGCTGTAAAATGACTCATGTGATTCGCGTATCATATACTTATTTATAACATGTGTGTCTTATTCGCTCAAACTATCTGTACTCTTAAAAATCAATTAAAAACAAATACTAGGCGTCCCACGAATGATAATTTCGAAAAAGAAAGCAAATTTTATAGATTAACAATCGGTATTACGTTTACATACAATGACATTCTCTGTCACGACATAGGTTGATGAAGTATAGACGTATAAATATATATTGCGCAAGATTATCGATACACACTATTCGTAAAAAATTGTTAACTTTATAATTAAAGTATAGTTGTTCTTTAAGCTTTAATAAATAGCAATCATAATAATTTGAAAGATATTCTCAATACGATCCAATAAAGATTCAATTTTAAATGTACAGCATTTATGACTTGAAAAAGAAATAAAACTCAAAGTCAAAACTGAAAGTATTATGTTCTTGTCTTAATATGCACCTTAAGGTGGCTCAAGCGATTTTTTCTAAAATTGTGAAACCATCCAAAATTTGTATTAAAATATTCTTTATATCGTAATATTTCGATATTTATTTTGAAAAATAGAGGTTGACGAACTATTCTTAAAGAAAAAGATGTTTTAATAATTGTAATTAATACATGTGCTTTTATGGGACTGAATCATAAATTAGGTTTTACGTTGATATAAAAAAGTACAAGTTAAAATAAAAATTATACACTTATAGTTTGTTTCACAAAGATCATTTTTCAAGAAGAAAAAAAGGACTTGACGAAGAAATACAAGAGAAAATAAATCTAAAAGAATGCGAAATAGAATTTGCTACACATTATGGCAGCTTCTGCGCATGCGCGTCAGATACAGACGCCATACGTAAAGCTAACGTGCGTTCAGAGTGCTTGTAACCAACAAAACAGCAGGGACGTACCAAAGTAAAACTTGTAATGAGAAACAAAACAAATTTATTTTTTTTTCTTTTTTATTACTTTTGATTACTTAAAATTGTTTTCTTATCATAAGAAATAATCAATAATACTATTTAATTAGTTATAATAGCTCTATCAATAAAAACATTTTGATGTCGCAGACAGGGCCCCGCTTGATACGGCACCAAGCGCTTGAGCCACCTTAACTTAATAAAATGATTCTAAACTTAAATCTACGCTAAGAAATCTAAGAAAAAATTTTATGCGAAATTCGCAGCAAATCCATTTAGTAGTTTTTGAGATCTGTTAACTAAATGACTACATTCACACACACGCACGCACGAACGCACGCAAGCACACTAATATACGCACACACACAAACTTTTTGCAAACCACTTTTATCGACTCTCTGGATCTAAATATATACAAATTTATATAAAAATATTAAAAAATCTTTTTTATCATTTCTCTGCTTTTTTTATGAGAAAGCAAAAAAAAATAAGTAAAAATTTTTATTTAAGTAAGCAACGTCTGCGACATTAACCATTATGCCTTAAAAATTTCTATTGGGTCTACTACAAACAAATTTGAGGAGCGCGGTGGCGTAACGGATAGAGCTCTTGCCTTCAACACGGTGGGCACGGGTTCGAATCCTGGCCAGGCACCTCTGACTTTTTTCGAAAGAAAATTAGTGTATGTGCTACCCATATCGCGACTCTTACAAAATCCGACCTCATTGAGTATCGGTTGATTGTTGGTCACATGGCTGACCATCCATCGGTAGTCAAAGTTTTCGGTATGGTGGGTCTGACAGTCTAGCCTGATGTAATGTGTTAAACGGGTACCGGGCTGGACTCCCTCGACTTCACCATATAAAAAAGGTTAATCATATAGAGGACAAAATCCTTTATATATTAATCTTTTTTTAAAAAAAAAAAAAAAAAAAAAAAAAACTACAAACAAATTTGACACATTTTTTAATTAATGATCAAAATAATAAATCGATTTGAATACTTTTTCAAATGAATGAACTTGAAATATGTTTTTCCTTTCTTCCACTTTTTCTAATCTAGCAAATGACTGTATTTAAAAATTTTTTTTTATGTTTATCTTTTCTTCCGAATCGAACTTATCGAAAAATCTAATAAAATATCATTAATATAAAAACTCACGCAGTCTTGATTTGAGTCAAGACAAATTTTTTATAAAAAATATAAGCCAAACTTGTTTTTTATTTGTAAAAGCAATACATGACCTCAGTTAGGTTTCTCTAAAAAAGGTCATTATAAAGTCTGATTAGTACCAAAATTTAGTTTTTAATTTAAAAAAATTCTCAATATTCAGTTTTGAGTTGAGTCGAGGTAAATATAAAAACATAAAATTCTCATCAGAAGTGAGTACTGAGAGAAAAGTACATAAATTTCGTTCAAATTAGCAACAAAAAATTCACGAAAATTCTGTGAAAAATATTAATATGTATTCGATACAATAATCAAAGTTATAGCTCATAAAATTCACAGATTACAAACCTTGCTTTTTAATAAATGAACTTGGAATAAAATACTTTTAATATTTTTTCCGCTTTCTGTTATTTTAAGACTACACGTGTTTCTTAATTTTTGTCCAAAAGCTCTTCCTTAAATAAATGTTTTTGCATTGATAATTATGATACGAATGAATCCATCCATATTTTTTAGTAAATACCAAATTATTTGTTAAAAAGAATTTTTTAAAACAACGAAGGTTTAAAAAATATAATATTATTTAATATATCACAACAATTTTTTTTATTTTATGTGATGAAACGTATTATAGCTTTAAACTTTTAAGGAAATTATTTGTAATTGAATTTTCGGTAAGCAATTGTATTTATATAAAAACAATGAAACAACTGAGTTTCGAAATTGCTGTGCTTTAACATGTGTATAAAATGAATTTTTTGCACTCCGGCCGGAAAGCGGCAACTTTCTAATCAAACGAATCGAAAACCACTGAGCAAATAATTTAATTAAAACATATTGAAAATATTGAAACAATTCATAAGAAAAATAAAAATAAACCCCTTCTCATTATATTTTATTAATTAACTATTTGTTAAGAGTTAAGATAATCAAGTTTTTAATAAGGTACAAATTGTAATATTGCATATCGAGTTGTGCTAGTATTCGTCAGTGTTTCGCGAATCGTGTTACTTTTCGTCCGAGTCTAACGTGTCGTGCTTTTTTTCGTTGGAGCTCCATGAGTCGTGCTACTTTTCGTTGAAACTTAGCGAACCGTGCTTTTTTTCGTCGGAGCTCCATGAACTGTGCTAGTTTTCGTTGAAACTCAGCGAACCGTGCTTTTTTTCGTTAAATTTTCACCATTCGTGCTAATCTTCGTCAAACCCTGTGAACCGTGCTTTTTTTCGTAAGGGAAACACGAACGGTGCTACTTTTCGTTAAAACTCTTTGAACTGTGCTTATTTTCGTAAAAGCCTGAGTCGTGCTTTTTTTCGTACGGGACGTCGATTTAATTTAAGTAAAATTCTTCAATATTATAGAAATTAAATTTTATTTTATAAAATTTTGTTTAAAATGTTTTTTAAATTGAAAATTGATGTGATATTTTACTTTTACGATTATTTGCCTGAGTATATTAATGTAATAATGTAAAGAATATAGCTGGATAAGTACGTTAAAATGGCCTGTCCTTCGTTTTTTTTAGAATTTAGCCTATTTATTTATCATGTCAAAAAACTCCAATCCTGAAAGTTACAACTCGCTAGACTCAAAAGTGGCTTCCTAACCTCAAAAAATGTGATTTTCAGTTTTTTAAGCATATCTCTGCGAATTTTTAACCGATTTGGGTGATTCGAAATCGAGTTTAAAGGGAATCATAATGCACACATAAGCTTATTAATTTTTAGAGGTTTTCAAAATCAAAACATAACCTAAAAATGGGTTTGAAAATTTATAAGTTGCGTAGAAAAAAAACTATTGTTTGGTTTTTTTTTATTTCACCTCAAAGTCTTCTTTTTATTTAACTTTTGTACCATAAATTTTTTTAGATTTTTTAAAAGGGTGGAAAGTAGTTAAAATGATGAAAAACTGAAATTTCCACTCATTTTTGGGATTTTTAGAGTATTTTAACAATTTCAAAGTACAATTTATGATGAAACATGAGTTCAGCGACCCAAAGTACCCTTTAATATGAGTTTTTGGTTACATTTTTCCACAATATATTGCTCAAATGTCGAAAAATAACCTCAAAAAACGCGTTTTCATATTGCATACGAGGTAAAAACTCACGTTATCTCGGTAATGATCCAAGGTGTTGACTTAATGTTTATTGAAAACATCAATTTTTCTTCAAAAATGCTATATTATTAATGACATAAAAACTCACATTTTTCATATTTGACACAGTGCTTTTGATGTTAAGCTAAACACTTACCTTTAAAATAAGTTATCTACCAACAAATTCGTTTAGATATGATCATATCTCCACAACTTTTAATCTTTTGGTGATATGTCATTTTACAGCTGTCACTGGGTAGCGAATGATGCACACTATTCAAACTAGGTTCACACCTTTTGTACAATCTTGTTCCTCTATTTTTTATGTATATAGTGAATGTGCCACCAATGCTCCAGTAGATATTTCTATAAAACGTAAATTTTTACATGGATAAAAGTTCGGAAATTTTATCCATGTAAAAATTTTCGTTTTATAGAGATATCTACTGGAGTATTGGTGGCACATTCACCATATACATAAAAAATAGAGGAACAAGATTGTACAAAAGATGTAAACCTAGTTTGAATAGTGTGCATTATTCGCTACCTAGTAACAGCAGTAAAATGACTTTTCAAAAACATTATAAAAAAATTAAAAGTTGTGGAGATATGCTCATATAATGGTAAGTCACGTTTCTGTTGAATAAGTGAGAGTATATGTGCCAAAAAAATAAAATAAAAAACGCTGTTAACTGCCTTACCGCAGTGCTTTAGAGTTCTTTAAGTTCGAGTAATTAGACTTCATTTTTTAAAATGTAATTCTAATATAAAAAATGATTTACCGGTAATATTTCCTAATATTTTTATAAAGATCATCTGAATAAAGTTTCATAATTAAATTTGGCATTAAAAAAATAATAATATAATGAAAAAAAAGCTTATTTGATAAATAAAAAAGCAAATCAATAGATCGTGCAAATTTTGGAACATATTCATCGAGTACTTCACGTAAAATAAAAAAAAGGAAGAAAAATCAAAATTATTTTAATTCTTTACTTATAAAAATTATTTAATGACAATTAGTTTATTATAAAATATAAAATCATTTAAAAATTTCAAAAACACGATATAGTTATTTTCTTGTTCTGAAAATAAAATAATGAGAATATTTAATTTTCAGTCATATGCAGTAGGCTAGAACCACTAAACATATCGTCGGGTTGGCGGAAAAACATCATAACTCAGCTAAACTCTGAAAAACGTAACAACTTGGTTTCTACGTTTTAATTCAACTTAGCGCTCAAAAAAGTAGTAATTATAAATAAACGTTATAACTCCTATATTTAAGCATAAAAGTTATAACGTTTTTATGGCCAAACCCGAGTTACAATTTTTTCATACGCTAAGTTAAATTACAACTTCTTAGTTGCCGAAGCTAAGTTGTTACGTTTTTGAGCTTGGCTGAATTACGATATTTTTTCTCCCACCCGACGATATGCTCAACTACACCCAACGACAACAGCCCACTGTTTAGATTGTGGTCAAAAAAATTTGTATTAATAGAACATACAACGATATTCCAAATAATATTTAATATTATGTGTAGTCAAAAGTGCAATTAAGAAAGTACTTGATCATGTGCCACGTAAAAATACTTTTAAGAACACCATGCCTGGAGAAAAATGGTTTGAGTTATTTTTGAATAGGTATCCTGAAGTCAAATTAAAAAATACTGAAGTTCTATATAAAAGTAGAGCTTCAGTAACAGAAGAAAATATTAAAGATAGGTTTGCTGAACTAAAAAGCTATTTGATCAAAATGAATGTATTAAATATATTGGAGGATCCATCACCAATCTACAATATGGATGAAACTAGTTTACAGTTATATCCAATAACTGGGAAATTGTTGGCAGCAAAAACGCAGAAAAATAATTATTATAATTCACCTGGGCAGGAGAAAGAGACTTTAACAGTCCTATGTAGCTATGGTGCTGATGGAACAGCTATTCGGCCAATGATTGAGTATCCACATAAAAGATTTCCACCAAAGGACGTTGCAACATCAGTACCAGAGGGATACGTTATTGGATGACTGCAACCTCCTTAAGGGCTGGATGACTGCAGGAACATTTTTTCAGTTTATACAAAATGGATTTTATAAGCAGTTGGTACAAGGCAAAGTGCAATTTCCAGTATTTTTATTATTTGACGGTCATTCTTCATACTTGATTGTGCCTCTCAGTAATTTTTTTTAGAGAAAGGAATAATACTATATTGTCTATACCCTAATGCCACACACATATTGCAACCTAGTAATGTGGTCATCTTCAGACCAGATACAAAGAATTGGCAAACGAAGGTTACTCTTCATAGTCATTCAAGTATAACATAAGCCAATTTCGCACCTTTATTTAATAAAGCTTTTATTGAAGCAATCCTAAAGTTATTAAGAAAGCTTTTGAAGTGTGTGGTTTGTATCCGTTTACTCCAGACAAACCTGATTATTCTGAATATATCAGTACTAGAAGGAAAGAAATGAAAAAAAAGATTTAGATACAGATATTGTTGATTTACCCTCAAGAGTTAATACCATCAATTCACTACAAATTTCACTTACTAACCTTGAAAACAAAATATCACAAGATGTAATGGATTCATCTAAAGCTGCAAAAGAGTAAGATGAAGAGCCAGTGAATGAAATAGCATTATATAATATATGGAAAAATTTGAAAGCTTCTACGGTTGAGATCACAATAAGCAAACCTGAAGAGTTTCTATCGAGCAGTTTAGCGGTTGATAATATGGATTTGTGTACAGAGTATCCAATTAAACCATTAGAAACAGTAACTGTGATTCCAAAAGATGATCTCTTTCTTATTAATAATATTCATGATATTCGAATAGAACATGAACATTTAATACCTGCAGGTAATTCATTTCTCGCACATGTATATTATATATTATTCACTTCTAGTCATTCCTACACAGCATGAAAGCTTGCTGCAAGGTTTCAGCAATAAAATTATCATTACTGAAACCTTGCAGCAACCTTTCATTTTGTGTGGGTTTCTGTTTTAACTTTCAATTTACAGGTAATAGGACATTGATTGATCTACAAGAAGTAATTATATATGACACATTTATGAAAGAAGATCTTGTTTTCAAATATTCAAATGAAACCTTGACTACCATTAATACACCTGTACAATCATTTGAAAAAATATGCTCTATCATATCGATCTCATGGTTGAATCCATAGATAAAATTTTTTTAGAATCTAAACAATTTGATATTAGATCAAGAGAAAAAAACTCAGACTCTCTTAATGTTGTTGACTCAACAAACATTGACATTAATGTTCCTCAATCTAAGCAAAACGAAGGTATGTAAGCATGCATTTTTCTTTTATTATTTGACTCATGTAATTTTGGAATAACAAAAATTATTTTTACAGATACGCATAGACAAGAATTGCAAACTTCTATACACAGTAATAATGAGCGAATAACTGAGAATACATCTTTAGAAGCACTCGAGTCAACTAAATCAGTAATAGATCATAAATCATGTACAAAAATAATACAATTTTTTAATTTGATCCAAGTGGTACGTATACTTTTTTCATTCTCATTTAACTAATATGATACTCTAAATGAATAACGGAATAATTTTTACAGATACTTATCGGAAAGAATTACAAACTTCTATTCACAGTAAAAGTGAGCGAACAACTGAGAATACAATTTTAGAAGCACTCTTGTCAAATATAATAAACAATGAATTATCACTAGGTTCTTCAACTAAAGAAAATAATAATACAGCAGTGTATGATATTGTGAATATTTGAAAACAAGAACTCCATTATCCCAGTATCAAAGACAAAAAGAAAGCAAAGAGTCATAAGTCTACAATTTTTGCAATCACTTCAGAAGGGTGGAAGACACAACAAAATGAAAAATCGAAGAAACAGCAGGAACAAGAAAGACTAAAAGAATTGAGAAAGTTTGAAAGGGAAATGAGTAAAAAAATTAAAGCAAGAAGAAGATAAAGAAAAACACCAGGAAAAACTGAAAATGAAGATGTAAAGAGAAGCATTGAAGGAAGAAAAAGAAGCTAAAATGAAGATGTTGTTAGCTGAGAAAGCTAAAAGTTTAGATCTTGCCAATTATGAATGCTCTACCCCAAAGAAGCGGAAAGCTCTGAAGAATATCAGTAATGTTAAGGTAAATTTAAAAAATATTTAGTGTTTATACTATTACTATTATAGTTGATTATAGTCTTTAGAATTTATAAGTTATTTACTGTGATCAAAAAGAAAAGTATTCTTACTTATAAGTTCCATATTGATATTAATATATTTTTTAAATATTTATCTAAATAAAATGTTATATAATATGTAACAAATTTTATATTGTTCATATACATATAAAATGTACCGATATCTTTTCTTTATAAGAGTTCAATAAAGTTTTGAAAAAGTAAATAAGAACATAATTACATTCTATTGATTCGTTTATTCGATCGGTCATTTACTGGCACGCATCCAGTCATTCATTAAATCTCAGTGGTCATTCACTAGGCTTCTGAGGAGATCTTACAATTATTAGTTATTATAAATTTTTATGATTAAATTATCTTAGTTTATCATTTCAGACATAAAGTTAACATGATTATGAAAAGAATTAATAAATTATTTTGTTAATATATCTGAATACTATAAAAATTCAGAGCGATGAAGGTAGGAGTTCAACAATTCGGTCATTCACTGGTCTGATTACCCAATAAACATCCTATAATCAAATTTTAATATTTCAAAATCTCATTTTCAATTTATGAAATTCAGCAAATAATGTTATATAAAAATTAAAGAACATATTTCACACGATTTAAATTAAAAATTTTATTATACACTTTTTTTTAAAATAAAATTTTATTTCATTTCTAAAATGCATCAAACATAATAAATTATTCAAAAATAATCACAATTTAACGGTATTCATTCTTTTTAAAATTCACATAATAAATTAGGATATAAAAATTTAAAGAATATATTTTCCTTTAGTCAATAAATAAAATCTATTTCAAGAAAGAAATTTTTAAATAAAATTTTTAGATAAATAAATACTAGTACATTATTGACCAAGGATGCATATTGATCATTCTCGGCGTGTGCGAACTTTTGGGGCCGAGCGTAGCGAGGCCTCGAAAGTTGCACGAGCTAGGATGATCAATATGCATCCATGGTCTAATATACTATTTTTTTGTCCCGAGGCCGAGACATTTAAAGTTTTTCCGTAGGACGCAAAATGGTCATTTTGCGGCCTCGGGCAAAAAAATATTTTTTTCGTCCTCAGGCTAAAAATGAATTTTTATGTTCTGTATACGGAGCACAAAATAGTGTATTCTTGTCTTAGGCTGCAAAAGAAAAATGTGTATATCTAATGTATTATTTTAATAAAAGTTCGCAAAAAAACGTTCTCGATGTCGCTGATTCTTGAAATTGAACTGAATGACCTGCTTGCTTTCCTCAATATCGCTATCTTTTTCTTACATATACTATACTAGGTATGCGTTAACGAACGACGTAGACTCAATATATGTGTATTATGAAAGAAAAGGAAAGGGCGAGAGAAAGACATACATACGAGTTTCGCGTGCTAAACCTTTTTTTTCTTTTTTGAATGATATTTTTTAGTTATAATTTTTACAGATTAGCTTTGTTTTATATTTTGTTGTATTTTTGTTTAATTTTAATGTTATATCTTAACATTTATTAGTTGTTTTTATAATCGAATTTTTATTCAATTTTTTTAAAACTTTTTCTTTCTTTTTTTTAAATAATATTTTTTAATTATAATTTTTATAGTTTAGCTTTATTTTATATTTTATTGTATTTTTGTTTCATTCTAATTTTATATTTTAATAATTATTAGTGGTGTTTATAATTGAATTTTTTTTATTGTATTTTTTTATTGTATTTTAAGAATTATAAGTTATTTATTGTTTATAATTGAATTTTGTTATAAAATCTTACTATTATATAAAAGGACAGCGTTTGTTTAAGGGGAATCCTATACCGACATAGAGTTCTACCTTATCTACATTTAAATTATGAATTTTAATAGAAATTTAACTATTCATGACTGAAATTCGTAGGAGAGGCATATTCTTAACATGCCGAAGAATTTATTGCAACGTTAAAAGACAATATAAGGGTAAAAATAAAGGCGAAAACTGCTTAATACGATTAACTTTTCAATGTACTTATAAATAATCGTATTATGCAGTTTTTGTCTTCATTTTCACTTTTACTCTGTCTTTTAACGTTGCAATACATTCTTTAGAATGTTAGGAATGTGCCTCTTCTATGAATTTTATTTAAAAATAGTTAAATTTTTATTAAAATGCATAATTCAAATGTAGATAAGGTAGATCTCTGTGCCGGTATGAGGACACCCCTTAAATGTTCTCAATTATCTCAAAAACTACTAAACCGATCGTTTTCAAATTTTAAATTTAAATTCTTTATAATGTGACGAGTGTCATAGGCTATATAAATAATTACTTTTTTAATCAATAATTGCAATAAAATAATTATAGACCTAGATATTAACGCGTAGGGCATAGGGACTACTTTTTTCGGCGTTCTACAGTCAACATGCTCTATCCTTGCTACTTTCCTTGGTTGCCCAATAGGTGGCGACCAATTTTGTCTTTCACTTTATTAAACTGGTATGGTAGAAATACTTTTACACCTATGATATTCCGTAACTTCAACACAATAAATTTTTATTGCATATTCTCTAATCACAGAGTAATATTACCTCGGATTATTTAATGAAATATTTTCCTATTCCATTAGGCAGAATCAAATTTAGACAATTTTTTTAACTTTAGAAAAAATTTTATATTTTATTCAAGGAAAATTTTTATTCCTCAAATATTTATTGGCTCATACATGAGAATTTAACCTTTCATGGTTAATAAAATAATTTTAAAAATAACAAATAATTATGTATGATTTGCGATTTTTTCTAAAAATTTTATTTCAAATATATTAACAAAAAATATAAGATATTTGACCCGCTTTCAAATCATTTTAATTTTATTCAAAATACAATTTCTCATAGATTGTTCAAGAAATTTGATGTTTACAAAATTTAACTATTTTTATACAAATAAATTTTTTTTTTCATTTATTAACACAATTGCAAATAACGTTGATTTTATCATCCTGTGATATTTTCAAACAAATATTTCAGCAAATTTTCAGAAAAAATACATTTTTTCAATATTATATATATTTACCGATTTTATTCAAGAAAAAATGCTTAAGAAGAGGACGTATCATTCTGTCCTTGTCTAATCTAAATTTTCGTTATAATAAATAAATAAAATATTTTCATAGAAAAGTAAGACAATCGCCCAATAGAGCAAAAGACAAGCAAACGATTCTTTTCTATGAAAAAATATGAAATTTTGATTATTTTTCGAGTGAAGTCTGAAACGGAAAAACAATCGAATTTGATTGAGTTGATTTGACTGTTTTTTCGTTTCAGACTTCACTCGAAAAATAATCAAAATTTCATATTTTTTCATAGAAAAGAATCGTTTGCTTATCTTTTGCTCTATTGGGCGGTTGTCTTACTTTTCTATGAAAATATTTTATTTATTTATAATAACGAAAATTTAGATTAGACAAGGACAGAATGATACGGCTGCCTCTTAAGGTTAAATTGTCATTTTGAGTTTGAACAAAAATTTACATATTCAAGAAAAAAAATTTTTTTCAAAGAAATCATTTTTTCAAAAATTTTTTTATTTTGATTTCATATTTTTGCCATTTTTCAATAAATAAGTGCTGAAGGTTGAATTGTTATTTTTAGTTTATGTTTACTACAATTGACATAATTATGGAAGAAAAAAAATTTTTAATGTTATTATTTTTCAAAAATTTTTTATTCTCATTTCAGATTTTAGTCATTTTTAAATAAATGAGTGCTGAAGGTTTAATTGTCATTTTTAGTTTAACTTTTACTAAAATCGACTCAATTATGGAAAAAAAAATTTTTATTACTGTAATTATTTTTCAAAAATTTTTTAATTAATTTCATTTTTGGTCATTTTTAAAGATAAAAATTAAATTATTTTGTACTTTTTTCATGTCACTTTAATTATAATAACTTACGATTTTCTTATTGAAAATGACACTTCGTTCACTTCTTAATAGGTGGTGACCTGTTTTGCCGCTCAGTCTACTAGATTAGCACAGTATAAGTACTTATATCGCGAGGATAATGCGAACAGCTTATCAGCAATAAATTTTTATTGCACTTATTTCCTATTATTTTTGAACATTCATATTTATTAATGAATATCTCTTTCACGATTTTGATTTGCTAAAAAAATTTCCTATCGTCAATTTAAATATATTTTTTGACTTATTGGTACTAAATTAAACATATATCGAAAAATAAAAAAAAAATTCAATGCTTATTTTTTCTACAAAAGAAATTATTTTAAATAAAAATTCATTCTATTATCACATGGTTCACAAACAAAAAATGTTGTGTATTCCGAAGTTTTGTAAGAGTACGATTCAATAAATTATAGTTTTTGAGATTCTATTTCTATACCTACCGACTTCTGCCCAACTATTGCGCGGGCGAAGCCGAGACGGGGGATGCTAGTGTAAATATAAAGTTAAAATATTCAAAGAATTATCTTTAAATCTTGGAATTCTATTTAGATTAAATTTTATTCAAATATTTTTTTATTTAAATTGATGAATTTTAAATAAAATAATATACTTATATATATGTGTATGAGATATTTCAAGTTCACTAAAACAGTTGAATAATAATCGATAAAAGTGAGGGAATATGTTCTATTAGGATCTCAAAATAGAAAAAATAAATTTTAGAGCTCTAAATCAAAGTTTCTACTCAAAAGTTAAGAGCTATGAAATATTTTTATAGTTTCAAATTTTTTTTTTAAATTAATGTTTTAATGAATTTTTTATTAAAATTTATCAAACTAAAATAGAAATTTAATGAAAACATATTTGTTACAAATATCATCTAGAATGTAATTGAATTTTTTGAAATTACAATATGTAAATTTTTTAGCTCACCTGATTAATGAAAAATTACAATCAATATACAAAATAACTGCTCAAGTTGATCTGTTATTTAACGACTTGACTAATTCTTTTTTTTAAAGAATAATTAAATTTTAGCGGCAACGGGGAAATAACTGGAAATTTCTTGATTTATAGGAAAGTATAAAGAAAATTTAATTTAAAAAAAAACGTAATAAATTGTTTATCAGATATCATGTGTGTATGTATATATATATATATATATATATATATATATATGAGTAATGTCAATATTTTTTGCCAAATTTCGTTGGAATAGGGAGACCTGGGATTTTCACCAAATTATAGTATGTTGTTGTGCCTTTTGAAAAAACGTTACAGTCAAAATTTCAGCCTTTTAGTAGCCTTAGGACCAGAGCTATGATCTCTTCAATGTCAAAAAATTATCCATTTTTGCCCTTTCTTTTAGAGATTATATCTCGACTCCTTGTTAACCGATTTTAATTTACAAATTTTCATTTTTTTTTGTTAAAATGTCTAGTATATTTTATGATTTTTTCATATTTTAAAATATTAATCTCTAGCAACCTAATTTCAACAAAAAAAATTTAAAAAAAAATTGTGTTGGAATATTAGCGCCTACGATATGTTGTAGCTCCCCCTATTACATATATTGTTTAACTATTAGAGTTGCTTAACGCTAATTATTCATTCTTTTTGTAGCGTCCAAACGGTCAACACGTTTTACTTTAATAACGGGTTATAGGCCCGGTCGCGTAAAGCACAACGTTTCCACTGCGCGTGTAAAAACTTAGTTATTTTGATGAAAAAAACGCTGCCAAGTGCTTTGGCGAAATGCTTTCTCATAGAGCTCTTTGAGTTTCATTAATTTTCTTATATTTATTTATATGTGATTTTAATATAAAAAAATTGCCTAACATTAATATTTATTTATAAATTTGTACTTTAAAAGAACGATGACAACGAAATTTCTAATCGTAACTACGCTAAGAAAGAAGATAAATGAAAAATAAAAATTTTGTATGAAAATTTTTAAAATTCTCTTAAATTGAAACTGCACTGAGAAAATTAGTTTTACAAAACTTGTTTTCTTCAGACAGTAGCAAATAACTTGCATACAAATCAGTTTTCAAATATTTTTATTATTTTAACAGTATCAAATAATTTCTATGCACATTTTTAAGCAAATTCTTAGAGTAGCTTACGTAAGATCCAAAAAAAATGAAAAATTTAAAATAAAGTTTTTCCAAAATTTTCAAAATGATCTAAAATTATAACTGCACTAAGAAAATAAGTTTTCCAAAGCTTGTTTCATTAAGGCAATAACGAATGATTTTCATAATAATTTTATAGCAAATCTATCGAATCGGTTTTAGTGTAATATAAAAAAAAATGAAAAATAAAAATTTTTTCAAAATTTTCAAAATTCTTTTAAATTAAAACTGCGCCAAGAAAATAAGTTTTCCAAGGCTTATTTTTTTTAGACAATAGCGAATTACTTGCATACAAATTTTGAACCAAATCGATCAAATGGTTTTCGTAAAATAGAAAAATAATAAAAAATAATAACTTTTTTAAAAATTTTCAAAATGCTCTAAAATTAATAGTATACGAAGAAAATCAGTTTTCAAATGTTTTTATTATTTGAACGGTAGCAAATAATTACTTTACAAATTTTTAAACAAATTCTTAGAGTAGTTTACGTAAAACCCAAAAAAAATGGAAATTTTTTTTCAAAAAATTTTAAAATTTTACTAAATTAAAACTGCGCTAAGAAAATAAGTTATCCAAAGCTTGTTTTATTAAGGCAATAACAAATAATGATGATTTTAGAGCAAATCTAACGAATGGTTTTTGTGTAATATTGTTACGGATTCTATATCCTACAAAATGAATAAGAATTAATATCAGCAATATACAAAGAATGCGACGAATACACGTTCCAACAAGTAAAGACAGAAAATGCTGACTGTCATACTAACAAGTTATAACCTGCCTGGAAACAACGAAAAGCGTCGAGCGCCATAGAAAAAGAGCTGACCACCCAGCAACAGGTTAAGAAAGGGCCGAACTATCTGTCTTTGTCTAGTAGCGTTTTTTATCATTTATGTAAACACTATCCGGTATAACAAGAAAAAAATAGCAGCCCCCGCTAGATATTAGTATAATAAGTGAATTTTGTAATAACAACCAAATTTTTTCACTGCGTAGTTTTTGAATAATTAGAGACCTACCAAAAAAAGATAGGTTATATTCTAGATTGCTAGTAGGTCTCTAATTAGTCAAAAACTATGCGGTAAAAAATTTGGTTGTTATTACAAAATTTACTTATTGTACTAATATCTAGCGGGGGCTGCTATTTTTTTCTTGTTATACTGGATAGTGTTTACATAAATGATGAAAAACGCTATTCGACAAAGACAGATATTTCGGCCTCTTCTTAAGACCAGAACGAAAAGTCACTGACGGACTGATCAGCAAATTCTAATCAATAACGAATATTCTAGAAGGATAGGCACGTGGAAACAACGAATTTGGCGAGTATAAATACAGCCGGACATCCCACGAGGAGTCAGTCAGTAGACCATCAATAGAGAAATGTGGAGAGAGTAAGCAACCAACCTTTAGCCACGAACGACGGGAGTACGCACGATTGAAGCAAGCAGCAAGGAACGTATTAGGCGACGAATTGATAATAGGACATATCTCTCTCGACGAAAGTATTAATAAACTTATATTCATATCATAACTACTGAGTATTTATTTAATTCTTCACGCAAACTGACTGCTTGGGTTTACCAAGATTAGTCGTGATACAAAAGATACCCACCATCTTATAATTAAATATAAATATACATATACGTAAAAAAGTAACATAAAACTGGTGCTAGGTGTGGGGTATCACTTGTGAAGAAACTATTTTATCTATATTCAAATCAATCGAGAGGATGTTCTACGCGTACATCGCCTTAATCACCATCATTGGGTAAGTAAAAACTTTTATTACCATATTATACGTTCTTCGAGGGGAATACGCGCCCGCTGCGAGCCTTCCAACAGTTAAAATTCAATAAATTATAATTTCTATAAAATTCAAATTAAATTATTTAGTGAAAATTATACATAATTAAAATAACAGCAAGTGCTATAAATCATAAAAATAATTACAAGTGTCTATCAATATAAAATATATACAATATAAAAATATATACGATATAAAATATACATATAACAAAATGACACAAGACAACGACACACATAACTCTTCTGACAAAACAAAGCCAATACCAATCGAATATCCTCAAACCCCGGAAGATGAAGCACTTATAGAACTCCGCAACGCATTATCATTAGCAGACTGTGCACTCCAAGAAAGTGACAATAAGGGATTAATGGAATCTGCGCTAAGAAGATTAAATGACATAGTGGTCAATGATAAATGTAAAATGAACGATGCAGAGGAATATTTCGTAAAACAGGCCCGAATATACATAACTCGCACGCTTACTGAAATAAGCAAGGCGGAAGAAAAATTGAACAAAGAAATAGCCCAAGGAGCCAGATCTAAAATACCCGCAACAACCAGCGACGCAGCGGATCAACCAGCAAACGTTCCTGACACAGACGCAGATCCCCAAACTGCAGCAATGAAAATGGCACAACAGTTGTACGAATTTGAAAGAAAACACGGATTAGCCCACCGAGTGCTAATAAAATCGCCTCCAAAGGACCAAGGAGCTACACCAAACATGGATGCAATTAACATAATACAAGAACGGATCAATTATGGAACTTATTACAATCGCAGGGAAAATCAGGCCATAGGTACAAGAGATATAAACGCCTTAGCCAACAATTTTGAAGACGATGATCCTCTTGCAGGATTTGACATGTATGAACCACCAGCGAATATACACTTCGCTAGCTCTACACCACAGCAAATGGCCACAGGAACACCAAGAGAAATACCTAATAGCCTTTCATTGTATCAAGCATTGAATACCATCCCTACCTTTGATGGCAACTCTGATGTACTGCCTCTATTCTGCAGCGCAGTACGGGACATTGTAAGAACGTATGGACCGCAGTCAGAAAGATGGGTTTTAAACACACTAGCTACTAAATTCAAGGGAAGAGCAGCAGAAGGTTACAAAACGCGGTTAACTCAATACCATACAGTAGAAGGGTTGCTGGCCGATCTAACAAAACATTATAGCTATGCTGGAGGAGCAGACACGATTTTAGCAGAAATTAAAATAATCAAACAGATGCACGGCGAGAGCGCAGGAGACTATGGCCTAAGAATGCAAATATTACACAATCGTCTCTTGAACTTTTATGACTCATGCAGAATTCTACGACCTTTCGTGGTGAAAACCTACAAGAACCAGGCAGATAAAGAAGCCCTAGAACAATTTTTATTTGGATTAGACGGCGATCTACAACACCAAGTTCGATCAAAGAACCCAATAACGTTAAGAGACGCCATACATGAGGCTATTTCATTCGAACAACGTACAAGCGCGAGGCGACCAATGCAACTTTCAACTTACTCAGCAGAAAACTCAGGTCAACTAACTGATATATTATTACAAAAAATTGCTGACCAACTATCTGCAATAAATCTAACACAGCAAAATAATGCAGACATCAGACTAGCACCAGCAATAGAAATATGCTCATACTGTCGAAAAACAGGTCACTTAGAAGCACAATGCAGAAAAAAGGAATACGATAATAAAAAGTGCGATTATTGCAAGAAAAGAGGTCATAATTACGCAGAATGCTATGTGCTAGAAAACGCATTAAAACCAGGCAATATTTATAATCAAGATAACAGAGAATATTTTAATAACAATTACCAAAACTCAAATAATAGAAATATCTCACAGTATAATGGTAATTCCAGTAGTAATTATAATAATAACCGTAATAATTATAATATTAACAGAAATCAAGGCCGTAATCAAGGCAATACGTACCCTCGGTACAATAACGATAGAAATAATAATTATAATAATAATAACGAGTGTGAAATTAATAGTAATGGACTAGACAATGATTCTAGCCAAAATCAACTATGTGATATTCAAAGCAATATGGAACCTTTAAACTCCCAGGATGCTCGACGCTAGGGTCCTGTGGAGTCGAGCAGCTAAGCAATCAGGCCAAAAATACGAACAGTCCAGCCTACGGGAATGTACTATAAAATTTATACAAGTTGGAAGAAAGCCCCCAATAGTTGAATTAAGTGGGCCATTTTTAAAGTCCAGAAAAGGTCGTTTTTACGTTGATACAGGTGCTAACGTAACTATTATAAAGAAAAGCACAGTATCAAATAATATGTATATAAATCCACATAAGATTGTTTCAATAAACGGTGTCATTCCAGGTGAATGTATGTCATTAGGACAGGTAAATCTATTTCTGAATAAAACATTATTTGAAGTACAAGTAGTCCCAGATGATTTCCCAATAGATACAGATGGATTGATAGGTTGGGATATGATCAATAAATATAAAGGACAATTTAATGCCGCTCGTAAATGCCTAGAATTAAATAGCAATATATTGCCATTTATTGAAGAAGAATGCTTTATTACCACTCCTCGCACAAGACAAATTAATTATGCACGTGTCAAAGATATCAGTGAAGATATAGAATTCGTACCGCTCCAAGATATAGGATCGGGCATCTTAGTTGGCGATTTCGTAGCCAATTATAATGAAGGCAAAGCATATGCTAAGTGTATTAATACTAATGACAGCGCGGTAGAAGTAAAACCGCCAGAAGTTAAGTCAGATGTATGCAAGGTTATGAATATTATAAATAAAGAAGAAAAAATGATCGAAATAAATAATAATAAAAGAATAAATAATAATGAAGCGAATAAGAGGATGTTACGTGCACAAAAATTAAACATATCAAGCGAGGAAAAAGAGAATAAAGCAGCAAAGATACTTAACTAAACTGAATCTAAAATATCAAAGCATTTAAATATAGAAGAAATAGAAAATATTAACAAACTAATCAAAGAAAAAACAATTATAATTAAGTCACCTGGAGAAAAACTAAGAAAAACACATTTAGTAAAGCATAAAAATGAGTTAATTATAGAAGTACCAATAAAAACCACAAGATTTAGACACAAACGTATAAGAGAACATTTGGAATCGGGAGGTACTAAGCCATCGGAGAACCCGTATTCCTCATTTATGTGGATAGTGACAAAACCACCAAAAGTTAATCTAACATCATCCAATTATAAATCAAAGTGTTATTATGATCAAAAGCAAAATATTAAACATCTCAGAGAAGGAGAAATGGTCTACTTAATTAAGAAGCCAAAACATCAGAAAACGAATAAAGAATATGGATAATAACTATAAAATTCTATAAATAATAAATAAATTTAGTAAAATAAAATTTTTCCGCGGCCCTTAGACGCCGACGATTGTAAAATATTAAATAAATATAATAATAATCAAAGAAACAGTAAGATAAATTTTTCCACGGCCCTCAGACGCCGACGATAGTCTCAAATATAAATTAGTAACTACAAAGTAACTATAGATATAATTATTAATAGAATCATATATATATCAAAAATTTAGTAATCAAAAAATATTAAATAAAACAACAAACATACTTATAATAATAACATGCAAATAAATTAATAGACAAGTTACTTTGATAAAAAAAAAACCTTAAAATGTATTATAAGAGAATTTAATTAAATAAATAATAAAATAATAGATATTATTACAATCAACAATTCTAGAAGATATAAAGAGAATAAAAGAAATGAGATATAAAATTATTTCGTTTATTCAGGAATTCACTTATATTAAAGTAAATATAACATACAAATTATGATTATATAAAGATATCTAATATGGCTATACTTAACTATTAAATATCCTTCTCCTTGCATTATAAAAAAAAAAAAAATAAAGAAAAGTAATACACGGAATAGTATAAGATGAACCATACATCAGGGAAACAGAAATATTCCTGATCAACTTACAGAAGACAGTAGCAGAAGAAAATAAGAAAAATAATAAAATCATCAAGAGATAATAAAAGAGAAGAATAAAGAATAAAAGAGAAAGAGAACAAAAGGAATAAAGAGTTCACACATATAATTAAGAAGAAAACTAAATTCCAAAGCGCAAATCTCACAATAATCGATGGAGCAGAAATCAAATCTTAAAATAAAACAAACCTAAACAAAAAAGTTTTATATAGATTGAACAATATTCGCAAAATATACATATATGTGTCGAGAAAAAGTAAAGAAAATTGATTTAATAATTATATTAAATGAAGAATATTCCCGCGATTAATTAAATAAGGGATAGATTATTACATAAGTAAATAAAGAACTAAGACTTAAATTATTAAAATAGCAAATATAAAATAATCCCTCCCTCGAAAGCATTGAAATAAATCAAAAAAGAAAAAGACTAAAGAAAATTATGAGCACACTAATGCTTAACTATTGTCAGGAAAATTCCTGATACAAGTATTCGAGAAATAAATTCTCAGGTTGCATACGTGCTATCTGATGAATGCCTATGGCAAAGAGGATTCACAACTGGAATCCCAAAATTTCTCTAAGAAATGGCGCCATACACTAAGAATGTATGATATGTCCGCCATAATTCACAATAAAAAGTTAAGAAAGTATCGGACCAGGAACGCAAAAAAAATATGCGTCAAAAAGAAAAAATTACCTGGTACCAACCAAAAAGAACGAGAATAAAATTTTAATTAGTCAAGGGACGGATTATTATGAATTATAAACAAAATTATAATAAAAACCTTATCAAAATTAGTTACGGGAATAATATTAATAATAACATTGACAAAAGTAATAATATTTATAGTAATGTAAAAATTAGACATGTAATAAGATTGAAAACAAAGTATATATGTATATGCATGCGTCCAAGAAATAAAAGTAAAAGGAAAGAAATATGAACAAATAAAACAAGAAAAAGATGAAGAAATAAATATATATAGAGATAAAAACAACACACAATGCAAGAAGAAGGAACAAATAACTATATAATTATAGAAGAAAGGGAGTTAAGTGAAAACTTGCATAAACGTAAAGAAGTCTTAAAATATGCGCATTAAATATAAAAAAAAAAAATATTAAAATACAAAATTATCTAGAAATGCTGATTAAAGGCATATAAATATAGATATGCTCGAAATTATCAAGAATATATCTATACATTATAACCAATATTCAACGGTAATAATTTAAATAAATTATTTAGAGTCTACAAAATAATTATATCCTTAAGCTTAATAAAAATATACAGTAATTAATCAAATAAATAACTAACAACAGCAAAACAGAAATGTTTAAACTTATAAAATAAAAATATAGAAAGGATAAAAATATATAAAAACGAAAATAAGTATCAAACTATTAGATGGCTCACATATACACTAATACACGTGCCACGATACTCATGCACATACTAATACGCGCACCACGCTTCTATAGCACCAACACTTTGCAGTCAAATTCACACGCACGTGATCATATACGATTCACAGTGAAAAGAATACCAACACTTTGCAGTCAAATTCACACGCACGTGATCATATACGATTCACAGTGAAAAGAATACCAACACTTTGCAGTCAAATTCACACGTACGTAATCATATCCGATTCACAGTGAAAAGAATACAAACACTTTGCAGTCAAATTCACACGTACGTAATCACGTATGCACCTACACAGCCTAAAGACTTCAAGCAGTAAGAGCCCCCACCGCTAGCGATCAAGCACTCAGACGCATACAGACGTAATAGGTATACGAACTGTATAACAGTGTGCGCAACGAATTGCAGCACAAAGAGGAATAAAGCACGTGTAGTATAGGCACGAACATAAGAGTACATAGACGGGCCACTCACAAAAAAAGAGAGAATTATAATTAATTAAACAATAAATAACAATAAACAAAGATGATAAATTATTTATTATATAATATACATAAATAAACACTATAATATCACTTAATATTGTTAAACATAATTGATTGAACAATGAATAAGAATAAACTCACATACCTATATCAGGACAAGAATAGGAAAATCATTAATAATAATTATAAAATTATTATATAATCATTAATAAACATACATAAACGTTATAATAATCATATAATCACTTAATATTATTGAATATAAATAATTAAACAATAAATAATGACTATATATACAATAAAATTGAGAATTAACGCATGACCCTATTTCGGGACACACCATGTTACAGTTTCGGGACACATATACAAACCATATTGTAATATCGGGACACATGAGAAAATTATTATTAACCTTGAAAGGGATAAATTAGATATAGTTAAATAATCTAAAGAGCAATTATAACCTCTAATTATTAATAAACAAGTTATATGTAAGAAAAAAATACGATATAATAAAATTTGAATATTATATTATAATAACAGGACATTTATGGAAAAAACCATAAAACTAATAAAATAAACATGTTTAAATAGAAGAAGATTTTTAAATAAAGTGCATATAATAAACTGAACTTATTGATCATAAATAAGCATAAAACATACAGTCACCTTATAACAAGGTAAAAAGTAGATAAGATTCCTGCCTAACATGTTGCAGGCATACAGGGATTAATAAGCCAAGAAAAATTAAGATTATAACAATAATAACTGACTTAAAATTTGCATTAAAAATTGGAAGCCTCCAGCTATTAGGGGGGCCCCTTTGTAATTAATTGTTAAAGAATATTTTCAGGTACCAGTACAGTTTCTAAGGAATATATATAATCAAAAAGGATGAAATCGTATCCAGAGAAGTCAAGAATAAACATATTCAAAAGCAATTGATCCAACGATGAATGCAAGGAAAACATGAACAAAACATTTTCTTTTAAAAACATAATCTTATGTAAATTTTAATGTACACAAAGAGAGAGATATATAGTCAGAATAGAAATGTATTTGATAGGTACACAACACTACTCTACATAATCCAATGTAACACATACAATTAGCAATTTTTCTCGGGGCAACGCCAGATTAGGCAAATGATAAGAATTAATATCAATATACAAAGAATGCGACGAATACACGTTCCAACAAGTAAAGACAGAAAACGCTGACTGTCATACTAACAAGTTATAACCTGCCTGGAAACAACGAAAAGCGTCGAGCGCCATAGAAAAAGAGCTGACCACCCAGCAACAGGTTAAGACCAGAACGAAAAGTCACTGACGGACTGATCAGCAAATTCTAATCAATAACGAATATTCTAGAAGGATAGGCACGTGGAAACAACGAATTTGGCGAGTATAAATACAGCCGGACATCCCACGAGGAGTCAGTCAGTAGACCATCAATAGAGAAATGTGGAGAGAGTAAGCAACCAACCTTTAGCCACGAACGACGGGAGTACGCACGATTGAAGCAAGCAGCAAGGAACGTATTAGGCGACGAATTGATAATAGGACATATCTCTCTCGACGAAAGTATTAATAAACTTATATTCATATCATAACTACTGAGTATTTATTTAATTCTTCACGCAAACTGACTGCTTGGGTTTACCAAGATTAGTCGTGATACAAAAGATACCCACCATCATATAATTAAATATAAATATACATATACGTAAAAACGTAACAATATAAAAAAAAAGAAAAATAAACATTTTTTCAAAAATTTTCAAAATGCTCTAAAATTATTACTGCGCTAAAGAAATGAGTTTTCCAAAGTTAATTTTCCTCAGACAATAGCGAATAACTTGCATACAAATTTTGGAGCAAATCTATCGAATGGTTTTCATAAAATAAAAGAAAAATGAAATTTTTTTTCAAATCTTTCAAATTGCTCTAAAATTGAAAGTGCGCTAAGAAAATCAGTTACTAAGTGTTTTTCTTCTTTTGGCAGTCGCAAATAATGCCCATACAAATTTTCAAGAAAATTCTTTGAGTAGTTTACGTAAAATACCAAAAAAATGAAAAATCAAAATTTTTTTCAATTATTAAAATGGCTCTAAAAAAAAACTGAGCTAAGAAGATCAATTTTCAATAGCTTTCCCCCCCCTCTCCAGTTAGACAAAAAAATAAATTGCATGCAGAATTTGAAGCAAATCCATCGAGTAGTTCTCGAGATATTATTGGCTTACTGAAATCATACACACACACACACACATAAAGACATTTTCTGGAAACTACTTTTTTCGACTTCCTGAGTCTAAATATGTACAAATCAATGAAAAAATTTTTTTTATCGATACAATGCTTTCTCTGTGAGAAAGCAAAAAGTGAATAAAATTACTTTATAACACAAATAAAAATTTACTAAAAGATGCGAATAAAATACAAATAAATCTGAATAAAAGGACGTGAATTAAAATTGATAAAAGAAATGAATGAGGTCATAGAAAGGAAATTTTAAATAAAAGATGCGATCAAAAATTTGATTAAAAGAAGTGAGTTAAATATTGAAAACAAAGGATGGATAAAAATGAATAAAACATGCATTAAATTTGAATAAAGATGCGAGTAGACAAGAGTAAGAAGTGTACAAGAATTTAATATGAAAGTAATGACAATTTAAAAATAAAAAATGTTAATAAAACTTTGATGAAAAAGCATGAATAAAAGTTTTATATGTATATCAGATTTTGAGTAAAAGAAATAAAGACAAGTGTTAAAAAAAATTGAAAATTTACAAAAATCACGTTTTATGTGAGATCTGAGAATTTTGAACAGTTAGAGAAGTTTTTTAATTTAGTGTAAAAAGGCGAGCGTTGGGGCAGTTCTGGGAACTGCTAGCGTTTCGGGTTGGTGACGTACAAGAGTGCGTGGTTAAAACGAACGCTATATAATATAATTTTGGAATATCAAACAAAAACAAAATTCGCAGGAGTGCGCGCGTATGGATGTTTGTGATGTGAGACAGAGGAAACGCGGTACCGCAATACAGTTTAACCTGTGTCAGAAAAAGATGAGTGCGAGAGGGATAATTACGCAAAAATGTCATATATTCCCTTCGCTCATATAGAGCTGCGTGTATATAGAATATGTATGCAAGTGCTGTGAGTACGTACATATATATATATATATATATATATCCGATATAAGTCTTGAATTCAAGCTAATACACGCACACTTGAAACTATAAATTGAGGATTGTAATTAACAGAGATGTGTATTTGTAGTTTAGTTGAGATGTGTTCATATATAGGCCAAACCTATATGAGGTATATTTATAAGTAAAATGTGATCACGAATACGTTAGTACTAATGGTACAAAGGACTATATATATGTGTGTATATGTATATGGATGTTTATATATATATATATATATGTATATAAAACCGGTCTTTTGAATGCGCGATACCCCGCGCTTGTCAGTACTGACTTCGGGTCGTATCCGGTGCACGTCGAGGTGTGTGGCAGTCTCAGATTGTTACCCTCTCCCTTTCATTACCGTATGTATTATAGAAATTAGTCTTTTGAATACGGCATTTAAAAGACCGGTCCCGCGCACAAAATATTCAGGAGTCCATAGCAGCAAACTGTAGTGCGCATTCAAAAGACCGATTTTACTTACTTATATGTATATATATAAATATATATATATGTGTGTGTGTGTGTGTGTGTGTGTGTGTGTGTGTGTGTGTGTGTGTGTGTGCACACATGTGTGCATACATTCATGTATATGAGTAAACAAATTGATACAGCTGTTTAAGTAGAGTAAGATTGAGATAAATGTAAATTAAAAATTATGTTGAGACGATTTTATTTTACAAACATGTATATGTGTATGTGTGTATATGCATATATATGTTCAGTGATTGAAAAACTTGTAAGCAAACATCCAACTTTATTAGCCAAATCTGAACAAAGTTTTTCTAAGGTTTAGAAAAATCATCCTAAGCAAAAATTAACATTATTGTGAATGGAAATGATTTTTACTCCTGAATTAAAAATTAAATATAATTCAGGTAAGATGAGTTTAAATAAAAAGGTGAAAAAGAGGGAAAATAAAGTTTACATCTTATACTAGTTACGTTACAAACTGAATAAATTTGAGGTTAGTTGTACGAAGTGTGTCGGCTTGTTGTTCGGTCTACATGTTTCGATTAACTAGAGTGAGCATGGAGCATGTCTTGTTGTTCGGAATGTTAAGTGTTCATTCGTGGTAAGAGTAGCTATATCTGTTGTTGAATCAACCATTCTCACCACGCAGTAAATAATAAATCAATATAATCACAGTAAAAAATAAATTAATAGAATTGAACTAAGAATATAATTTTTCGAAGACAACTATCGAAGTCACTATCTGCTGATGTTCGGAATGAACAGGCCAAGAAGATTGAAAATCTTAAAGATCCTATTGAGCCATCAGAAAAATCTTCCAATAAAACCTCAAATTCTAAAAATCAACCAAAAGAGAAGAAAGTAACAGAGAGGAGAAATAAGGACAAGTGTAAAAGAGACGAGATGACTATTACCGATTTATAGTTAGACGCTTGATCGACAAGTGAGAAGATTTGAAATACAAGAAGTTAAGATGTGTGAATGAATTACAGTTGTGAATAAGATGTGTCCAGCTTCATCAAAGATGTGAGAGTAAACGGAAAATATGATGAGTATATTAAAATGAGAGGTTGAAAATTAGCGATGCACGATAGCTTCTGAGAAAATTAAGTAGTTAAAAGCATTAATCCGAGAGGATTATGTTAAACAATTTATTGGGATCAAAACAGCTGCAAAGTCACTTGATCTCAGGATTCTATTATTGAGGAATTGTATGAAGAGAAGGAAGTTTAAAATGGCCAAAGCGATCAAATAAGTATGGATGAGGCAGGACGGGAAACTTGTACAATGACGAGCGAGGAGAGTGAAATTTAAATAGATAAGGACGAGGTGATACATGATGAGATGACGCTAAATAATAAACCCTTGAATTTTTTTTATAAAAGTTTTCTTTTTGGTTAGTAAAAATGTGATGAAAGGAGATCATGAATTGATCAGTAAGATAAAATTCTAGCTCTTTAATGATATCTTCATGTCTGAATGAAGATCTGGTGGTTTGTTACGTATTATTAGATGAGAATTCTAAAACAATGAGCGTAGATGAGAAAGTAATAGATGAGCAAAAGTTTAAAGTCCGTGATAAGTTAATAAACCACTTTGATAATAATTACCATGATAAAGGACTATATTAAAAGATTCATTCAAATTTTTTCTATAAATTTAAAAGTTTAAAATGATGTAAAGTGAACATAAAATCGCTTACGATGAGAAAATAATTAAATAATAGACGATATAAAATCAAAAAAAATGAAGTGAGTAAATTTTGTAAAAAGTATAAAGAAATAATTAAAAATCAGAACGTCACTTATTTAACAGTCAGTGAAAGGAAAGACGCATTTTATAATGCAGAAATAATCGCAATTCTGACGATTCAATTTATAGAATTTATCTCTCAGAGTACTAAAGATCGAGGGACTTCATAAAAAGAGTTAAAACTTCTTGTTAAATAAGATGTGTCAAATTTTGTCAATACTCGTGTCAGATGCTGAGAGCCAAAATCCTAGGCATATAGGAAGTAACTGTCATAATATAAATAATGGTATGAAGCGTTACAAATGCCAAGATTTTAGCCACAAAGCTGCAGAATGCACCTAGTTTAAATTTTCAACGAGTGCAAGCAGAACCTTTCAAAGGTATCACAAATTAATCAACAATACTTAAGATGTGTTGGGAAAGAGGGGAATTAAGAAAGGATTTGAAAATGTGTTATTGAATAATGATAATTTGAATAAAGAAAGAAAGGAAAAAGGAGTGGTAACAGTAAAAGTAGTGAGAGATTTTTTTTGAGGGTGTGAAATTCAATATGAAAGGCACTGCCAAGCTTAAAGAAGAGATATTAAGAAGCGAGAACGAAGACATGAAAGCTAAAAGAGAAGGCAAAAGGTAAACAGATTGATCTAGCATCAATTACTGTAAAATGCAATTATGCATATTAGAAAAATATAGTAATAATACTAAGCCTATGTTTTAATGAAACATCTAACTCATTCTAAAATAATATTCAAAACTCTTAATACTTCTAAAAGAAGTGTAATTAAAAATGCTAATTAAAATTCCTAAGCAGATTTGAAAACGAAGGGAGTAATAATTGAATAGAGATATATTTAAACAATGGAAATGATTAAAATTACATAAGAAAATTTCGGCTGAGACTTTGAAAGAAAGTTTACTATCTTTACGTAAACTTGCTGAGATGAGACCTGCAATTTACCTAGATTAATATTTTGATCCAGTTTCGAATGAGTTGTTTATATCAGGTGTGTACAACCTTATAGAGTTACTGAATTAAAAATACAAAAAGATGAGACAAGTAATGAGTTTCCTCTAAAATAATAACTGGACGTATAGTAGTTGATTTGATGTGTAAAGAGTCAAGCACGAAAATGTATTACACACGAAGTGCTGAACGCGAAAACAATAATTAAAATCAACTGTGAACAAGGAAAACTTAGAAACCGAAAATGAAATCAGTAATGCGGAAAAAGATGAGAGTTTGAGAGGTGAGAAAAATATTGTGAAAGATAATGGAGATATTACAATCTGGTATGCCCGTGATAGAAATAAGAAAAAGGGAGTCTCCTTTGTGAGTGGAATGTGAGGAGTTTAAGGATGTTCTATGATTATATCAAAATGTACAGAAATGCATGAAACTTCAAAATATGATAATTAAACATATAAAGAACAAGCTAGAATTTTTTCGGTATTTTTTATCGCGAGTTTTTTCTTAAATATCTAGTTTAAAAATAGTCCCAAATAACATTGCTCTTATGGGAGACTGAAGCAATTTTTGCTTATGTCTTGAATTTTTCATATACGCAATGTACAGAATTAAAAAAAACTGATATTATGAAAGTATAGGTTTCAAGGAATAATTTGATATTTTGTTTTTTATACCTCATCGGAAATTTCGCAAAGATAAATGTACTTAAAGTTTATATTTTCATTCATTATCGGAACACTATCACAAAAAAATGAAAAAGTTGGCAGCGCCGTACAAATATATATAGATATACTTATCTGGTAGTCTTTATAACAGCTGACTTACGAACGTAAGTTTTGAGGTTATAATACGAAGGAAGATTGTGATGCGTCAATAATTTATATAAAAAGTAAATGAATAATTTATATAAAAACTAAAAAAGTTAATATCCAATGATATTTTATGGTTTTACATTTATTTTTTATGTAATTTATTTAGACTGATTTTTTTCTTCTAAGATTGGTAGCTCTACATCTTTCAATGCTTTTAACCCATGTCTCCCCTATCCCCGCTACCCTCCCTTTGGCATCATAGAATATCCTTAATTGGAGCAATAGTTTAGAGTTATGGCGTTTACGTTCTGCTGATACCTCTATTGCCTATTTGCAAGCATCACAATTAAACTTTAGAAAAAAAAAGCGGGGGTAGAAGAGTAAAGAATGGCAGGATACGATTATTTTATCTTGATGATTTTATATTAGATTTTATGGTGTGTTTACTTTCTAAATATAAAAAATTATAGTTTATTTCATCACGAAATTGTGTGACAGTGCCATCACAGAGTGTTTACTCAGATATCATCGGACCCAGCGGCATGTCCTTTGAAAGATGAGAAATTATTTCTGTATTCGTGAAAAACAAGTGAGAGGTGGGACTGTTTAAAATATCCATAAGGAGTGTAAGGAATAAGCTAGGATATGATGCAAGGGTATGCTATTTATGATCTAATCAAAGGAGAGAGTATAAAGATGGCTTTTTTGACACTTACCAAAATAAGATGAAAAAGTAGATAAAACAAATACGATCAAAGAGTTTGATAAAAATGAGCAGCACTTAAACGTAGACGAGACAGCATCGAAACAGGAGGGAGAGTTTAAACTTAAAAAAGAAAGACCTTAAAGATGAGAGCTGGACCAAATACTGAAAATGAAGAGATTATTAAAGTTGCAAGTTTCTGGGATATACAGGTAGATGAAAAACTAAAAGAATAATAGGCTCTCTTTACTTATATAATTTTGTGTTATAGGCTTTAAAGGCAACCATTAATTCAGGTTCACTTAATTATAAAAATACTGTGCAAAGAAGCGATAAAGTTATTTGAAAAATAGCCATAGAAGATGAGTTGAAGTCAATGCTGAGAAATGGTAGGTCGGAAATTGTTAAAAGATTGTTAGAAATGAAAAATAGACAAAAGGCTATAGTAATGTAGATTCTATGCGGGTGTGTGAAAGAAATATAAAAACATATACAAAGCAAGAATAATTATTTGTGGACTCAAGAATACAAATAACTATGAGATGAATAAAACATATGCATCTGTGTTCAGATTACTTCTAATAAGAGCAGTGTGAAATATCATAAACAAATATAATTTTGAGACGCGATCAGTGGATGTGAAAACTGTTATTTTCAATAAAATTATTAACGAAAAAATATATGAAAATTTCTGAGCGCATATTGTACTCAGAAAAGGAGAGAAAAGACTTGGCTTATTTATTGATGTGAGCCATGTATGGGTTGCACTGGTATAAATATTTGCGGTAGTCGCGCTAAAATTAGAAAAATTTAAATAGGGAACTATTCTTATTTGTGTGTGACGAGAGAACGATAAGATATTACTGTTATTATCATATGTGGATATATATTAACTGCTAGTAATGATGTGACTAAGCTGAATGAAATTATTAATGCATTAAATAACGAATTTGAAATGTCCAATTTCGGTAGACCAAAAGTTTTTTTTTGGTATTTCTATTAAATGAGATAGAAAGAATCGGATACTGAATTGAGTCAAGAAAAATATAGTAACAGAATGTTAAATTTGAACTTAGAAAATTCACATAAAATTCCTATGAATGAATACAAGTTATTAATAATGAAAAAAAAGACATGAGAAATAGGTATAGAAGATGAGGAAATGTGTGATAAGAAAAACAACGTAAATATTCCATATACAGAAGATGTAGAAAGCAAGGTTAGAAAGGTTGTTGCAAGGTTTCAATGTAAAGTTGCCGCAACCTTTTTATGTCTCTTGCACATACCTTGCAGCAATGTTTTATGAAATCTTGCTGTGAAGTTTCTACAAAATATTACGATAAACTCTTAATAAAAGATTCAATTTCTAGGGTCTATTAAACTAATAGGTAAAATAAATGTTTTTTTTTAATTTAAATTATATCCTGCAGTTTCTGCCGAATACTTTTCTCTGAAGTAGGGATCTCTCATTAACAACATAGATTGGAATTTTTAAAAATTATGAAATTTTTATAGAAATTCATTTTATACCTAATATTTCTTGTAACAATTATATGATAGTTATTACTGAATATACTAAACAAGTAATAAGTATTTAACTAGCAAGATAAATAAATACAACAGATTTTATCTTTATTTTTGAGAAATTTTGGTTTTCTTTTTTCAGAACAGATATAAACGCGGAAAAAATTTTCTTTTTAGAAAAATAGTGAAAAGACTACAATAACTAAGAAATTTCACCAAAAAAAAGAATTTTTTGAAACCTTACTGCAAGGTTGCAGCAAGGTTATCTTCGAAAGGTTTTAATGAAAAATAGCTGCAAGGTTCCAGCGAGGTTATAGTGTTTATTATATTTAAAATATTGCTGCAAGCTTGCGATAAATTCTTACTGAAATATTTTATTGTAATCTTGCAGCAACCTTTCATGGAATGATTTTTTGAAACCTTACTGCAAGGCTGCAGCAAGATTGTCTTCGAAAGGTTTTAACGCAAGATTGCTGCAATGAGGTTACAGTGTTTCTTATATTTGAAATATTGCTGCAAGGTTACAGTAAGACTTTGCAGCAATATTTTATTGTAATCTTGCATTGTAAGTTTCACTGCAACTTTACATGCTGTGTGGATAGGTATCGTAGAAGCAGAGCTACAAACATTTGAAGGTTCCTTAAATTTCTAAGTATTGAATCTGTCAAAGCATTTTTTTAATTTTGACCCATATTCTTAAAACCACTACATTTTTAGTTTATTAATACTGTGAATATTTTTGCAAGAATAAATAAATAAACGTTATTTTACCTGTAGCGCTAATCTATTATCAGAAATTGCTTGTTATCATACAGTATTTTGATTTTTAATCAATTTGATTTTTGCAAAAAATATATTTAGATATATATTTACTCTCGTGAACTAATTATTAAACACCCAATCAGTTAAAATATTGAATTATTAACAATTCCTCATGCGCTCACAAGCTAGAGAATTTAACGAGATTTCAGAATCTTCCTGCTTTTTATTACTGCTTTTCCAGTTATTGGGCCCTTATTATGTCGTATATTCAATGATTCTTTACGAGAGTGCGTTTTCCCTTCTTGCTCGAGGATCTCGTTGATTACTGCCATCAACAAGGTTTCTTCCCCACGCACTATGGGTTACATCAGGCATTCGATACAGTTCGTCACACTACCTTACTTCGC
Organism: Anastatus disparis; assembly: GCA_017163975.1. NCBI lineage: Eukaryota > Metazoa > Arthropoda > Insecta > Hymenoptera > Eupelmidae > Anastatus > Anastatus disparis. The sequence continues at coordinate 833,188 of JAFFSR010000100.1, forward strand.
AAACGGTCTTCTCTCGATGTGTCGCACTCTGTCGTTAGATAGGTTACTTCCTATCTACCTGACCGGTGTCAGGCTATTGTTGATAGTGCTGGTAATCAGCCCGACTTTGTCGTTCTTAACACTGGTTTTTCTCAAGGCTCTGCTCTAGGGCCTCTATTATTCTCCATCTATATTAATGACATTGCTGCTGATTTTCACTCTAACGTTCAATATCTGATATATACTAATGATCTGCAAGTATACGTTTAATTTCAAATTGGTCAACTTGTCTTTTTTACCTCGCTTATGACTGAGCACGCTTCTTTAATTAGTGATTGGGCCTCGTGTAATCATCTGCATTCGAACGTTAGTAAAACTAAAGCCATTACTATTGACTCTTACCACTACATTAACATGTTACCTTCATTGACAGTAACTGGAGTTCCGATTAATGGGAATATTATTACGTTTCAATCCTCTGTCCGTGGTTGAGGTGTTTGGCTTGGCAGTAAGCTGAACTGGAAAGAATAAGTTGCAGATGTATGTAAAAAGTCCTTTTCTTTACTTTACAGGCTCAATTTCTTTAGGGAAAGAACTACTCTGGCTCTCCAGAAGCACCTAATTCAAACACTGACGTTTTCCCTACTGGACTACTGTTGTCTTGTCTATTTTGACCTTTCTGCTAAGCTTGAGCTCAGGCTGCAAAGAGTCATTCATTCTAGTGTGCGTTGCATCTTTGATGTAGGTAGGCACGAGCGCATCTCTGCTTATAGGTCCTCTCTTGACTGGTTGTCCACTGTAGGGAGAAAACGTTATTTTTCCGCTACTTTCTTATTTAAAAGGTTTTCTTCGTATCCACCGCCTTATTTATACTCTGTTGAGGGGTGATATGAGGCCTCTGACTATACCTTTTGCTGTCATAGAATATTATCCTAGGTCGTTTCTGGTAACGTCCTCGCGTCTATCGAACGATCTTCCTGCGATACTTAGAGTCTCACCTTCACTATCTCATTTTAAATCATCTACTTTTTCATATTTTCTGTCTCTTGAGAATGGACCTCAACTCTCAGTTAAAGTCTTTTGTGGTTTTGTTGCTACTCACTTACTAGTTACATATATATATATATATATATATATATATATATATATATTTTGTAACGTACATTATATAGTACGTTAATATAATCTTTGTATAAAGTATATGATAAGAGAATAGTATAAAACTGGAAGTTCGGAGAATTGCAATTCCGAGCTTCGAAGCTAAAAGTCGCACGCTGCGCGAAGTGTTGAATCGGCATTTCGTTGCGGTTGATTTACATCATCGTTTTGGACAACAACGAGTGTCAGACCATCGCCGGACGCGCTAGAGTAGTCATAAGTAGCCTCTCTCTCATATTGTATCGTTTTATAATAAACGTTAGGTCTAATCTATATCATCTTTCTTCAATTATTTTGTACCCTCACACTTCCCATAGGAGTGCGTATCATTTAAATCGCATGTAACATTTTTAGTGTCAGCAGTGGCATCAACATAACATTTTTGGTGTCAGCGGTGGCATCAACACAACATTTTTAATGTCAGCGGTGGCATCAACATAACATTTTTGGTGGCAGCGGTATGAGATACACAAACGAGGACTTTACCAAAAAAAAAAAAATTTTTTTTGAATGAAACTTAAAATGAAAATGCTTCAAGGGAATTAAGAGGAGGCCGTATAGCTCTGTCCTTGTATAATCTAAATTTCCGTTATTATTAATAAATTAAATATTGTTATACAAAAGTAAGGATATAGCCCAAAAGATTTCAGAAAGAGCAAACGATCTTATTCTATGAAAAAAAAAAAAAATTTCATTAGTTTTCGAGTGAGGTCTGAAACGGAAAAACAATTTAACTTGATAACTGCTTTTCCGTTTCAGACCTCACTCAAAAACTAATGGAAATTTTATATTTTTTCATAGAATAAGATCGTTTGCTTGTCCTGAAATCTATTGGGCTATATCCTTACTTTTGCATAACAATATTTAATTTATTATTAATAACAAAAATATAGATTAGAAAAGGACAGAGTTATACGGCTGCCTCTTAAAGAAACTTTTTTTATCTAAAGCTAGAGAGAGACAGATCATTAAAAATCACAATGTTTTTTTAGACGAATATAAATTTTTGGGGTTGCATATTTTTGAATAGTTCAAAAAACGCGTTCCGCGAGTTAACAAAAGAGAAGATCAGAACAAGAGGAAGGAAGGAAGGATGCTTATTAAAAATCATCATCACGCTGCTAACTCTTTGCTGCAAAGAGTAAGTAAATTTTTATATAAATCATTATTAAATTGTCTCACGGGGTAGTAATAGGGTCAAGTGAATGAGAAAAATCCAAAGGTGTAGAAAAAAAAAGTAAAATTAGAATTTTTTGTCATCTTATTAATAAAAGTGATTAGTGCGCGAATGCAGTGTGCGTTAAGAAGTGAAAAACACTACCAAGTGTTTTGGCGGAATGCTTTCTCATAGAGCTCTTTGAGTTTCATTAATTTTTTTATATTTATTTAAATGTGATTTTAATATAGAAAAATTGTCTAACATTAATATTAATTTATAAATTTGTACTTTAAAAGAACGATGACAACAAAATTTCTAATCGTAATTACGCTAAGAAAAAAGATAAATGAAAAATAAAAATTTGTATAAAAATTTTCAAAATTCTCTTAAGAGGAGGTCGAGTATTTCTGTCCTTTTCTAATCAAAGAATTGATTTTTTTACAAAAATTAATAATTTTAGCAGAAAATGAAGAGAAAGCCGCATCTCGTATAAAAAAAAACAAAATTTTCATTGATGAGAGAGAATTAATTTTATCGCTTCGTTTTCAAGAAAACCTTGAAAAACTTTAAACATAGAGGTTAAGGTAAACAATTTGGTTTTTCAAGCTTTTTTTGAAAAAGAAGCAATAAAATCAATCCTTTCTTATCAAAGAAAATTTTGCTTTTTTTGATACGAGATTAATTTTTCGATTAGAAAAGGACGGAGACACGTGACCTCCTCTTAAATTAAAACTGCACTGAGAAAATTAGTTTTCCAAAACTTGTATCCTTTAGACAGTAGCAAATAACTTGCATACAAATTTTGAAGCAAATCTATCGAATGGTTTCCGTGAAATAGAAAAATAATAAAATTAATAGTATGCCAAAAAAATCAGTTTTCAAATGTTTTTATTATTTTAACAGTAATCAAATAATTTCTATACACATTTTTAAGCAAATTCTTAGAGTAGTTTACGTAAGATCTAAAAAGAATAAAAAATTTGAAATAAATTTCTTTCAAAATTTTCAAAATGCTCTAAAATTATAACTAAGCTAAGAAAATAAGTTTTCCAAAGCTTATTTTTTTTAGACAATAGCGAATAATTCGCATACAAATTTTGAAGCAAATCTATCGAATGGTTTTCGTAAAATAGAAAAATAATAAAAAATAACAATGTTACGGATTCTATATCCTATAAAATGAATAAGAATTAATATCAGCAATATACAAAGAATGCGAAGAATACACGTTCCAACAAGTAAAGACAGAAAACGCTGACCGTCATACTAACAAGTTATAATCTGCCTGGAAACAACGAAAAGCGTCGAGCACCATAGAAAAAGAGCTGACCACCCAGCAACAGGTTAAGACCAGAACGAAAAGTCACTGACGGACTGATCAGCAAATTCCAATCAATAACGAATATTCTAGGAGGATAGGCACGTGGAAACAACGAATTTGGCAAGTATAAATACAGCCGGACATCCCACGAGGAGTCAGTCAGTAGACCATCAATAGAGAGATGTAGAGAGAGTAAGCAAGCAACCTTTAGCCACGAACGACGGAAGTACGCCCGATTGAAGCAAGCAGCAAAGAATGTATTGGGCGACGAATTAATAATAGGACATATCTCTCTCGACGAAAGTATTAATAAACTTATATTCATATCATACTTTCTGAGTATTTATTTACTGACTGCTTGGGTTTGCCAAGATTAGTCGTGATACAAAAGATACCCACCATCTTATAATTAAATATAAATATACATATACGTAAAAACGTAACAACAACTTTTTTAAAAATTTTCAAAATGCTCTAAAATTAATAGTAGACGAAGAAAATCAGTTTTCAAATGTTTTTATCATTTGAACAGTAGCAAATAATTACTATACAAATTTTTAAACAAATTCTTAGAGTAGTTTACGTAAGACCCAAAAAAAATGAAAATTTTTATAAAATTTTTCAAAATTCTCTTAAATTAAAACTGCTCTAAGAAAATAAGTTTTTCAAAGCTTGTTTTATTAAGGCAATAACAAATAATTTAAATAATGATTTTAGAGCTAAACTAACAGATGGTTTTTATGTAATATAAAAAAAAATGAAAAATAAACATTTTTTCAAAAAATTTCTAAATGCTCTAAAATTAAAACTGCGCTAAAGAAATGAGTTTTCCAAAGCTAATTTTTCTCAGACAATAGCGAATAACTTGCATACAAATTTTAGAGCAAATCTATTAAATGATTTTCATAAAATAAGAGAAAAATGAAAAAAAAAATTTTTTTTCAAAATTTTCAAATTGCTCTAAAATTAAAAGTGCGCTAAGAAAATCAGTTAGTAAAAGTTTTTCTTTGTTTGGCAGTCGCAAATAATGTCCATACAAATTTTCAAGAAAATTCTTCGAGTAGTTTACGTAAAATACCAAAAAAATGAAAAATCAAACTTTTTTAAAATTATTAAAATGGCTCTAAAAAAAACTGGGCTAAGAAGATTAATTTTTAATAGCTTCCCCCCCCCCCCCCCCAACTAGTTAGACAAAAAAATAAATTGCATGCAAAATTTGAAGCGAATCCATCGAGTAGTTCTCGAGATATTATTGGCGTACTGAAATCATACACACACACACACACACACACAAACACGCACACGCACACACACACACACACGCACGCACGCACACATACAGACATTTTCTGGAAACCACTTTTTTCGACTCCCTGAGTCTAAATATGTATAAATTAATGAAAAAATAGAAAAAAAAATTTTACAACAAATACAATGCTTCTTCTATAAGAAAGCAAGAGAAAAACATTTTTCGAGCGTAGTAGAATATACATAAAGAGCCGTTCTTAAATTAATAGGGCACGTAACTCGGTTATGTCATTTTTCAAAAAATAGAATTTTTTGAAAAAAATAAACTAAAAATAAATTAATGCGTACGAGCGATAAAATTCAATATTTTTTTTGTTGTTAATTATTAACTTTTTTGTTGAATTTCATTAGAAAAAAAATAATAATTTTTTTTTTTGACTTTTAGAAACATATTACTAATTAATATATATATATATATAATATATAATATAAATAATATATATAAATAATATAATGGCTGATTCCATTCAGATTCATGCAGGCCGTCACTGATCAAATTTTTTTTTTTCTTTAAAGTAATAAAAATACCTTCTATTATGTATATTAAGATAAAATTTACCTCGTAGAACGCTCGAATTTTTTTTTTACTACAGCAATTCTAGTTTAGGATGTAAAAACAAAAATTCAAAAATTGAAAATAAACCTCTACTTTTAAGTGACTATAGCTCTGCCGATTTTTTACCTTTTAGGGCGTTCTTTTGACGAAAGTGTGCGGAATTTCGTCTAGTTTTTAATGCGATCTCGATTTTTGTAATACAATTCGATCTCACTAGGTTATTTACGAAAAACCGAGAAAAGCGATTTTTTCAAACACGATTTTCTCAAAAACTATATTTTTTTTTTTGAAATTTTTATATGATTTTATTCATAAAAAATACTAACTTTTAGGGTAGGTGAAAATATGCGATTTTGGCTTATTTTTTTTTAACAGATTTTTAAACGTTTTTTTTATATTTTCGATTTTAAAACATTGATACCATGGTGCATCGTACTATTTTTCCAACTTTACGTGTTCTTACAAATATTTTTATGCTTTTATTTATCATTATATCAAAAATATCAACAATAATCTTTAAAATAAACCCCGGATCAAATATTTTGATCAATTAGAACCAAAGTTATGACGATTTCGAGTTTAAAAAAAAATGCTGAAACTTTAAATAAATATATTTACTTTGAATTTTGAATTTTAAAAAGGTGAATTTTCTAAATACTAAAATATATTATTTGGTCATTTTCAATGAACAAATAATATGTGATACAATTAAAAAAGAACACTAATGAATTGAGAACTAATGTGAATAAAAAAATTCGAATTTGAATAAAACCTTTCAATTTACTTCTTGCCACTCATGTCTCGAAGTTTTGGCAGTGTAAATTTGGTTTCGTTCACTTTTCCAACAGTGAATCTTTTGAATACCTTTAATTTCTTTTGCATTTCCTAACCATTCCATTTTTTTTGTCAGTCGAAAAACTTCTAACGCATCCTTGCGGATAACGAGAATGTTAATTGACGGAGTATATTTTGATACGTGAGTGGCGAAATTTGCAGCGTTTCTAATAAAATCTGCACTCTTCTTGGACAGATTATGCGTGGTAGTATAATGTTTAACTAAACCACCAATACCGTCACAAGCGCCTTTACCATGACCTGTTGCAGAAAAAAGCCATTTTCTGTTTACTTCTGAGTTTTGAAGCTCATAGAATTGATATCTATTTTTAAAATGAATGGCAGCTCCATTGGAAATGGTTATAATTTCATCAAGATCTTGCGTAATATGTTTTTGTTTTAAGTTATCGATAATTAAATTTATAGCTACTAGGGCATGAGACGAATCATGTTTAATATCGTCAAAGACGGTGAAATAACTGACTGTTTTATCATTTCCAAAATAGCATACCGACGTAAATATTGATATTTGGTTTTTACTCCAATGATAGCTTTGAATTTCATTTTGAAGCAGAACTGTCCAATTTTCTACAAAATCGACATGAATAACTAATTGGAAGTCATTATTTTTCGCTAAAAGTTTAATTTCTTTAATTGCTATACGTTGAATTTCTTTGACCAATTTATGAGCTCTTACAGTGAGAGCGCGCTCTCTTAACTCTATTAAGAAATTTTCAATTGTGCTAGTTTTATTCAGTAAATTTGATTTTTCCCAAACACCATAAATTATTTCTTCATATAAATCTTCTTCTGTCAAAGAAATTACTTGTAAATAAATTAAATCTCCAATGGGACATTCTTTACATTCTCTTAGTACACATTTCATATCCTCTTTTGAACAAAAAAGTGAAGAACATATTTTCAATTCCAAATCTGCAATGTCTTGTTTATTCTCTTTTTTATAATTATTCAAAGCATCTGACATAAGTTTAAGATTCTCGCAGTAAACGCAAAGACACGAATCGGTGGGTGGATGTGGTATAACCCACTTCGGTCTTAAAGCGTAGAATGTTGATTTACCAATTTTTGTTCTCATTTCAGGATTTTTGTCTTTAAATAATTGATATATTTCTTTTATACTTCGCGTAAGAAAGCGTTTGACTTTTTTAGTTTTTATACCATTTTCTTTGATAGATACTGTGTCGCATTTATTTGCACTTTGACGAGAACAATTAAAATCATCGTTCAGATAATAATCCTTTACTTTCATTACAATTTCACTATCCAAAGAATGGCCACAATAGTTCTCAGACTGCTTGTAAATTTTTTTATTATTTACTAATGATCGTGCTTGATCAATCATATAAATAGTTACATTTGGTACAACTGATAATAAATAATCTTTGGAAATATCACTTGGTATAATACTCAACAATTGCACTTTCTCAAGAAAATTTAAACAATTATCTAATGCAATTTTAATATTCTCAAGCCATTTATCATTTGTTTTACATTCATTATTTTCATTCAATGTGGGCAAATCCGTTATATCGTAGACTTTCATCATTTTACTTGCTATTTGTGAATCAAATGCATTGTTTATTTGTTTTCTTTTTCGGAGAGCATAAGATTCTCGCATCTTGATATTGATACTTTGAGGCATTTTAATTGGTGGAATGTTTAATTTCAAATTACTTGAAGTCTCGTTGAGCTGTTCTACCACAGCCTCACTATGAATAAAATCTTCCAAAGATTGTCGACTGCTTGAAGTCGATGAAATACGCGCATTTTTTACTTTATCTAATAATATTTTGTAACACGAAGGGCATACTTTATCTTCTCTAGAGAAAGAAGTATTTGGATACAAGCGCTTTAAATACTCCGTTAGATCACCTAGTTCTCTAAGCGGACTTTTGGAGCAATCATAAACAATTTTTTTGTGCCTTCCTTTCAAATCCTTGCACTTCATTTTAACAATCAGTGATGCCATTATTGATATTTTGTTAAATGACAGATCGAAAAAAATAATTTTTCTTAAACAACTTTATTTTTTATCTTCCTTTTCTTATATTTTTAAACGCGTCAAGTCGTTAATGAGAATGCAAAGAACGAATCATCGCCACCTAGTAGTGACATGCGTCAACTCCCTACAAAATAAATTCAAATTCTAGGCACGAAATTGAAACTGATAAAAAAATTGTATTCTTCAACAAAAAAAATTTTTTTTTTCAATTAAAAAATTTATATCTTCAGATTTTAGTTTTAATGATGAACAGTCGCATTTTTAAAAATCCAATCATAGATTTTTAAAATATAAGTATTTAACTAAAAAATGAAGTTTGATTCTTTTCTTAATTGTTATAAACAAAGTGGCTGAGATTTAAAAAAAAAATCTTATCTCGGCTCCTATTAGCCTTAGGGAGTTCTTTTTTTTAAATCTTCGTTTTAAACAGAGCTATATGAATATTTAAATAGCAAATTTGCAAAAGTTATAAATAAAGCCCCAGCTTCATTTATTTATAAAAAAAACATCCTCTTTTTAATGCGTTTTAAAAAATATTGCAATTAAACTTTCTCATTTGCTTTTAACGAAATATAAAAATTTGAACCTCCATGAAGAGTTTAAGCCCTTATGCAATGTTCAGCCGAAAGAAAATTATAGCAATAAACATTATGCGTGTTGAGATAAATAATAGGGAACATCTAAGCAAGAAATTAACCAATTTGCTGTTACAACCCCTCTTTCTGTTTGTATTCATAAAGGCTTCCTTTTAAAAGTTTGGAAATATTTAAAAAATCATTTTTGTAATAAATAATTAATATCCAAGAAATGGCTATTTTTTATGGTTTTTTGGCTTTTTTGCAATAAATAATTGACGAAAATGATCGCGGCAGTACTCAAATTGTAGGTTTCTTTATTCTCTAATACTTTTATTGACTACTTCTTTTGCTGAAATGCATAGGTTGCTTCAGAGAATTAAAAAAGCTGTTTTGGCTAACTTTGCAGTCTCCTGGAGCATTTTCTACCGTTTTTTTTTGGTTACATTTTATATAGGGTATGTCTTTCTATCGCTCTTAACAACTTCATATAGGTTTCATTAATCTTTAGCTGGCATGCCTCTCCAGCCGATTATAGCTGGCCTATGGGGTACTATCTGACTGCCTGTCTGCAAAATCGATAATAATAAATAAAAAATGTTGAAAAAATCTCTGGCAGGAATCGTAAATTACATCCCTCCTCTACCGTTTGGTGTCGCCACTGATCCCGATTTTTTGAATACGGTTTCAAAATTTCTCAATATGTCTCTATTGATTGGACTATAATAAAATAAAAATATTATTGAAAATTAAAAAGTTCAATTTTTTATGATAAAATGTGCATGTGTGTAGGCGTGTATGTGTGTGTATTTGTATACATGTGCATGTATATATAGATGGTGGCTACGAAAACAATCACAGCTGTGTAATAAACTACGAGAAAAACGCATCTCTAAAAGTGTGGCCAAAAAAAAACACATCCTCAAAAGTGCAGCCAAAAAAAAACAAATCGCCAAATGTGCGGCAAAAAAATACATCTACAAAAGTGCGGCAAAAAAAACACATCTCCAAAAGTGCGGTGAAAAAAAACACATCTTCAAAAGTGCGGCGAAGAAAAACACCCCTTGAAAACACGGTGAAAATTTTCGAGGGCTGTTTTTTTTCGCCGCACTCTTAAAGATGTGTTTTTTTCGCCGTACAGTTGGGGATATCTTTTTTTGCCGCTCTTTTGGAGATTTTTTTTTTCGCCGCGCTTTTGAAGATTTTTTTTTTGGCCGCACTTTTGGAGATATGTTTTTTTTCGTAGTCAATTACACAGCTGTGATGGTTTTCGTAGCCACCATCGATATATTGATGCACATGTATACAAATACACGCCTACACACATACATATTTTATCATAAAAAAATGAACTTCTTAATTTTCAATAATGTTCTTATTTTATTAACACTCCTTTAATAATTGATTTATTTCAAAGAATTTTTGATTTATTTCAAAGATTTTTCCCAAATTAATTCCTTAAACGTAGACAATTACATCATGCTCTAAATATTTTTGATTCTATATTTTAAATCTTTTAAATTATGTAAAATAAAATTAAAAATAAAATATTTATAATTTATTTTATATTATATTTTTGGAAAAGTTGCGCAAAAAGTTGCGTCACTTTTGGCTCGATAAAGCGACACGAAAAGTGATATAAAAAGTGACACAAAAAGTGACTCAAAAAGTGATGAAAAATATTGGATCATAAGTTCCGTGATCATTTTCAGGAGGGTCTAAAAGGAAGCAAACTTAGATATTTTGTATATGACAAAGAATTATTGGCAGTTGTTTTTACAAAAGAACAATCTTGGCCTATTTATACGGTATGAAATTTACCGTAGTGACAGATCACAAACGGTTAAAACACTTTCATACAAGCATAAAGCCTGACTTGAGATTTATTAGGCTAAAAGCAGCTTTACCAGGGTATACTTTTGATGTTGTATATAGACCAGGTAGAAAAGATAATGCAGCCGATGCACTCTCTAGAAACCCAGTAATTGCTGATGGTGAGGAAAATCCTGAATTACCACGCGCAGAAATGTATCAGTTGACAGATAAACAAGAAAGACAGGATTCAAGCACTAGTGGGTGTGGACCGCCAGGGAGAATTTTTATCACACGCACAGTGCATAAGAAGGGTGAAGATAAAACAAAACAAATAGATTCAAGTTCAGAAAGTTCGGAAAATCCAAAACAGAAGATTTTCATTCAAAACACAAGTGATGAAGCAGAAATTGAGAGTAGTACTGAATCAGAGAAAAATTGGAATTATGGAAAAAGAAACAATGACCCTTGGAAAAGATCGGCGTACAGAAGAAAAAGACGTGTCAAGAAAATGTTCAAAAGACGTAAAACTCAAGTAAATAGAATGGAAGAATTAAGGTTGAAAGCATATTAAGTCAAGCACAAAATGACGGTAAGCTCGCATGTATGCGAAAAAGTACAAACATGCGAGAAGGAATTCTTGCAGCGAGTACACCAGTATATAGACCGCATGTAGTGTCAGCACGAAAAGAGTAGAGAACGAATGCGAGTGAACCAGCAAACAAAACATCAAAAATTGGAAATAAAGGTATATTGAAAAGTAATAATAACGGTTACGACACAGATTCATTAATAGAAATATTGGAATATAAATATAAAACTGAAAGACAGGAAAACGTAGATAATACAAATTAAAGTGAGGAAAGTAGCAAGAAATGTATATTAGAAATGATGCCTGAAATATTAATAAAAATGCATGCTCGATTTTTAGACGGTGTGCAACAACGAGAGACAAATGGTAGAGAAGGTGTACAAATAAATATTTGGGAAGAAACATTAAGAGGGGTGTCAGAAGCATTGAGAAGCAGTGCACCTCAAGATGCAGTTAATCGAACAGATATTTATGAAAAAAAAAATTCGTTCACATATGCGTATATAAATTTAGAAAAAGAGAAAGAGAAAAATTCGTTAAGAATAAACTCGGACGTTGAAATTATGGACAATGAGACAGAGAAATAATCATATTTTGAGGACGAGTTTGAAGTAAAAGATCCAAGTAAAAATCAAAAGAAAGAAATTATGAGAGCGAAAGCAAGAGAGATCAGCATGACGTCAGTGAATCTGAGTGAAAACAACGATGAAGATGGGCCAATTAATTCTTTTAATGATGGTGCAGGTGTATTCAAGATATATGATGCAAGCGATGAATGCGCACAGTCATGGCTAGATTTGATAAGGGATGATAACATACCGAAAGATGGAAATTGCTTTTTTCATTCAGTAATAAAAGTATGTAATTTAGGAATGTCCGCAAATGAATTAAGAGGCATATTATTAAATGCAATATCATTAGGCGCATGCGAAGACCCGCCAACAGCAGAAGCTATCTTAACATCACGTGCTGATGTAGATTGTGTATTTATATTTTCTTGTGAATTTTATTAAAATATCTGCGTAAATTTTATAACAGATTATAATGGAACGCTATATTGTCATTTTAAGGCAAATAGTTCAAATAATTATAAAATTAATTTACATATTTATTTACATTTAAAAGGAAGGTATTTTACGCCGTTCCTTCAAACAAGAAAAAATAATATAAGAAGTACAGCATCGAGCGAGAACGACAATGAACAACGGGATAATGATACCAACAAGCCATGTACTCCTATTACACAGACAGATTTACTGGTGCAAAGAGAAAAGAGTCAATCACATTAGATAAGTGATACGCTTGAACGTTGCCTTGTGAAGAATGCAAGGCTATTACGCAAGAAATCGCCTTGGGCTCTGTTAGATAAGGAAGTACCACAACCATTTAGTAAATTAAAAATATTAAGAGATCACCCATTTAAGTATAAGGAAAATTTAATTAATACAATGTCAACAGATTTTCACTTAAATACAGAAATAATTCAAGCGCTTAGAGAGCGGCAATACATAAATCCAGAAAAAGTATCAAGTAGAAAATTTGCAGTCGGTGAGGTCCATGTGTCTAATGACAAAGATAATTTTATGTTCTGTGCATTCGTTAAAACACATATAGACGATAAAATATTTAAAGCAGATATTAAAAAAATGTATTAAAAATTTGAAAAAGATAATTTTACAATATGAAATTTCATACGTTAGCGTGATGAGTGATTTGTCAATGCTCTCAATTACCAACTGGACATATTTTATAGAAAATTTTAACGAAATATTTACAAATACACCTTCAATGGCAATATTTTATCAAAACAATATTCCAGTACCACCGGTAGAAGATAGATATAGACTGCTAAAGGGATATCATGAAACAGATATAGGTGGTCATAGAGGTATAAATAAGACATAAAAGGAAATAGCAGCGGACTATTATTGGAGAAATCTGAGACCAAACGTTAGACAATTCGTCTTAGGCCGTGAAAATTGCCAGACCAAGAAGCTAGTACGCGTCAAAACGTGATCGCCCATGCTTATAACAGATACACCGACAAGGGCATTTCACAAATTATCAATGGACTTCTATGGGCCCTCAACACCCACGAAAGAAGGGTACAGATATGTCCATACAGTACAAAATTGGTTAAGAGCACAAAACACCATTTCCCCTTGCTAGTGAAAAAGATATGTATTAATTAGATTTAATTAAATTCTTCGTGAATGGAAATAATATTTAAAAGTAGACTAAAATACCTTTATTTTAAGTTTTTATAAGCTCATTTTGCTTTAGCTGTAGTCCCATAATCATTCGATGAATTCTTGTTCTTATAATGGCTCCCCGTAAGATTTGAGCTGAACTACTGGATGGATCTGACTTTTCCAAACTGATTTAACTTCGGTATTAGCATCATTCTCGCGCAAATGAGGAAATTCCTGAAACACAAAAAATTTTTTACTTTTCAACAAAAAATATTAATTTATTAAATAAATTTTTATTTTTTTACCTTATTTTTGGATTTTTTAACAACTTCTAGTCATTCGATTTTAAAACCCTCCATTTGCGCAAGAATGGTGCTAATATTGAAGTTAAATCAGTTTGGAAAAGTCAGATCCATCCAACGGTTCAGCTCAAATCTTACGGGGCAGCACCTAAAATTTTAAAAATTCAATATTTGAGAAAAACAGCTTTAAAGTTTTTAATTATTATATTTTAAAATTATCAATGCTATACTTCTCTTTCATAAAATAATTCTTTCCTGTCATTTCTTATTTATATTAGCTAACAATATAAAAAAGAGATACCAGACAAGAGAACCTTGTTATCGACTAGATAAAGCTAAAATGAAAAAAGATATAAGTTATTAAAATAATCAATAATAATAATCTTTCTTACTATAAGATATTTTGTCAGTACTCACCCTTATTCACCAATGAAACTATGTATTTGTTGTCAGAATCAATAAATACATAGTTATTTGTTACTCTGATGGTTGTTAGAATTACTCGTACTAACCTTGAATCAGCTGGAAACTAAGAAATAATATTTAATATGGAGTAATCATTTTATATTTTATTTTATAATTCAAATTCAAAATTAAGAAATAAAATTTAGATTTAAAATTTATATTTTAATTAATATTAAAATTTATAAATAGAATTCATATCCAAATATGAAATAATAATTGGAATTATAGACTTACATGAATTTAATATGCAGCCGGTGTATAGAAATCCATCACACCTATTCGTACTTTTCTTTGCAGAGTATGTGCTTCTTTCGAATGAGACTAACTTGATCACTCCATATTGAATTTTCTTCTATCATTCAAAGTCCTGACCCACTCGACAGATACATTTCCAAGTTTGATGTTCAATTTCTCCAACATCTTGAAAAAGTTATATCAAGATCAGCACTATTTGGGAAAGTCGATTCAAGTTATTTTTCAACAGCTTCAGATGTAGAATCTTTTGCCACTTGTTCGTATACTTTTGTTATTTAACCATTTCCAACACTCAATGCTGACTGGGCAACTGGCCTTGATAAATCTATTAAACTACAAAAACTAGACAAACTTGCAAGTCCATGACCAACTGCACGAGTAGCAAGAACATTATATCTGTTAACTTTATACGTATTGTCCATAGCACTTTCTCTCTTGTTAGAGTTTACAGTTGCCTATTCATCACAAAAATCACAAGTCATATTAATTTTGAATCCTTATCCTCGAAAAGAGGTTTCAATAAATTTTATCTTATGATGGCACACACTGCAACACAATTTTTCTAACATAGAAGATAGAAAGTTGATATCAACATTTCTATTTTTTGCCCTGGAACTTGAAAATTCTGTTCTTTTCTGTGTAGAAAAAGAAGTAGAGGGTCTACTTCTCTTAGCTTCACGAGAATTTTTTTCACTCCTACCAAGAAATTTCCTTGGTCTCTTTTTAGATCTTGCTGTAGATCGTTTTCTATCTTGATGTTGGTTAAGAAATCTACCTCTTGATCTCTTTCATTATTTGACATTTTTGAGGTTCGTATTCTTAATGGCAATCCAAGCTTTTTACACTTCAAATATAATTTCTATTCAGATAAACGTAGAATTTCAGGCGCACATAAAAAAATATGAAATAACTCGTGAAAGTGTAATTTATTGAAAATTAATAATTTTATGTAAATTAAACCACAAAACCTACTAATAATTTTTTAAATGCACTTTAAATAAACAAACTTACTGCAAACTGACTATATAATCAGCTGAGACTGACTGTCATGTAGCGAAATGATACGAGCTGAAAGCGCGAACGCGTAAAATTCAAATTAATAAAAAGTTACATGAATAACTATGTGCCACTCGTTTCCTTACAAAATCAAAACGGAATAAAATATGGATCTAAAACTTTTTAGAACTTAAATCAAGATAAATATTTTGTTAAAATTAAAAAAATAAACTCTTTTTTTGCAATTAAACCTAAAAAAATCAATAAAAATTTAAAAAATTTAATTTAAAATAATTCTTAAAATTTTTTAAATTTGTAAAAATTATATCATTGTAGACTTAAGAGAGTATTATGCGAGAGTGTACAAAAATGAAACAAACATCTATTAGATAAATTGTAAAAAAAATAAATAATAAGTTAGTAAATAAGCATTCAATTGATAGCAAAGCGTCAAGCAGGATAGGGCTGCGAAAAGCTTCTAATTAATCAAAATTGATATTTAATTAATTAATAAGGAAAAATATGTAACAATAATACCTTAATAGTTAACAAAAAGAGACGAATTAAGCAACTTAAATATTAATAATTAATGTAAAATTAAACACAAATCTCGCCTAAGGTTTCTTATGAATTACCTTTTATTCCTTCAGAAATAAAAGTCCAATAAATAAATAAAAAAAATGTGTAATTAAATATATGAGTTCAATAAAAGAAATGAAATGGCAGAGAAAGCGACGAGAAGTTAATCTTCTCTACGTTGTAAATAAAACAACATCACAATCAATAAATTAATTAAATAAAACATGCATGAAATAAATTATACAAATAAAAATTAAGAAAAGTGCAAAAAAATGGCTGTTTGATACAGTAAACTATTATATGCATGTAGTATTAAATTTCTTGGAAAAAAAGAAATTAAATAAAAATAATTATATGCTATTAGGAACTCATTAAATGGACTAATACCCTAGAAAAAAATATTATCTTAACAACCGAATATATCCCAAAAATTCATGGGAATCGAACGCGAGTATCTTTTATGAATCAGTCAAAAAAAATATGAAAATCTAATCAGAATTTTTGTGAGTTGTTTAACAACGCTGATAAAACTAAAAATTAATAATAATAAAGGAGGGTATTAGTAACAATGAAATTTTAGAAAAATGGCGAATCATAAGCCAACCCCGTTTGAAACCGTGGCCGTGTTCTAATTGACGTCAGCGCTTCCTTAAGAATAAATGTCAATAACGAAAAAATGAGATAAAAAGATAAGCGTCAAATAAAAAAAAAACACATAGATTTGTAAGACGCAGCTTCAAGAGTACACAGTATAACATTAATCAGTGATCAGTTTAATAACGAAAAATTTTATTATAAGGAAGGAGAAAATAAAAAATAAAAAATAAATGACGGTTATTCGATTAAAAATATAAGGGGACCCCTTTTCTACTAATCAGTTAATCTTTTGGTTATAGATAATCATAGAAATAGCTGAAAATTCATATTTAATATTTTTATTAAAAGTTCAATTAACAGCAAAAATTACTGTGTTTGAATCCCGCCTCGAACTCACAGCAGAGAAAAAAAAACAACCTTATCAAACGCTTTGAATACAAATTAAATATCATTGAGAGTAAGAAAGGAAGTTCACTCAGAGACTAGCTAGACTTATCTTATCAACAGTGCAACTTGATGCGCACATGAATTTATAAGACAAGCGTGAACATCTGATGAAAAAAAAAAATGTTATATGTGATATTATTATTTTTAGATTAAAGTTGATTTTTTTGTAATATTTTGTAAAATGTTTTATTTTAATTGCATGATATTTTTGTAAAAAAAATAGAGTAAGATCTGTAGAACGTAAGATTTGTATTTTGAATGAAAAATCATTAAAAATTAAAAGATTGGAATAAGATAGTACGCAAACAACATAATCAACACACCAAACATGAAAAAATAGAAAAAGCTAGAAATTTTTGTAAGATAGGATGGGCATCGGCTTGTGTGGGTATACACGAAAAAAGTACCACTTACACATTAGAGATTGAATTATAATTTTTTGTATTATTGCATTTATGTGTACGTTCTTGGCTTCAAGGGTCGAAGCCTCCCGACCTCGGACGTGCAACGTACATTATATAGTAAGTTAATATAGTCTTTGTATAAAGTATATGATAAGAGAATAGTATAAAACTGGAAATTCGGAGAATTGCGACTCCGAACTTCCAAGCTAAAAGTCGCACGGTGCGCGAAGTGCTGAATCGGCACTTCGTCGTTGCCGACTTACACTCCCCTCCACATGCTTTTGCGCACCCAGAGAAAAAATTGTAAGAGCTAAAACATTTTATTACTCAGCAGCTAAAAGTCGTAACTCAAAAAATCCAATGGCGTTCGAAAGAGCAGATGAAAAGCTTTCGAAAATACTATTGTGAACTTTAAAAAACTTAAATTTAAGTCGTTTGGAAAAGTTAAAAAACAACTAAAAAAAAGCAAAATTTGGTCTTTTTTTAATTTGCTGCAGATTTAGATCCAATAATCGTAGCTTAAAAAAACAAACTGGGTTTAAAAGAGTATTTATTCAGCTTTTAAAATGAGGGGTCAAGCATTTGTTTTTGTCATTTTTTACCAGAGCTACAGGATTTTTTGTTAAAAAACACGTTTTTTTTCAAATGCCAATATTTTGAAAAGTAAGCGAGATAGAAAAAAACTTTAGAGAAAAAAAAGTTACATTTTAACGTATAGAAAACAAACTTGCAGTTTAAAATAGAATTTAAATGAAAAAAAATTTTTCGACTTTTAAATCTACTAAAAAATTATAAAAAATTTATAAAAAAAAAGTCAAAAAATTTTTTTTCATTTGAATTCTATTTTAAACTGCAAGTTTGTTTTCTATACGTTAAAATGTAACTTTTTTTTCTCTAAAGTTTTTTTCTATCTCGCTTACTTTTCAAAATATTGGCATTTGAAAAAAAACGTGTTTTTTAACAAAAAATCCTGTAGCTCTGGTAAAAAATGACAAAAACAAATGCTTGACCCCTCATTTTAAAAGCTGAATAAATACTCTTTTAAACCCAGTTCGTTTTTTTAAGCTACGATTATTGGATCTAAATCTGCAGCAAATTAAAAAAAGACCAAATTTTGCTTTTTTTTAGTTGTTTTTTAACTTTTCCAAACGACTTAAATTTAAGTTTTTTAAAGTTCACAATAGTATTTTCGAAAGCTTTTCATCTGCTCTTTCGAACGCCGTTGGATTTTTTGAGTTACGACTTTTAGCTGCTGAGTAATAAAATGTTTTAGCTCTTACAATTTTTTCTCTGGGTGCGCAAAAGCATGTGGAGGGGAGTGTACATCTTATGCATTATAAAGACAGCCTAGAATAGAGAGGATTGTGTCCATCCTTCTTAGTTTGACGATTACAACCAGAATTCTAGTACTGATATAATATACCTTATACAGAAATGATATATGGGATTAGACTATATAATAAACATTTCATTGTTGAAATTTAACTTGGTTTATTTTTTTGAATTATTAATCGTAGTATATCATTATAATAAAGGTACATAAATAGTTTATTTTAATAATTTATTATCAGTGAGAGAGGGGCGGAGAAGGACAGAACATATTCGGTCATAAGCAGCAGATGATTCAACACGATAATTTTAATTTATTGATTTTTCATCAATGCTGAATTATCACAACGGGTAAGTGGGACGTACTTTTCGCCAGGGATGATGAAAAATCATATATTGACCTCAGGAGAAAAGAGATATATCAATCGCTCGTGTATTTGCAGCCCTCGCTTTGCTCATGTGGCAATCCATACGCGAGCATTTAATAGTCAACTTTTCTCCCTAGGTTAATAATACTATTTATTTATTGTAGAGCATTATGGGTCTCTGATTATGCCGTGCAAAAATATGCGAAAAGTTTACAGAAGAGATTCACCTCATTTAAAACATTTCCTGATGCCATTTGGTTATTCAATTGCAACTATATTATTATTTTATAAGAATTAAAAAAAATGATTATATTTATTTTCATATCAATAATATATAATAAAATCAATAAATAATTCTGAAAATTGCACTAAATTATTATGTTAGGAATCGAAAAATAATCCTTTCATTCCTTTCAAAGATTTCAAAAGCAATTCCTACACGGGGCGAAAAATCTAGCTATTATAGCGTGACAAAAGTTTACGTTATAATTCTGGTCGTTTTTATTCTTATAATAGCATGAATTCAAGTTTTTTTGGCTTGGAGTATTAGCACGTTATATTTTTGTTTCCGTCACAGTAATATCCCTTGATTTCCAAGTTACGTTACTATGACGCCATCTGAAAAGAACGTGACACTCAACAACACTATTTTTCCTTGCGAGCCACGGGATTTTCCCGTGACGTCCAAAGAAACAGAGTATGCGTATCGTGAAGAAAAGAAAGATAGACTTACTGTTTCTATTGACATGTCAATTTTGTTTTTTATTTTTTGTATATGAAAAAAAAATTTTTTTTTAAGTATTCCATTATTAATTGTAATTATTTAATATAATATTACAATTAATATTAAAATATTTTTTAAAGAAATTGTTTCTAACTATATTAAATAAATTTTTAAGAATAAATAAATCGAATAACTTTTATCTATATAACTTATTTTGGGTAATTAAATTAATTTTTGTTCGCTATATGTACAACGAAGGAAAGAAAAGAGACTTATTTTTTCTAATATAAACATGTAAATTTGATTTTTTACTTTCCCTGCGTGCACAAAATTTCTTGTAAAAATACTTTAAAATAAATTTCAATCATTTCGTATAATTTTACAGTTGTTTTTAAAATATTTTGTAAAGAAATTTATGTTAATAATTATATAAAATAAATTTGTACTCAATTAAGGTAATTAAATATATATTTTTTTCACTATGTGTACAGTGAAGAAAAGAAAGGAGACTTACTTCTTTCATTATAAACATGTTAATTTTGCTTTTCTACTTTGTATGCAATTTATTTTAAAATAATTTTAAAATAAATTTGAACCTTTATATATAATATTACAATTGATTCTAGAATATTTAAAAAAAATGTGTTTATAATTATATAAAATGTATTTTTAAGAATAAATAAAATAAGATTGAATTGTATACTTCAACTTATTTTGGATAATTGAATTTATTTTTTTTTCATATTGATTTTTTAGTGGTAATACAAATTTTTAATTGATTTAAAGGTTTTAATAAACAAAAATAAATAGTCTTAGTAAAGAATATTATAGTATGTATAAAGAATAGTATGAGTACTTTTTTTAACCAACAGGAAATTTTTGTGGTATAGATGAACAATTATTTAAAGAATGTAATCATCAGTGTAAATTTTTATAAAAATTTAATTCAAAATTAATAATCAAAGACTAACACATGTTTCTACGTACCAATTTTAAAATATTTTATTACTTTACAACTTAAAGTTATTTTCAATTATATTAAAATAATATCGTTTATAAATAATTTATAAAATATTAGACTTATTTTATTAACTGGTCACTCTAAGAAACTTTACTGGCTCATTTCCACGGGCGAGAATGTTAACTGCTGATTTCCTTAGGCTCACCGGTAAAATCCCGTGGGGACGCAAGGAATTATAAGGTGGAACAGCGCCACGCTTTTATCGTGGCGATCTTTTAAATATAAGATGTTCTCCATGGTAACATAACGGAGCTGTATAACAATTTTACTGTGGACACTACTCACGTTCTAAAAACGTGATTTTGGGTAAAAGTAACTTAGATTCTCCTTTAAATTCCCTGCAAAAAAACCAAGTTCTTATCGCGTAAACTTTCTAGTTAATATTACTAGATTTTTCGCTCCGTGTAATGATTGATTAGCGCAAAACATAACACAACGTTTATTTCTTTAAAAAATGTTTACGGTATAAAACTAGAAATGTAGTAGTTTTAAGAATATGGGTCGAAATAAAAAAAATGCTTTTACTGATTTGATACTTAGAAATTTAAAAAATCTTAAAATGGTTGTAGCCCTGCTTCTATGATACCAACAGACTTATAATAGGGCAAAAATTAAGGATTTAGATATCAATTCTAATTTTTCGCAATATATGGAAGGTTTTGTATCACCAAATTGGATCAGTTCAAATCAGAAGTAGTAAGTGTATTAACTTATTTAAAATGAAGAATACTGCATTTTCGATGATCTAGATGAGGGTGTCAAAGATCCGGGCCAAGAAATTTTCCATCAGGAATGGTTTTACATGCAAATAACTACTTTCAAATAAATTTTTGTGAAAATTTAAGTTGGTAGAAAAAAGTTATAGACCCTCAAAAGTGGGAAAAATCGCGATTTTTACAAAATGCTTATTTTTTAAATAATTGTATCTTGGCTTCTTTCTCGCTGATTTTAATTTAGTAGGGCTCATTTGGAAGGTTGTGAAAATATCTTTAAAATGAGATATATAAAAAGTGTTCTCGTTTATTTATTCGGTTTTCGCAACGATTTAAAGATGGTCAAATTTTTTAAAATTTCTTTTGTTCATATTCGGTTGCCATAAATGGAGATTAATATTTAAAAATATGAAAAAATCATACGATGTACTAGACATTATAACAAAAAAATTAAAATTGGTATATCAAAATCGGTTAACAGGGAGTCGAGATGTAAGCTCTCAAAGAAGGGGCGAAAATGGACCATTTTTTGATATTGAAGGGATTGTAGCTCTGGTCCTAAGGCCACTAGAGGGCTGAAATCTGTATCATAACGTTTTTTCTTAAGGCACAACAATATACTATAATTTGGTGGGAATCTCAAACCACTCTCAACGAAATTAGGCAAAAAGCATTGACATTACTCATACATACTGTAACGCCATACACGAGTATAACGTACTTTTACCTAATATATGATGAGTAAGATCACCATATACGAAAATTTCTCACCTTATTTTACCTTTTGACAAGATCGTGAAGATAAAACAAGACGGATACCGTTAATATGTATAAAACTCCGAGTTTACCGCGCTATCCTTTTCGCGCGTACAAACTCGTCGAATTAATAAACTCTTGAAATAGTTAATAAAGTTAGGTTGACGAAAGCCAGACCGTACACTACAGAAACGCCATGTCCTGTAGATTCGGGTCTATTATTTTCGTCAGACCTCTAGGTTATATTCCTGAAAAATAAATAAGGAAGTTATAGGAGCATGAGGTATTGAGGACTTTCAAATTTGCCTCTTGCACTGAATCATTTATTTTATTGTTCAGTGTTTATCGGTAACACACTTGCAAGAACGTGCTAAACCTAAGCACAAAGCTTTACGAAATAGCACGCCGATGCAAGGCACAATCACTAGGCATTTAGAGGAGGTCGAGTATATCTGTCCTTATCTAATCAAAGAATTGATTTTTTCACAAAAATTAATAACTGTAGCAAAAAGTAAGGAGATAGCCCCATTTCGTATAATAAAAAGCAAGATTTTCTTTGATGAGGAAAAATTATTTATATCGATTCGTTTTGAAGAAAACCTTGAAAAACTGAATTGTCCATCCTAACCTCTATTTTTTAAGTTTTTCAAGGTTTTCTTCAAAACGAATCGATAAAAATAATTTTTCCTCATCAAAGAAAATCTTGCTTTTTATTATACGAGATGGGGCTATCTCCTTATTTTTTGCTACAATTATTAGTTTTTGTAAAAAAATTAATTCTTTGATTAGAAAAGGACAGAGATATACGACCTGCTCTTTAGCCTCTTTATACACACACGATAAGAATAATTGACTTTAAATAGTGAAGGAAATTGCCATTTTACTTTTATTTAAACTGAGAAATCACAAAGATTTAATTCGTTTAAGAAAAATACTATTCAAACTCGTGCAGGTAGGGAAATGCGTACTAAGCATTTCTTTTGCTGTTATGAGAGCTCGAATAGTAATAAAAGAACACAATGACTCTGTATTTAAGATTAGAAGAGATCTTTATTACAAGCTGATTCGCACAAGAGTGATGAGTTTCTCTCCTCGCCGAAACTCGATCGCTCGCATTTTAGGCACTTGATTGCGGCTTTTTTTCCCAAATAGCGGAGATCATCTCCCACCGCTCGCAACACATTCCTTTATCCACGCTGTGATACATACATCTTATAAGTTTTATATTAGAAATATACGCGTGTATTACCGTGCGCGCTTACATGTGTTAAGAATCGGGGCGTATACCTGCGCGTTCATGTAAGCGCGTTCGATTCTTTCTATATCCCTACCCACGCTCACTCGCAACAATGTTTTTGCTGATACAAAATCTAATTGCTATGTCTCAATGCCCTCCTGAAATAAAGTTGCTTTGATTCTATTCAAAAATGCACTTTATTTCATAAATTTATATGAATTATATTTTTTAACTGATAAAAAGCATTGCTACGACTGATCGCGCGTACTTCTACTTATATCTTTTTACATTATATCATTTTCTTATTATTTAAACTTACAATAATTTTATTTCTTAGATTTAGACAATTTAAACAATTTATTTCTCTACCTGCGCAAGTTTGCGTGGGCTATACGTGCCCCCCAAATAAAATGTTTCGCACGTATTCAACGTTTGAAGTAAACGTTTTCATATTTAAATCTTCATGCTTAAGTTATTCTTTTTAATTTTAAATAATATTTTACTTTTGAGAGAAAATACGTGCGAAAAACTTTATTTCCTCAACGCACACAGACAAACTAACCAACTATTTATTTTACTTTACTATTAATTTTGATTTTACTTTTACTAGCTTTCTTTTTCTTTTTGATTTTAACATTATTTAATTTTTGATTTTTGTAATATTTTTTTTATTTTACATTTTTATTTAATCTGTTGTTTTACCTTTTTATATATCGCTGTCTTTTGCATAGCCCGATATCGAAATTAGGCTCTGGATCTGCCAAATCTTCTGAATCCGATGCAACTCCCATTCGCTGTAGCCGTTGGTTATAGAGTGTGTCGTCCTGGCAATGTATTAGTTCAATCTTCTCTTTGTTGTTATTGTAACATATTAAGTACACTTTCTGGTCTATTTCTATTGGTGGTATTGTTATTAACTCTTCTGTGTTGTACATATATTCTATTTTTCTGTTTTTTTCTGATGTCCTTGAGCCTTCTGTTTCTGTTGATGTTCCTGTTGTTTTATTTTTGTTTTTTGCCTGTGTTCTTTGTCCTGTTGCTGCTATATTGAAGTTGCTTGCTGGATTAAAACCATCTAACGATCTGCTTAACTTATCTTCGTAGTTTATGCTTCTATTTAACGACTCTTCCCATACAATTTTTAGATTCTTAGTTTCTAACAGGTCTTCATTTACCTTCGTTTCTACGTGTCTACAATTCACATATAAATCCGGACTCGTTGCAGAATGCCGGAACTTGTTCGGGTGGGTTATAAAGTTTATCTTCTTTTTGTACGGGTATGGGCTTACTCTATACATAGTCCAGTAGGATTAGCTCGAAAAACCTTAAAATTTGACTTAATTAGTAACAGGTAACTGAAGTAAAAAATGAGTTCATCAGGTCAAAAGATATTAAAATTTAGAAAGACCCTCAAAATTTGGGCTGGCATATTTTTTTAAACAACGTTTTTATGTAAAAAATTGTGAAAAATCGATGTTTTTTGGATTTAGCTCTTTTCGTTTTTTAATAGGGTATATGAAATTTATAATACTTATAAAGGTCTTCAAGACGAATAGTTTAAGCCCTATTACATTAAATTTCGTTAATAATTTATTTAAATAATCGCAAAAATATAGTCAAAAATCGTTAAATGTTCAATAATTTTTTATTCCATAAATAAAAGCGCTACATGCTTGTAACTTTGTAAAAAGTTGCCTTCTATCATACTTAAGTTTCCATAATTTTTTCAGCAAAAAATATTTATTTGTTTATGAGATATTCAATTTGTTCACTAAAAAGAGGTAAAATGTAGGCCTCAAATGGACCCTATTGCGGTCATTTTAGAAAGAAATGACCATTGTCATTTATGCTCTTTGACACTTATATTTAGTGAAAATAAAAAGTTTGATTGACATTTTAATTATTTTCGCTATTTAAATGGCGAAAAAACAATTAAGAAAAAAAAAAATTTTTTTTCTTAATTGTTTTTTAAATTTATATATGAAAAAATAAAAATATTTAAATGCAACTTTTTTATTCTTGTTGCTTAAATTTTAACGCTTATTTTAAGAAAAAAACGTTATTCTGTGATAATTAGGAGCTGAGATAATTTTTTTTTTTTTTAAATTCGCCATTTGTTTATTTACAAAGATTAAGAGGAGGTCACGTATCTCTGTCCTTTTCTAATAAAAAAATTGAGTTTTTTACACGAACTAACAACTTTAGCAAAAAATGAAGAGAAAGCCGCATCTCGTAATAAAAAAAGCAATATTTTCTTTGATAAGAAAGAATTAATTTTATTGCTTCGTTTTCAAGAAAACCTTGAAAAACTTAAATCATAGAGGTTAGGGTGGACAATTTGGTTTTTCAAGGTTTTCTTGAAAACGAAGCAATAAAATTAATTGTTTCTTTTCAAAGAAAATATTGCTTTTTTTATTACGAGATGCGGCTTTCTCATCATTTTTTGCTGAAGTTGTTAGTTCGTGTAAAAAACTCAATTTTTTGATTAGAAAAGGACAGAGATACGTGACCTCCTCTTAAGGAATGAAATTTTAATGACAGATCCTTTAATACTTTAACTTTGATATAAGATCATTTCTGATATTAAAATCAGTTTTTTAAAACCTTAAAAGATTGTTTTTAAGTATGTATAGTTTCAATTCTTTTTGAAGAGGGGAGGAACGCGTCATCTTTCGCAAGTACAGAAAAAATTTTTTCGATTACTTCAAATTTGTCTTGTGAAAAAATTTTCTATATCTCAGTGAAATATTAACCGATTTTGATGTTTCTTTTTTTAATCTGGGGTAGTGCGAGATAATATTAACAGTCGTTATACTTGTTTAATGATATAAATAAATTAATTTGTTATAAACAATAACAAAAAATATATGCATATTTTTTTTCATTTTTTATATACTTGTTATGTTTATTTTTATAATTTAATAAATAAGTTTCATTTCTTTTATGAAAAAATTAGATTATTATCTTTTTTTACAGGCTAATAATTAATACAAACATTGCACTTATCATAAAAATCCTGACATTATTAAAAAAAAGCTACTGACCTTGAATATTCAACGAATTTAACGTTTCTTTTTTTGATCTGAGGTTGTGCGAGATAATGTTAAGTACCGTCATTTTTGTTTTATTTAGCAAAACAAATTAATTTATTATAAACAATATATATGAAAAAAATTATTTATTTCATATTTTACGTTAATGGAACGTTCGTATTAATAATTTTATGAAATATAATATCTTTTTCTTTAAAAAATTTAATCATTTTCTTTTTTAAACAATATTATTAATAAAAACATATCTCTTATCATAAAAGCCTTCACATTATTTTTACTAATTTCAGGATTTTTATGATAAGATCAATGTTTGTATTAATTATTAGCCTGTAAAAAAGATAATAATCTAATTTTTTTATAAAAGAAATGAAACTTATATATTAAATTATAAAAATAAACATGACAAGTATATAAAAAATGAAAAAAAATATGCATATATTTTTTGTTATTGTTTATAACAAATTAATTTATTTATATCATTAAACAAGTATAACGACTGTTAATATTATCTCGCACTACCCCAGATTAAAAAAAGAAACATCAAAATTGGTTAATATTTCACTGAGATATAGAAAATTTTTTCACAAGACAAATTTGAAGTAATCGAAAAAATTTTTTCTGTACTTGCGAAAGATGACGCGTTCCTCCCCTCTTCAAAAAGAATTGAAACTATACATACTTAAAAACAATCTTTTAAGGTTTTAAAAAACTGATTTTAATATCAGAAATGATCTTATATCAAAGTTAAAGTATTAAAGGATCTGTCATTAAAATTTCATTCCTTAATCTTTGTAAATAAACAAATGGCGAATTTAAAAAAAAAAAAAATTATCTCAGCTCCTAATTATCACAGAATAACGTTTTTTTCTTAAAATAAGCGTTAAAATTTAAGCAACAAGAATAAAAAAGTTGCATTTAAATATTTTTATTTTTTCATATATAAATTTAAAAAACAATTAAGAAAAAAAATTTTTTTTTTTCGATCGCCATTTAAATAGCGAAAATAATTAAAATGTCAATCAAACTTTTTATTTTCACTAAATATAAGTGTCAAAGAGCATAAATGACAATGGTCATTTCTTTCTAAAATGACCGCAATAGGGTCCATTTGAGGCCTACATTTTACCTCTTTTTAGTGAACAAATTGAATATCTCATAAACAAATAAATATTTTTT
This sequence comes from Anastatus disparis, assembly GCA_017163975.1. Lineage (NCBI taxonomy): Eukaryota > Metazoa > Arthropoda > Insecta > Hymenoptera > Eupelmidae > Anastatus > Anastatus disparis. The sequence goes on from JAFFSR010000100.1 coordinate 861,119, forward strand.
GCTGAAAAAATTATGGAAACTTAAGTATGATAGAAGGCAACTTTTTACAAAGTTACAAGCATGTAGCTCTTTTATTTATGGAATAAAAAATTATTGAACATTTAACGATTTTTGACTATATTTTTGCGATTATTTAAATAAATTATTAACGAAATTTAATGTAATAGGGCTTAAACTATTCGTCTTGAAGACCTTTATAAGTATTATAAATTTCATATACCCTATTAAAAAGCGAAAAGAGCTAGATCCAAAAAACATCGATTTTTCACAATTTTTTACATAAAAACGTTGTTTAAAAAAATATGCCAGCCCAAATTTTGAGGGTCTTTCTAAATTTTAATATCTTCTGACCTGATGAACTCATTTTTCACTTTAGTTGCCTGTTACTAATTAAGTCATGCAAAAAGTCTAATTCTACTGGACTAACATTTTTTTGTTTTTATTATGCTAATCACTTATATTATACACAAACTTATACTACTATTTACAATGACTATATAATTTGTTGATAGATGCACTTATAGCTTTTTTCTTTTTAGTACTTTCTTTTAATATTACTTTTAATTTAATTTTGATATGTTGAAATTATAACTGGTGGTTCTTAGAATTTTAGTTTACTTCTAAGTCTTTCCACTATTACTTTGTCACTAAAGCAACCTTTGTTTTGATTTACGATGATACATTGTATTTCGTCGTACCTTAAGAAGGGGCCGAACTATCTGTCTCTGTCTAATAGCGTTTTTCATTATTTATATAAACACTATCCTTTATAACAAGAAAAAAATAGCAGCCCCCGCTAGATATTAGTATAATTAGTAAATTTTGTAATAACAATCAAATTTTTTACCGCATAGTTTTTGACTAATTAGAGACCTACTAGCCATCTAGAATATAACCTATCTTTTTTTGGTAGGTCTCTAATTACTCAAAAACTACGCAATAAAAAAATTTGTTTGTTATTACAAAATTCACTTATTATACTAATATCTAGCGGGGGCTGCTATTTTTTTCTTGTTATACCGGATAGTGTTTACATAAATGATGAAAAACGCTATTAGACAAAGACAGATAGTTCAGCCCCTTCTTAATGTTTCTTATTTGTGTGTATTGTTATTTACTTCAATTGTATTAGTTGTCTCTCTTATTTCGACTTTATACGAATTTTAATTTTCATAAAATGGTTTGAGGTTGTCTAAGTGGAATTTTCCCCTTTCTTCATTTTTCTCATTTATTAGCAAATATGTATCATTTGCTATTTTATTTTGTACAATGTATGGCCCTTTATAAATTGAAAAAACTTAGCAATTTTGTTATTTTTAGTGTCAGAAACGTTTAACGCTTTTATTAATACTTTATCGTGTATTTTAAATTCATGCTGATTTTTATTTAGATTTTGTTTGTTTGCACGTTTTTCCCTCTCTTTATGCATATTTTCTTTTGCTGAATAGATTTTTCTTTCATAGCTAACTTTTGATTTTTCAAAATTAAAATATTTTTACCAAAATCTTTCTGGATTTTTATTGAAATGTAACTCAAGTGGCGTAAACCTTGTAGTTTCGTGGTACACTGAGTTCATTATTTCTTGTATTTTTGGTACATAGGATGCCCAAGATTTATGTGAATCGTTTAAAAACGTTCTAAAGAATCTTGCTAGTTCTCTATGTATTCGTTCCACGATGTTGCTCTGTGGGCGACGAATGGATGAGAATAACATTTTTATATTTTCATCTTTGAGTGTTTTTTCCCATTTATTTCCCGTGAATTGTGTTCCGTGATCTGTGATTATAGACTCTGGTTTTCCATATTTTGGGGAATAATCATTTAATAATTTTTTTATTACCGCTGGTGCATTTGCCCTTTTTATAGGTTACACCACGTATTTAGTGAATGTGTCAATTGATGTTAATATATGTTTCACGCCCCCCGTTGACACTGGTAATGGGCCGTAAAAGTCAATTGACAGCATTTGATTTTTTCTTTCTACTAGAATTGGTGTTGTCTGTGGTTTATACTTCACAGTTAACCATTTAGTTTTTTGACAAATCTCGCATGTTTTCAGTATTGTATAAGTTATTTTTCTGAGTTTCGGAGCTTGAAAATTTTCCATTAACATTTTAAGAGTTTTCTTTGGACCTATGTGTCTATAAACTTCATGTGTATTTGTAATCATATCCTTTATTAACCCTTAATGGTCACACGGGGTGTACCATACCCCACGCGATTTTTGAACTGAAATACGAGTCCTTAAATTAATGAATTTGCGGCTTTTCACTACATCTACCATTAGTTCGAAGTTTCTACTTAAAGGCCAGGTAGGCATTATTTCGATCGGCCCCTCAGTACTTGTTCCGCAGCTGTTCAAAGTGAATTATAACTTCAAAATTGACCGAGTTATAGCAATTTTAGTGAAAAAGAGGATTTTTTCAGTTTTTTTTTGCAATAATTTTTTTATAATATTTAAAATTAATTATTATGAAACCTACGAGATTTGTTAAAGGAAGGTTCAAAATATATGCTGGAATTTTTTCGTTCCATCATATAGCTTTTCACTATTTTTTGTCGCGTCGCAAAGTTGCTGGGGTATGCCATACCCCGTGTGACCATTACGTGATTTTTAAGAGGTGTGACCATTAAGGGTTAAGTCTTCAGGTGGTATAATTTTGTTTCCTGTAGTTGACTTTTTTGTTAGCATACCATCTATATATTCGTATGTTTTTTGAATGTTTTTATTGCTTTTCATTTTTTCTTTAATCTTATTACAATATGTGTCTTGTTGCTGAAGAGTTTGCAATTTTGCTAGCTTTCTTTTTAACTCGTTTTTTATCTCGAATTTCTTTGCTATTGCAGCGATTACTATTTCATCTTTTTCATAATCCTTTTCTATCGTATCTTGACGACTTAAAAAATCTGCAGCTTTGTTTTTATGTCCTGGTATATGCTCAGGATATATATTATAATCTTGGAGTGCTAAACTCCATCTTTTCAGTCTTTCATTGCTGAATTTACACTTGTTTAGGAAAGTTATAGCCTGATGGTCTGTTTTTACAATTATATTTTTTGCACCTTTTAAATAGGTGTCTAATTTTTGTAAAGACCATACTATGGCTGATAGCTCTTTCTCCGCTGTGAAATAATTAATTTCACTACTTTTTAGCGTTCTGCTAATAAAACATATGATATTTTCATAACTGTTGTCATCTAATTATGACAGTATTGCTGCGATTGCGTAATCACTCGAATCAGTAGTTAATATAAATGGCTTTGTTGTATCAACGAATTTTAAAATGATATTTTCGTCAAATAAGCCTTTTATTTTTTCAAAAGCTTTTTGCTGCCTAACTGTCCATAGATAAGGAACGTTCTTTCGCAACAAAGACATCAATGGTAATATTTCATTTGCATATCCTTTTGCGAATTTTGTATAGAAGTTTACAAAGCCTAAAAAAGCTTGTAATTGCTTCTGATTTTTTGGTTCTTTGAATTCTTTGATAGATCTTATTTCATCAGGATCTGGCGCAATGTCATCAGCTGATATGCAATGACCTAAGAATTATATTTTGTTTTTGCAAAAATTTGACTTTTGAAAATTAAATTTTATATTATGTTTTGTAGCTTTTTTGAATAATTCTTCTAAATGAGATATATGTTCATCGAATGTTGATGATCTAATATGAAGCGTGTAGCTGGAAAGGTGGCTATCTCCATTTTTTCCGAATTCATTTTTATTACATTTTCGTATACAGAACATTAAAATTTATCATGAAAAAATCATATGGGACCAAAATATAGGTATAGTCTTTTTTTATGAAATGAAAAAAATATGATGTATTGCAAAATACACTGACTTTTAAGTATAAGTACAGCAGAAAATGTTATTTCTTGAAAAAAATTTTTTTGGAGATAACTACTTTTGCAGCTATACGCTTCATATGTAGATCATCTACAAATGCCAATAAGAAGTCTTGCATATCATTTATTACTCCACCGAGACCCCTTCGTAATGCTGCAGTGCTAGTCTTAATTCCGAAAGCAGCTACATTAAACTCGTAGACTTTATTGTCTATTTTAAATGCTGTATATTTCTTGCTATTTTCAGTCAATTTGACTTGACATAAATTTCATTTTCTTACACCGTAGAAATGTTTCTTCTATCGATGGCGGTGCTTCATAACCATCAACGATTTTTTCATTTAGTTTTCTAGCATCCAAACATAATCTTACAGATCCATCTTTCTTTATTACTGTTACAATGGAGTTAATATATGGGCTATTCGATTTTTTAATAATTCCTAATTGTAGCATTTTTTCTATCTCATCTAATACCTTTTGACGGTGATGTACCGGTATAGGATATGGCTTTGAGTAGAATGGTGCATCATCTGTTGTTTTGATTTCGTACTTATACGATAATAAACGTCCCGGTGCATTACTGAATACTGATTTATATTTTGAGATCAGATTTATTAACTGAATCTCTTGTTGAGATGTTATATTTTCACCTTGTTTTATTTTTTCACAAATCTCATCTTCTGTGAGAGTGTAAGTTGAGAAATGATTTTCTATGTGAGAGAAATTCATAACTTCTTCTTTATTTTCGATTACACATGTCTTCAAGTCAATCAGGCTCTCGATTGTTTGAATGTGAGCGTACTCACTGAGCTTTTGCTCATTATATTTTATGTTAACGTATTCATCATTAATAGATACTAGTATTTCTTCGTGCAACGTGTTTATTATCATATGTATTGATTTCTGCGTGTCATACCCTAAGATACATTCTCTTATCAAATTTGGTGTTATTAGATAGATTAAATTTATCTTTTGCCCATTAAAATCTGTGTTATGTCACGTCTTGACATGAAAATATAAAATAATAAATATTGTAAGAGTGGTTTTTATTTGGGAGATTATGAATATATTTAATTGAATACGAAATAATAGTTAGCTTATAATTCCCAAATTCTGAGATTTACCAGCCTACAAAAATAATAATAATAGTATAACAAGGGAATTAAATACTCTACCTTCAATATTCTAACCAATTATAAGATTACTTCAATAAATAAATCAACAAACGTCTAATTATAGGGAGTAAAATTCATTAAATGAACTTTAAGTAATTTAATTAAAAGAATTTAGATTAAGTCATAGACAAATTCTTTAAATAAATCTAGATTAAGTTGAAATAATGAGGAATTATTGAATTCAATTAAAATATGCTAAATCACAGAAAAGAAAATAATTAGTTTAAATTGTTAAGTAATAATAATAATTTGAATCAATTTAATATTATAAAAATCGAATAACGAGTGCAACACGTGTTCAATCTATATTTTAGGTTAGGTGAGGGTGGGGCTCGAAAGACAGTTCGTATCCCAGATTACGCAATTCTCCAATTGGTGGTGCTAGTGTCGAATATCCTCTGATTCTTTCTCTCTCTACCTTTCAATAGGCGTTTCGTAAAAACGAGGTTATATATTTTGTAGCAATTTAATATATATTTTTTTTCTATATATATCCAGAAGCTAAATTACTGTGACTTTTGATTTTAATGTAATTAAAAATATTTGATTTTAATACTTTGCTGACTTCACAACTTTAAGAAAATTACTTTTAAATCAAAGAAAAATTTATCTAAGAAAAATAGTTTCCGAAGAATTTATCAAATAAACTGTCTCTTGTTAATTTCTCACAAGGTTAGGATTTTCACCCATCAAAAGCAATTTTTAATTACTTTAGAATTTTAACAATAGCTTGATAATATATATTACGTATTTATTATATTCAATAAAACACAAAAATTAAGTAAAAGAGACTTTAGAAAAAAAGTTTCTAGAATCAGTTACTGACTGTTATTGTAAATTATAAACAATTGCAATTTCACTGTAAGTGTAAGAACGAATAAATATTAATAGTAAAGTCACCAAATTTATTTTTACACTACACCCGATAAGGATAGAAAAAAAATTCACTAATTAATTCTCGCTATCTCACTTTAATCACAAAGAAAATTGTTATGTATTTAGCTTTCACAATCTTTCACTATCACAATTTATTTGATATGTAGAATAAATTAATATTTTACAGATTAAATATCCGCGTGGCTATTTTTATAGCCTGCCGTAGACTTCCGCTAATCTTATTTGCGAGAGAGAGAGATTTGATATTTAATTTATTCACTGAATTTTCACTAACACACAAAAAATATTAGTTATTTAATTAAATTCTACCTTAGGCTGCTCGCTATTATGCACCTCAGCTATATCTATGTCCCAGAAAATTCAGACGACCCTACAAGGGGAGTACAACTATTCTTTCCAAAATGGTCGGCAATCACTAGCGTCCTCGAGGAAGATGACTGTTAGACTGATGGCACATGGAACAAACGGGAAAGTTCTCGCGAGAAAAAAATCTAATAATTAATAACAACCGATTAATAACCAAAATTTAATAACAATTATCAACTTTTTTAACTCAACAAGTAAAGATAATAACTTAACAAAATAAGTTTAACAAATGTAACAATAAACGAGTTTATCAAGGAAAGAAACGAAAGCTCGACCGTACAATACTGTGATTAGAACGACAATGAGGCACGAAGAAGAAGGAAGCGAGCGCTGAGCATCAGTGGCTTCTTCTTCTCTATTGCTCTCTTTATTACTCTTGTTATTTTCTATCTACTATCTTTTTCTATTTCTCGACTCACTAATCAAGTAAAGTTCTTTTCATCACCTTATTCTGGTGTTGTTCGCTACTCGTTAGTCAAATTACATGTTATTTCCTATTACTAGTGTAGTATTTTTACACTTTACCTGTTACGCCATCTGCGCGCTCAATTTAATTACAGTTTATCTTATTTTCTCTATGAATAACTAATTATTTGTCTAATTACAATAAAAAGTTTCATTTTTATCGAATAATATAAACGAGCATTAATTAGTAATATAATCAATAATTTCTGATTATTCGTTATTTTTAGATTCGCTTAAATCTTTATTCTATTAATGATTTTCATTTTTAATTATTTCGTACAATTTCAATGTCAATTTATTCATTTGTACTGTAACGCCATCTATAAAAATATACGAAAAGATATTTACAACACGCAAACAGGAGTTATTATTTAAATTATGTTTAAATATCGTTAGTCTTTGCGCGCCCTCTATAATGTGACTCATTACAATTCCTATTAAGTAATCTTTCATCTCTTTTTATCATAATTAAGTTTTTTATACATGTGCTCTCTTTTTACCATACGCGTCTATCCTACTTTATCGACTTTAATTATTATCTTAGTTTATTTCTATTTATCTCTCTCTCTCTTTCTACTATTTAAATAACTCTACGCGAGTGCCACAATAGCATGTTCGCGCGAGCACGTGTTTGTATATATTTTTGCCGTCGGCGCTGCTTCGCCACCTCCTGGACGTTTGATTATGAGAATCGTCTGCTCGAGGCTCTCTGTGTAACTCATGAGTGACGTAAGTGCAACCATGTGTGTGTGTGTGTGCCTTGGTCTGCTGTAGTAGGTGTCCCCACCTGGGCTTAACTTCCAAAATACGGTCTCACGTGTTACTTATTGACAGGTTTAAGCATCGGCACCGGGAACAAAAAATCAACAACCAGGTGGATTAGTATCCTGGGTTTTAATGGCGTGGTCCTGGTGTGCACGTGTGTGCAGCGTTTAAGTGTGCGGTAAGGTAGTTAACATTTTCATTCTGTTAAGTTTTAAGAGGGAAAAGAAAGAGAGAAAAGATAGTCTTAGAGTGAGAGAGAAGATGTGAATATAAACAACATCTTCTATCTCTCATTAAGACACAAAAAAAATTTTATTAAAAAGAGAAAAAAAAACCGCGTTACAAACACCCCTCCCCTTAAATCGGGACATCCCTGATGTACCGCATTTCAACGCCACACACAATGAACCAGGATCCGCTATATGATATATATATATTTTTGATTTATTTTATACATGCATATTTGGTTATTTTATATCTAACCTAGTCTTTATTATGTAGGACATCACAATTTACCTCTTACCCTTCACCTACTATTTCACATTGATATTTAACTTCTAAAACACTCACTACATATCATTGTCCTATGATGCTTATACTTCTTCAATTCCTCTATTACCAACCCCCTCTCTTCTTAATCCTCACAACCAATTTTTCTTCATTATCAATTCTATTTTTCCTTTTCTTTTATCTTTGTTTCATTTTATTTATTCTTCTTTGCTAACACTGCTATCTCCACAACTCCGCTATTTTGCTAGGCCGCTATTGAGGTGGTTTAACGTCTGGGTCTACGGCCAGAGCTTGGTTCTTCCTCCAAAACCGCTCAGAGGAGTGTATTTCGGGTATCCTCAGGAAGGTTTTGAAGGCGCTCCACCAGTCTGACCGCCTCTTCCAAACGCTCCAACGCTGTACTTCTTGGGGGACTTACGTGGGTCTCCCTTGTCCTTCGAGAGGGGTAAGGGGCCGCCTCTTCTCGGACCCGGTGATTCTCTCGACGGAAGAGAGACCTGCTTCGTAGTCCCCTAGTAGGTCCACCGCGAGTAGTTGGTCTAATCCCAGTCTCACGTGGGGGTCGTTCAATGGATCTGAGTTGCAATTCTCTTCTTTACCCTCGTCTATCCATCTCTCCGCTCCGTACTCCTTGCTGGGTTCTAGAACCGAAGGTTTGGTCCACATAAGCTCTATGTTCATTGCTACACCTGGGGCAGGAGTTAAGGTTAACCCTTCTCCTTCCATAGTTGAAGCAGTGCACCTGATTATCTGGCCGTGGACACTCCTTTGCTCGGTGTCCAGAACGCCAACACAAGAAGCAGGCGCCGTGAGGTGGATCTATGGTGGGGTCAGTAGGAATCGCCATCAGATTCCCGAACATAATTCCCTCACGTATCACCGAGAGCCCTAGTTGGTTCTCGATCGGAGGGTTCGGGAGTCAAGAAGGAAGGGAGGGTACAGCTCTAGCTAGCTGAGCCATAGGAAGGGGAAGTGCACGGGAAGGTTTAGGTAGCTGTACTCTTGACGATTCTAGATCATCAGGGTGTAGCTGCCTCCTACTCTCTCCATTAGCTCTCCTTCTCCTGGCTCGATGGCGTCGAGCCGATCTCCCAGTACCTTCCCCTGGATTATTTCCAGAACTCTTGGGTCGAGAAGACGCTACCTGTACCGAGAAGACTAAGTCTTCCGTCTCCATATGATCCTGTAGGTCCCAGGCTTGGGGTTGTATATTAGGTACAACTCCGGCGGAGACCACAGGAACATATGCTGACGGTAACGCAGACGACCCGTTCACTGGGTGGACCACGATGGGAGTGGGGGCTCTATTAGGCCTCCTCTCTTCCTCAGAGTCCTCCACGATCTGGAATTTAGCGTTTATCCCAGTATGAGGTACTACTACTATCTTGGGTTGTTCTTTGGATGGAGTGGTTGATGTCTACTGGTGATCCTTCATGATTACAGCGACGGCAGCTACCTCAATTACCTCAGTAATTGGCTCGAGGTCCTTAGGTCGACGTAAAGCTGGTACCGGCGTACCAGGTGTCTGGTGCTCTTGCTGTTGAGCACGCCTTCTGGCCACCTGAGCCTTGAGGTATTCAGCAATCTGTTGCGGATTATCTTCATCGAGGTCTTCCAGCTCCAATGCTGCCATCCGTGCCTCTGCCACCGCTAATCTTCTTGCTCTTATTTCCTGTTCCCTTGCTTCGTTTTCTGCTGCTCTCTTCTTCAACATTTCCATCTCGGCCTGCGCTATGATTCGCTGTCTCTCTTCCTCAATCTTTAGTTGTTCGACTCGTTGAGCCTCTTCTGCTTCTTTTTGTCTAGGCAGAGAGTCCTGCCTTCATTGGGCCAACCTCCATTCTTCCACCTGTACTTCCTCGGCCGGATTAGGGCGAGGAGCGAGCGTCGAATGTTGGTTGGTTGGAGAAAGTGGCCTCTCTACCGACATCTCTTCCCCTAATTCTTCAGATGACCGACGAAACTCTGTCAGAGCCGCGTTTCTTCTCTTCTCTTCCTCCACCTCGTCTGTCCAATTAAGATGGGGTGAGGGGACGGAGTCAAGAATCTCGTCTCCGATGGTTCTGTCTGCGTCATTATCGCAGATGTCCACAAGCATACTAGTTTCAATTGTTGTTGATGTGGTTGTTGTTGAGGGGGTGGTACATGGTGGTATGGAGTCCATATCTTCACTCAACAATCGAGCTTTCTCCTCCACACTCATCTCATACTCCGGAGCCTCCTCCACCTCACTCAACCTTTCGTTGTAAGGTGGTGGGGTTGAGCCATCTAACTCAATGAGATCAGTGCTAGGAGGGCTCAATGTGATCTCCACGGACCCTGGTGTGCCATTCCCTGAAGCATCCTAACCACCAAACTCTTTGTTAACCGCTTATTTATCTTATATATATATATATATATATATATATATATATATATATATATATATATATGTATAAGATAAATTAGCGGTTTTTATGGTAGATTCTCCCATTTTTATCCTAAGCTAATTTTTATTTTTAGGGTTTGGGTTGGTTGAAGAGTAACGCGGACGAATATCCCTCTTTAACTGCGACATATGTGCTTTCGCGCATTGTTTATTCGACCTGACTTCGATTTCGTAAACGCACGGAGAAAGAACTGCCACGATTTTATATGGACCGTCGTACTTGGGAGCGAGCTTCGCTGAGGATCGTTGCGCCGCATTTGATAGAGGGTGCGTCCTTCGCATCACCTCATCGCCAACGCTGAAATTGTACATCTCTTCTTCCTTTATTGTATATTCTTCCTTGTTTTTCCTTCGCTTTATCAATAAATTTCGCTACCAAATCTCTTAATGCATCCAATCTTTTCATTCTATCTAACCATGCTTCTGGGTCTACCTTGTATATTAGACCCGTTTTTTCGACTCCTCTTCTGAGACTTTTTACTGGTTGAGGATGTCTACCATAATTAAGAAAAGCTGGTGATACCTTGGTTGATGCTTGAGTAGCAGTGTTTACAGCATGGCGAAATTCATGTATGTGCTGGTCCCAATCTCTATGGTCTTGTTTCACAAAGGTGGCAATCATAGTTTTTAATGTTCTACTATTTCTCTCAACTGGATTAGCCTGTGGATGGTATGGCGGTGTTGTAACATGTTTGACTCCATATTCTGTTAATACCTTATCTAAGAACTTATTATCAAATCCCCTTCCGTTATCTGTTAGAGAGTATTCTGGAGTCTCCCATCTGAATAGAATTAGTTCTTCAAATGCTGCTGCTACCGCTTTACCATCTGCATTTCGTATAGGTTTTAATTCAATCCACCTTATGAATAGGTCTTGAAACACTATCACATACTTAAATTGTTTCTTACTTGGAGGAATTTCTATTAAATCAGCTGCTACTACTGCCCATGGTCTATCTACTACTCGCTTTCTTATTAATCCTTGTGGGCCTTGTTGTGATATTTTATACTTCTGACATTCTACACAACTATTCACAAAGTGAGTAACGTCATAATATAATCCTCTCCAGTAATATTCTCTTGCTATCCTATCGTACGTTTTCTCTATTCCTAGGTGTCCGGTTGAAGGTTCGCAATGAGCATTTTTTAACACCCTGTCACGTTGTTCCATCGGTACAACTAACCTCCAATTTTCTTCTCTATTGGTTATAGGGTCTAACAGAGGGTCAGTGCAAAATCTATATAGTAAGCCATCTTCAACCTTCGAACCTTGATACTTTCTAGGAAATTTTTCTACTTCTGCCATTTTCTTGGTATATTATTCATCGAAGTTGTCCAGCTTCGTTGAATTGTCGATGTTTTCGGCAAAACCAGGACTATTAACAAGATCAACTGGTTTTACTATAGCCTCTGCCTCGGTGGTAGGTACTTTCGTTGCCTCTATCATCTCACTTTTCAAGTCTCCCACTATTTCTTGTACTTCACGCTTGAAATCTTGATTCATTTCAGTTTCTTCCTCATCTGAGGTTGTTGACCAGCCATCACCATAAGCGTGGGTGCTGGAATTCCCCAGTGCTTTAAACCAAAGTTCATTAATTTTCTGCGCTGAGTAATCTTCCGTTGATAAACTTCCTGGCTTCGCCCAGCATGATGAGCCCTCGTTTATGGAATTTCCCTTCTGAGCGAATCTTTTATTATAGGTTCGGTAAGGGTTTATCTTCTTGGCTTCCCTTTTCGTTTACATCAATTTTCAACAAATCCGCTATTATTCTTCTATCTTCTTTATTTTCATTATCTATTTTATCTAATACATTATCTTCATTTTCTATCCTATTTTTAATCCTCTTCAATTCTTCATTCTTTTTATTTAACGACTCTTTCATCTCTGATGGATTAATTTTAGAGTCTGACGTCCCTGGGTGGTTCATGAGGGGGGTGTGGGACGAGGCAATCCCCCTGCTGATCCGTTTCCCCAGGTTTGTCGTAATGGTGCACAAGTTACACAAGTTTGAAATGTTACGTTTGGGGCATTACAGACTTGACAGTAGATTTGACTCTGGTTGTTTCTACTAGGTCTACTAGGACAATAATCAGAACTATGTCCAAGTGCTTTACAGCAATAACAGGTCTTTGTTGAACATTTATGCATTTTACGTCCATCCTGATGGCAGTGGTAACAACTATTAGATCTATCGTAATTAGATGTATTTTACCCAGATTGTGGTCGATATCTTGAACCCTGGGATCCGTTATAACCGCCATTTCTGGGTGGATTCCATCTAACTCTGCCTTGATTTCCGTAATTTGGCTTCCTATCGTAATTATTATTCTGTGGTGCTTGTTCTCCATGATTGTCGTTTGTTTTTTCTGTTGTCTCGTGATTATCGTTTTTATTTTCTTCTATACTTTCTTTCTTGACGTCTACAACCGCCGCTATAATTTCGTTTTCGTCTTTCTTACTAGTTGCCGCTACCTCATTCTGATTACTCTTCTTGTTTCTTTTATTCTTTCTTCTTTTGTTGCTTTTCCCGCTGTGCTGAGTTTCACTATCTTCTGAAGATACTTCTTGGATCGCCGCTACCCTAACTTTTGTATTGTTACCAGCAAAGGCAGCTGTTGGTAATCTCGCTTCATCCTTTGGAGGTAGTGGTATATATCGACTGTCTATATCCTTTTGACGTTCCCAGCGTTGACCATACTGTTCAATATCGTCCAGCGAATTTATTTCTTTCTCTACCATGGCTCTTCTATATTCTGGTAACAAATTCTTAAATACCATATCCACTATCTCTATCGAGGTTGGAGGACATCTGAAGTGTTTAATGATATATCTGAGCCAAGATAGTTAGTTGGAAATTCTTTCACCTTTAGCTTGAGTTCTCTGTCTCAATTCATCTATTAAGTCTTCTCTATATAACTCACCAATGAATTGATGGCGAAAAGTTTTTTTAAAGTGTGACACGGATGATATTTCCTCTTTTCTTGTGAGGTACCATACATTTGCTGCTCCAGTCAGTACTCCAGATAGAGCTTTGATGATATCTTTCCCTCTGTAGTGATTGTTCTTTTTAAAATCGTCTAATTGTGTTAAAAAGTGTTCTGGTTCTTCTTTACAATTACCAGAAAATTGCAAGTTCCAGGTTCGTAGGGCTTTCATAACCCTTGTTACCTCTTTAGACTTTCGCCTTCTCTTAGATCTTCTGTGGTGACTTTTTGACCTTTGACTAGGTAACACTTCCTCACTATCACTACTATGTGTATCTTCATCACTACTATAATCATCGTTATATGACTCCTCCTCGTCTGATTCTCCTTTTCTATGTTTTCGGCCGTCCTCTTTACTTCTGAACGGCTCCTTATTCTTTTTATTTTGTCTCTTTTGCTTATCTTTCTTCGATTTTCTTCTATTTTCTTTTGTGGGTATATTCTACTTATTACTTCTTTCATCACTAACTCTTGACGACTGATCATTAACTCTGGAGAAATTCAATTTTTCGATTCTGGTTGGTTTGCTCACTTTCGGTGTAGAGCGTTGCCTCAGAATTTGATTATTTGATTCCTCTAAGTATGGATTTGTATGTGAAGTTGTACTCTGCTGCATTTCTTTCGGTTTTCTTCCTCCTGTCAGAGTTTGAATAAAATTTTGATAAGTCTGGTTGACAATTTGGTTATTTCCCATTCCATCACCGCTGCTGGAGGCTTCAGAGGTACTACTTCCACTATTAGAACTACTCAGAATATCTTTGGAGTTATTTATTTCAGTTATTCTCACATTTCCTAGATTATTGATTATACTTGTAGTTTCTTCTACTCCTCTTTCCATTACCGCTACGGTAGAGTCTGGAGATGCTATGATTATTGGTTCTGAACCTAGTGACGGTTTTACTAGACGTAAATTTTGAATTATTTGCACTTCTTCACCATCTCGGCGTTCTGAGTTTTTTTTAGTATTTCTTCGATTTCCGGAGAAAAAAGTACGGATATCCTCTTCCGTTGTGGTCCTAGAGGTAGTAATACCATATTACTCCAGATAGGCAATCCTGCTACCTCTGGTAACAAACTTCACTGTTCTATTGGTTGAATTGTAGAAGGATTAGTTCTAGTTACTATCGTCGTCATTTGTGATTTTGAAGTGTCTTGTATAGAAGGTGGTATTTTATCCTTTTCTACATCCGTATCCTCATCGGTGGCATCAGTTTCTGTCGCTATAATCTCTGGTGCTACCTGTTGGTCTCCAGTTTCCGTTAATACTCGATCCATCTCGTCTGCTATCTCATCGGTTGGATACCACGGAACATCCTTATCTGGTTCTGTATCCATGATATATGCTCGTAATAACCTATCTCGTATTGCTAACACTGGGCTTTGCGAATTTAAGTGTCTTTCTTTTAATCTCTTTTGAACTTCTTGTGGGTCTACTCGCTTAATAGTTCTTGCTAATTCCATAATTTCCTTGTTTTTCTTCAGTTTATCCATTTTTGTCTTGTGGTCCGACATCTTGATCCGCTAGTTGCCTTGCAACGATCTACGGCCTCTCCAACAAGTACGAAAATCTTCTTTACAATACTTTAACGGTTTAATAAAAATCTCTACCACGACAAAATCTACTTCTGAGTTCAAATAAGGGCAACTATCACTATTTAAGCGCCAAAAAGAAAAGAAAAATTTTCGCAAACGTAAACCGCGCTGACGAAAGCACACGTATGCAATATAAGTTCCACGATAGGGAACTATCGTGGAATGAATAAAATAAGAAAAACGTTACTTATTTTAAGTTTGGGGATGTAAAAGGGGTCTCTACGCTAATATCGCTGTCGAGTGCCAATATAAATAGATATGTATAAATAAATATATATATGTATATAAATTATGTTACTCTGGAGATTACCGTCTTTTACTTTTGCTCTTATTTTACCTAGAAGGGAAAAAAAAGTTTGTGCAAATTTTTTATTTGCGAAATTGTATTTTTACTTCAATTCTTCTTGGAGTTTCTTGAGTAAGTGATATTTTAATTTATCTTGAGTCTTTTTATTTCTTTCGCTAAACGCAATTCTTCTTGATTATTTTATAAGAGTTATTTTTAATTTATTTTTCTTCGCTGTTTGCAAATCTTCTTGAGTAAATGAAAAAAAATTTATTTAATTCCTTCTTGTATATAAAAGAAATTTTAAATAAGAATATTTAAATGCGAGAGAAAAAAATTCTAATCTTCTTGAATCTCTTGATGTGATACCTAATACTTTAGTTTCGTGAAAAGAAAAAAATTCAATAATAATTAAAAAATTAAGAAAAATTTAGTAATAATCTTGAGTAATTGTTTGTTTTGAGTTTTATTTTTCTTGTGTAATAATATTATTTTTCTTGAATAATCAAATTGTTTTTCTTCTTGAATTTTGCTTTTTTTATTTTTATAATATTTAGGAAAAATATCTTCCTGAAAATTGTAAAATCCGCAAAAAATCGCTACCGCAAATGAAAGATAGGTATATATATATATAATTTTAGCACTCGACAGGTTAAATACAAACGTAAAAATCAGTTTTGTTTTAAGGAGAAGAGCCCACCTAATATATAAAAGAAGGATATTCCCAATTCCTGCTATACAAATATATATAAATATATTTTATATTCTTTTATATACGTAGTATGTATACATATGTATATATATACGTATGTTTCTTTACTATTTTATATATTATATATATATTTATATATATATATTCTCTTTAGATCATATATATATATATATATATATATATATATATATATATATATATATATATATATATATATATGTGCTCTCTCTCTTTATACCTAACCAATTCCATCTTATGTTTAACCTCACGTTTTGGACTTTGCATCACCAATTTCAGTATTTTTGCTACTTGGCCCCACGTTGGGCGCCAGTTGTAAGGGTGCTTTTTATTTGGGAGATTATAAATATATTTAATTAAGTACGAAATAATAGTTGGCTTATGATTTCCAAATTCAGAGATTTACCAGCCTACAAAAATAATAATAATAGTATAACAAGGGAATTAAATACTCTACCTTTAATATTCTAACCAATTATAAGATCACTTCAATAAATAAATCAACAAACGTCTAATTATAGGGAGTAAAATTCATTAAATAAACTTTAAGTAATTTAAATACTGAATTTAGATTAAGTCATAGACAAATTCTTTAAATTAATCTAGATTAAGTTGAAATAATGAGGAATTATTAAATTCAATTAGAATATGCTAAATCACAGAAAAGAAAATTTTTAGTTTAAATTGTTAAGCAATAATAATAATTTGAATCAATTTAATATTATAAAAATCGAATAACGAGTGCAACACGTGTTTAATCTATATTTTAGGTTAGGTGAGGGTGGGGCTCGAATAGCAGTGCGAATCCAATATTACGCAATTCTCCAATTGGTGGTGCTAGTGTCGAATATCCTCTGATTCTTTTTTTCTCTACCTTTCAATAGGCGTTTCGTAAAAACGAGGTTATATATTTTGTAGCAATTTAATATATATTTTTTTTCTATATATATATCCAGAAGCTCAATTACTGTGACTTTTGATTTGAATGTAATTTAAATTATTTGATTTTAATACTTTGCTGACTTCACAACTTTAAGAAAATTACTTTTAAATCAAAGAAAAATTTATCTAAGAAAAATAGTTTCCGAAGAATTTATCAAATAAACTGTCTCTTTTTAATTTCTCACAAGGTTAGGATTTTCACCCATCAAAAGAAATTTTTAATTACTTTAGAATTATAACAATAGCTTGATAATATATATTACGTATTTATTATATTCAATAAAACACAAAAATTAAGTAGAAGAGACTTTAAAAAGAAAGTTTCTAGAATCAGTTACTGACTGTGATTGTAAATTATAAACAATTGCAATTTCACTTTAAGTATAAGAACAAATAAATATTAATAGTAAAGTCACCAAATTTATTTTTACACTACACTTGATTAGGATGGAAAAAAAAATTCACTAATTAATTCTCGCTATCTCACTTTAATCACAAAGAAAATTATTATGTATTTAGCTTTCACAATCTTTTACTATTACAATTTATTTGATATGTAGAATAAATTAAAATTTTACAAATTGAATGTCCACGTTACGCCATCTGCGCGCTTAATTTGATTACAGTTTATCTTATTTTCTCTATGAATAACTAATTATTTGTCTAATTACAATAAAAGTTTCATTTTTTATCGAATAATATAAACCAGCATTAATTAGTAATATAAACAATAATTTCTGATTATTCGTTATTTTTAGATTCGCTTAAATCTTTATTCTATTAATGATTTTCATTTTCAATTATTTCGTACAATTTCAATGTCAATTTATTCATTTGTACTGTAACGCCATCTATAAAAATATACGAAAAGATATTTACAACACGCAAACAGGAGTTATTATTCAAATTATGTTTAAATATCGTTAGTCTTTGCGCGCCTTCTATAATGTGACTCATTACAATTCCTATTAAGTAATCTTCCATCTCTTTTATCATAATTAAGTTTTTTATACATGTGCTCTCTTTTACCATACGCGTCTATCCTACTTTATCGACTTTAATTATTATCTTAGTCTATTTCTATCTATCTCTCTCTTTCTACTATTTAAATAACTCTACGCGAGCGCCACAATAGCATGTTCGCGCGAGCACGCGTTCGTATATATTTTTGCCGTCGGCGCCGCTTCGCCACCTCCTGGACGTTTGATTATGAGAATCGTCTGCTCGGAGCTCTCTGTGTAACTCGTGAGTGACGTAAGTGCAACCATGTGTGTGTGCGTGCCTTGGTCTGCTGTAGTGAGTGTCCCCACCTGGGCATAACCAAAACACGGTCTCACGTGTTACTTATCGACAGGTTTAAGCATCGGCATCGGGAACAAAAATCGTCAACCAGGTGGATTAGTACCCTGGGTTTTAATGGCGTGGTCCTGGTGTGCATGTGTGTGCAGCGTTCAAGTGTGCGGTAAGGTAGTTAAAATTTTCATTCTGTTAAGTTTGAAGAGGGGATTGAAAGAGAGAAAAGATAGTCTTAGAGTGAGAGAGAAGATGTGAATATAAACAACATCTTCTATCTCTCATTAAGACAAAAAAAATTTTATTAAAAAAAAAAAACCGCGTTACAATATAAACAAACTTATTCCTTAAATTTTATATGTATTTAAACTATTAGTAGCGCGAGCGGTGTCAGCAACTGTTTTTAGCAAGCCCTGATAAAGGATGTATCGGGTGATTTTCATTGTAACTTTTAAAATTATTTTTTTTCTATTACTGTTTTAAATTTTTAATAGGCAGCTGTCACCACTTGATTTTTTTATTTGTTTAAAATCAAGAAAACACTTTTTTAATGAAAATTATGTCAAAGAAATGTTTGAATTATTATAGATTATTTATTCAATAATATAATTTATTTGTATTGTTATGTTATAAAATCACTTACACAAACAATTTATTTTATGTTTTATTGATTTATTTTTTAAATTTTATAATAAAATAATATTATTAATTTTAAAATGATTAATCTTTTTAAATGAAAAACTTAAATTCACTATTTTAAAGTTTATATTCATTATTCAAATTTCAAGAATACACTTATAAGTTAAATTTATTTGAAATAATTTATATTAACACCATAAAAATACTGTAAAATATTAAATTCTTTTAAATTAAGAGATTAAAATTTGAAATTCTATGATCACACAATTCACTTATTAAATGTACACATGTATTAAAATTTATTCACTTCAAAATATTGAAATCAACACTGAATTTATATAATGAGTCACTTTTAGATTTTTATTCACAACTTATTAATACTATTAGTTTGAATTGAATTCTTTTAAATTTTAAAGTTTATTTTTATCAAATAATAAATTTATTTGAAGAAAATGATTATATCTCTTTATTTTTATTAAAACTAAACCCTTTTTTTAGAAAAAAAGAAAGTAGTTATATTTAGAAAACACTGAGTTCAAATAAAAACACTTTTAAATTAACACTCAAAATATTTAAGTTTTATATTAATAATATATTTATAGAAATATGTACATATATATATATATATATATATATATATATATATATATATATATATATATATATATATATATATATATATTTATATTTAAATTTATATTTCATGCATTGAATTTTTATATATGTATTAAAACATGCAAACTAAATGCTTTACAAAAAATATCAATTTATTTTAATTCATTGAAATAAAATATTTAATTATATTCGTAAATATTCAAATATCAGTTCAAAGAAAAATTTAAATAGATGAACTTTTAATCAATAAAATTTTAATAAGAATGAAAGTTACCTGACTTCTGCTGTTCTAACTTGTTGATATAGGATGTTCAAATAAACAAATAATTTTTAAATTAAATTACAAATTTTTAGTTCATTAATTTATTGTATTAAATTGTAACAATCGTTTGCTCACGCACTGATTTAAAAAAAACTATTCCTTACACAAACGTTGTCAACTGATTTTTTTAGAGAGAAAGTGAAGGTCAGAGAAATTACGTATGGAGAACAAGTGCATCTACAAGTATACAAGTGCCAGGTGATAAGTGCAAAGAGTGTCTGAGTGTCTTATCATTTCTTGATATTTTTTTTATATATTATTTCTCTTTAATTGACATTGTTTCTCCAAATTGCAAAGTGGAGAGTGTTTTCTATTGTTCTTCTTCCTTGTGGAGTTATTAACATTTTTCTTATTGGTTATTAATTTATTGATTTCATTCTGACTTGATGATTAAAAGTTCTTTTTTTTATTCCAGGTGTCTCTGACCTTTAATTTCTCGTTAAGTTCTCCTCCTGACTTTATTTAAAAACCAGTGGTGGGCAATTTGTTAATTAATAAATTTGTTTTTTTCTTAATAAGCGAAAGAGTAAATGTTGCTTAGTAAAAACAAAGCCTCACTCGATACTTTTTTCAGATTATGTTACTTATCAATCAATAAGTTAATTGATACTATACGCATCTTTCAACACATTCTTTTTTTGTGGCCTTTTATAAATAAATTTTCTTTTAAATTAATATTTTTAATATTATAATATTTGTTAGTTGATTAGCCAAAGAAGAAAGATTATGTTTTACATATTTTATTATATCTTTTCTTTACATATTTCACTAAAAAAACGACGGTATAATATATAATTTTTAGATTAAAATACTTTTATTTAAAAGAAATCTTTAAAATGTTTTTACTTTAAACCATGTATACGCTTTATAAATTTAAATTTCTAATATATTTTTAAAAAATGAAAAGAAATCATATGGTAACTAAAATAATGAATATTGATTTAAAATAATCAATAATTTATTAATTGAACAATCTGTTGGTAAATGAGTTTTTACCATATTCTTTCTATATACTTCTTGCTTTTAATAAAATAATATAACACAATATAAATAAACAATATAATATAATATAATATAATATAATAAAACAATATAATGTAATATAATATAATGAAACAATATAATATAATATAATATAATATAATATAATATAATAAAACAATATAATATAATATAATATAATAAAACAATATAATATAATATAATATAATAAAACAATATAATGTAATATGATATAATAATATAATTAGTCCAGTAGAATTAGCTCAAAAAACCTTAAAATTTGACCTAATTAGTAACAGACAACTAAAGTAAAAAATAAGTTCATTAAGTCCAAAGATATTAAAATTTAGAAAAATCCTCAAAATTTGGGCTATTTTTTTAAACAACGTTTTTATGTAAAAAATTGTGAAAAATCGATGTTTTTGGATCTAGCTCTTTTCATTTTTTAATAGGGTATATGAAATTCATAATTCTTATAAGGGGCTTCAAGACGAATAGTTTAAGCTCTATTACATTAAATTTCGTTAATAATTTATTTAAATAATCGCAAAAATATAGTAAAAAATCGTTGAATTTTCAATAATTTTTTATTCCATAAAAAAAGGGCTACATGTTCGTAACTTTGTAAAAGTTGCCTTCTATCACACTTAAGTCCCCATAATTTTTTCAGCAAAAAATATTAATTTGTATATGAGATATTCAATTTGTTCACTAAAAAGAGGTAAAATGTAGGCCTCAAATAGACCCTATTGCGGTCATTTTAGAAAGAAATGACCATTGTCATTTATGCTCTTTGACACTCATATTTAGTAAAAATAAAAAGTTCGATTGACATTTTTATTATTTTCGCTGTTTAAATGGCGATCAAAAAAAAGTTTTTTCTTAATTGTTTTTAAATTTATATATGAAAAAATGAAAATATTCAAACGCAACTTTTTATTCTTGTTGCTTAAATTTTAACGCTTATTTAAAAAAAAACGTTAGTCTATGATAATTAGTAGCTGAGATATTTTTTTTTTTTTAAATTCGCCATTTGTTTATTTACAAAGATTAAGGAATGAATTTTTAATGACAGATCCTTTAATACTTCAACTTTGATATAAGATCATTTCTGATATTAAAATCAGTTTTTAAAACCTTAAAAGATTGTTTTTGAGTATGTTTAGTTTCAATTCTTTTTAAAGAGAGGAGGAACGTGTCATCTTTTGCAAGTACAGAAAATATTTTTTCGATTACTTCAAATTTGTCTTATGTGAAAAAATTTTCTATATCTCAGTGAAATATTAACCAATTTTGATGTTTCTTTTTTTAATCTGGGGTAGCGCGAGATAATATTAACAGTCGTTATACTTGTTTGATGATATAAATAAATTAATTTGTTATAAACAATAACAAAAAATATATGCATATTTTTTTTTCATTTTTTATATACTTGTAATGTTTATTTTTATAATCTAATAAATAAGTTTCATTTATTTTATGAAAAAATTAGATTATCATCTTTTTACACGCTAATAATTAATACAAACATTACTCTTATCATAAAAATCCTGACATTATCAAAAAAGAGCTTCTGACCTTGAATATTCAACGGATTTAACGTTTCTTTTTTTGATCTGGTGTTGTGCGAGATAATATTAAGAACCGTCATTTTTGTTTTATTTAACAAAACAAATTAATTAATTAGATAGAGAATTAATTAATAAAAAAATTTTTATTATTTTTTACATACTATATTTCAAATAAATGTTTATTTATATAATTTTATGAATTTCTTTTATTTTAAAAAAATATTTACAATTTTTTTTCGCACACATAAACACATATTCGAAAAAATATTACATTTTTTTCATATTTTCGCAATTAACATACAAAGTTTATTTTAATAAAATTTATTAAATATTTATGATAATTTTATTCGCTTGCTTAATGGCTCATCACAATCTTCATCTATAAAAACATTTCTCGAATCATCACAACATTCATCATTGGAACTATTGTCAATTTCAAACGGTAAGTTTGACATATTTTCACTGCTGCTGCAACTATCTTCATCAAACAGAAAATTTTGTACTAATACAGTCTTCTGGTTATCACAAGTTTCCCGTGACAACCGGAACATAATTTAGAGCATTTTAATACATGTTCTCGACATCCACATCTATTATCATTGCAATTAATCGTGAGCAACAAACAAGTAGCTGTAAAAAATAAACTATTAATACGAATTTTTTTTTAAGAATTATATAAATCAAAATATAATGAACATATTGTAAAATGGTTAATTTTATTGTAATATATTCAAAAAGCTATTTTATAAAAAATGCTAAATATTTCTTTAATTTTAAAAACTTTTAGAAAAAAAACTTTTACAATAAAAATAAATATCTTAAATAAAAAATTTATAATATTTTTTAACAAACATATCATGCAATTTATAATTAAATTAAGATTCATTAAGTTATTAAAAAAAATTTTTCAGTAATAAACACAAAAATAAAAGAAACTTATTATTTACTCCAAAATTTATTGTATATTAACAAAATTGCAGAATGAACTAAACAATAACTTTCATTTAAAAAAGTAAAATATACACTATTAAATTCAGAATGATTTTATTTCAGAACTATATGTAGAAACTTTGTATAATCAAAAGAAAACGCGTTCAATGATGTGACCTGTGTAACATACGTTGGTTTACTGAGTGCAAAGGACGCTTGAAATAAAATTGAACCCGCAATTTCATAATGACCTTGCTTTTGGGTTTCTTTTATAATTACGAACTGAAATAAATTTTATTTACTTGAAATAATAAAATTATAAATATAATATTTTCTTAATCTTATTATTATTTTAAGTAATAAATAAAACTTTTAATAAAAAATTGAATAAATAATTAAAATTAGAATAAAAATTACAATAAATTTCTTTTTCAAGTGTAGTTAATAATGTTTTAGTAAAAAGTTTTGAATAGTTAAAAAAAATATAAGTACATATATATATATATATATATATATATATATATATGTTTATATGATTGTTATTTCCGGTAACTTGATTTGGTATACAACTGTTATTTCCAGTAACGAATTTTGGTATATAACTGTGATTTCCGGGACTTCATATTTTTTTATTCTAAACATTAAGAGCAGAAGCTTTCACCCACATATAATATTTGGTTGATCCAAAAACCATAAATGTTTACAAATAGAACTAAATTTTAAGAATATACTAAACTTTAGAACCAACTCACGATTTTAGGTTTACGACGACAGTGAGCACCTTTATCCTCAATGATTGAATACCTAAATAATAACGTATAGAAAAAGTATCTCATGTCACAAACAAACCAATAATATTGATATTAAATGTAAAATAAGGAAAAACTATAATAGGATTACGACGACAGTAATCTCGATTCTCTTTTTTTCTGAATACTAACATACATTGCCCGTAATTATAATTCAGATTTTTGTTATTTTTGATGATTTCGCACACTGTTGTAAGTAAATTAGAACGTCATAGCATCTATTCATCCTATAAAATTTTCAAACGTATGAATTCTGTCGGATTACAGCGACCCCGCAGAAATAAAAATGTAAATTTTATATTATGCATATAAATAAGGCACTGTTTCTGATATTCGAAAATAAATATGGAATTAAGATCAAAAATATTTAGAAATCAAGAAGGATTACGACGACAGTCATCATAATAATCCTTTTTTTCGAAAAGCCAATCCTAAATCAAATAACAAATAATATTTTAAAATAACAGTAATCAAAAAGGGATTAGGGCGACAGTAATTTTAATAATCCTTTTTCTCTGAATATATATATACATCGACCGTCATTATCAAAGCAATTTTGTTAATCGTAATAATTCTAAATACCATTGTATATAATTTCAGATGCTATAAGCAACTATGCATATAAAGTAAGGTTTTATATTGCAAATATAAAGTCAAATCTAGAATAATATATAAGATTAACAGAAACCATATTCAGAAAATAATTACGATTACGACAACAGTGATCTTGAACTTTATTTTTTTCAAAAAGCTAGTCCAAAATTAAATGACAAATAACATTTGAAAAATACAGTAATCTAGAAGGGATTAGGACGACAGTATTTTAAATTATCCTTTTTTTCTCAATATAAATATACATGAACCATCATAATTGAGAGTTTCGTTATTCTTAATGATTCCGCTCACTGTTGTATTTAAATTGGAACGTCATAGCATCTCATCCTATAAAATTTTTAAACGTATGAATTCTTTAGGATTGCAGCAAGCTTGCAGGAATAAAGTTGTAAATTTTATATTATGCATATAAATAAGGCCCTGTTTCTGATATTCAAAAATAAATATGGAATGAAGTTCAAAAACATTTAGAAACCAAGGATTTCGACGACAGTGATTACAATATTCCTTTTGTTCAAGAAGCAAATCCAAAATTAAATAACAAATGATATTTAAATATAACAGTAATCAAAAGGGGATTAGGACGACAGTAAGTTTAATAATCCATTTTCTCTGAATATCAATATACATCGATCGTCATTATCAATGTTAATCATAATAATTCTGATTATGATTGTATCTAAATTCCAATGCTATAAGCAAGTATGCATATAAAGTAACGTTTTATGTTGCAAATATCAAGTCGAATCTAGAATAATATATAAGATTGACAAAAACCAGGAATGGATTACGATAACAGTAATCTCGGTTATGTTTTTTTCTGAATACTAACATACATTGCACGGAATTATAATTAAAAATTTCTTATTCTCAATGATTCCGCACACTGATTTATTCAAAATAGAACTTCATAGTATCTCTACATCCTATAAAATCTTTGCACTTAAAAAATCTATAGGTGGATTACAGCGACCCTGCAGAAATAAAAATGTAAATGTTGCATTATGCATATTAATAAGTCCCCATGCCTTATATTAAAAAACAAAATTGTAATAAAATTCAGAAATATTAAGAGAATAATCACGATTACGAAAACAGTGATGTCACTGTTCATTTTACTACGTTTTTATTACTATAACTACGTTTTTACTATTACTACGTTTTTATTAACTCGCTTTGGTGTCTGTCTGTCTGTCTGTCTGTCTGTCTGTCTGTTCGGTACGAATTTTGCAACCGATTGTAAACTAACTTCCTGATGAGCTAGAGACTTGAAATTTTAAATATAGCTCGGAACTGGATGACAATGCAATATTATAAAAAAAATATATATATCTACCGAACAATATATTAATATATTCAATCATATACGGAGATGTTGGCAAAATTGAAGATTTGAAGATTTTATATATAGATACACTTTTAACATTAGTGTCTAAACATCTTCGAAAATTTTAAAAATCTTCTTTTGATATATTAATATATTAATATATTAATATATCAAATATAGTAATATATTAATATAGTAATATATTAATATATTAATATATCAAATATATTAATATATTAATATATTCAATATTATATTTTGCATGCATTGTTGGATAATATAATTAAATATATATTCCCACCGAAAAATATATTAATACAATTATATACGGAGATATTAGAAAAATTGAAATTTTGAAGATTTTATATATAGATATACTTTTAACATTAGTGTCTAACCATCTTCGAAAATTTTTAAAATTCTTTAACTTCTCATATTGCAATTAGACATAAATTACAGCATTTTGTATTGTACATATAAAATTTGAGACTGTATTTTATTCATTTTATGGTCTATCAATGCATAAAACAATAAATTTTGGTTGAATTTCTAATAGCGTCATTATCGTCAAAATGGCAGGAAACTCAGCATGCGATTACGTGTTCTCTAAAAAAATAGATGAAACACGTTTTAGTCCCTTGACAACAATATATATGCTATATAATATGCACTGTTGGACAACACGATAAATAATATTAATAATAATAATAATAATAATACCAAAATGTATAAGATAATATTTAAATAAAAAAAAAATTTTCAATCTACCACGTTTTTAATTGAACTAAAAAGTATAAAATAATATTAAAAATAAAAAAAAAAATTTTTTAATGTACTACGTTTTATAATGAACCAAAAAGTATAAAATAATGTGTAATAAAATGAAAAATGAATAATGATTTGAAATAAAAAAAACGTGGGGCGCATACAATACATAATAATAAACATGCGCCCCTCGTTTTTTTTATTTCAAATCATTATTCATTTTTCATTTTATTACACATTATTTTATACTTTTTGGTTCATTATAAAACGTAGTACGATAAAAGTTTTTTTTATTTTTAATATTATTTTCATAAGCCAGTCCTGAATCAAATCACAAATAATATTTGAAAAATACAGAAGTAATCTAGAAGGGATTAGGACGACAGTATTTTAAATTATCCTTATTTTCTCAATATAAATATACATGAACCGTCATAATTTAGATTTTTGTTATTCTTGATGATTTCGCACACTGTTGTAAGTAAATTAGAACGTCATAGCATCTATTCATCCTATAAAATTTTCAAACGTATGAATTCTGTCGGATTACAGCGACCCCGCAGAAATAAAAATGTAAATTTTATATTATGCATATAAATAAGGCACTGTTTCTGATATTCGAAAATGAATATGGAATTAAGATCGAAAATATTTGGAAATCAAGAAGGATTACGACGACAGTCATCATAATAATCCTTTTTTTCGAAAAGCCAATCCTAAATCAAATAACAAATAATATTTTAAAATAACAGTAATCAAAAAGGGATTAGGGCGACAGTAATTTTAATAATCCTTTTTCTCTGAATATATATATACATCGACCGTCATTATCAAAGCAATTTTGTTAATCGTAATAATTCTAAATACCATTGTATATAATTTTAGATGCTATAAGCAACTATGCATATAAAGTAAGGTTTTATATTGCAAATATAAAGTCAAATCTAGAATAATATATAAGATTAACAGAAACCATATTCAGAAAATAATTACGATTACGACAACAGTGATCTTGAACTTTATTTTTTCAAAAAGCTAGTCCAAAATTAAATGACAAATAACATTTGAAAAATACAGTAATCTAGAAGGGATTAGGACGACAGTATTTTAAATTATCCTTTTTTTCTCAATATAAATATACATGAACCGTCATAATTGAGAGTTTCGTTATTCTTAATGATTCCGCTCACTGTTGTATTTAAATTGGAACGTCATAGCATCTCATCCTATAAAATTTTTAAACGTATGAATTCTTTAGGATTGCAGCAAGCTTGCGGGAATAAAGTTGTAAATTTTATATTATGCATATAAATAAGGCCCTGTTTCTGATATTCAAAAATAAATATGGAATGAAGTTCAAAAGCATTTAGAAACCAAGGATTTCGACGACAGTGATTACTATATTCCTTTTGTTCAAGAAGCAAATCCAAAATTAAATAACAAATGATATTTAAATATAACAGTAATCAAAAGGGGATTAGGACGACAGTAAGTTTAATAATCCATTTTCTCTGAATATCAATATACATCGATCGTCATTATCAATGTTAATCATAATAATTCTGAATATGATTATATCTAAATTCCAATGCTATAAGCAAGTATGCATATAAAGTAACGTTTTATGTTGCAAATATCAAGTCGAATCTAGAATAATATATAAGATTGACAAAAACCAGGAATGGATTACGATGACAGTAATCTCGGTTATGTTTTTTCCTGAATACTAACATACATTGCACGGAATTATAATTAAAAATTTCTTATTCTCAATGATTCCGCACACTGATTTATTCAAAATAGAACTTCATAGTATCTCTACATCCTATAAAATCTTTGCACTTAAAAAATCTATAGGTGGATTACAGCGACCCTGCAGAAATAAAAATGTAAATGTTGCATTATGCATATTAATAAGTCCCCATGCCTTATATTAAAAAACAAAATTGTAATAAACTTCAGAAATATTAAGAGAATAATCACGATTACGAAAACAGTGATGTCACTGTTCATTTTTTCATAAGCCAGTCCTGAATCAAATCACAAATAATATTTAAAAAATACAGAAGTAATCTAGAAGGGATTAGGACGACAGTATTTTAAATTATCCTTTTTTTCTCAATATAAATATACATGAACCGTCATAATTTAGATTTTTGTTATGCTTGATGATTTCGCACACTGTTGTAAGTAAATTAGAACGTCATAGCCTCTATTCATCCTATAAAATTTTCAAACGTATGAATTCTGTCGGATTACAGCGTCCCCGCAGAAATAAAAATGTAAATTTTATATTATGCATATAAATAAGGCACTGTTTCTGATATTCGAAAATAAATATGGAATTAAGATCAAAAATATTTAGAAATCAAGAAGGATTACGACGACAGTCATCATAATAATCCTTTTTTCGAAAAGCCAATCCTAAATCAAATAACAAATAATATTTTAAAATAACAGTAATCAAAAAGGGATTAGGGCGACAGAAATTTTAATAATCCTTTTTCTCTGAATATATATATACATCGACCGTCATTATCAAAGCAATTTTGTTAATCGTAATAATTCTAAATACCATTGTATCTAAATTCAGATGCTATAAGCAACTATGCACACAAAGTAAGGTTTTATATTGCAAATATAAAGTCAAATCTAGAATAATATATAAGATTAACAGAAACCATATTCAGAAAATAATTACGATTACGACAACAGTGATCTTGAACTTTATTTTTTTCAAAAAGCTAGTCCAAAATTAAATGACAAATAACATTTGAAAAATACAGTAATCTAGAAGGGATTAGGACGACAGTATTTTAAATTATCCTTTTTTTCTCAATATAAATATACATGAACCGTCATAATTGAGAGTTTCGTTATTCTTAATGATTCCGCTCACTGTTGTATTTAAATTGGAACGTCATAGCATCTCATCCTATAAAATTTTTAAACGTATGAATTCTTTAGGATTGCAGCAAGCTTGCGGGAATAAAGTTGTAAATTTTATATTATGCATATAAATAAGGCCCTGTTTCTGATATTCAAAAATAAATATGGAATGAAGTTCAAAAACATTTAGAAACCAAGGATTTCGACGACAGTGATTACAATATTCCTTTTGTTTAAGAAGCAAATCCAAAATTAAATAATAAATGATATTTAAATATAAAAGTAATCAAGAAGGGGATTAGGACGACAGTAAGTTTAATAATCCATTTTCTCTGAATATCAATATACATCGATCGTCATTATCAATGTTAATCATAATAATTCTGAATATGATTATATCTAAATTCCAATGCTATAAGCAAGTATGCATATAAAGTAACGTTTTATGTTGCAAATATCAAGTCGAATCTAGAATAATATATAAGATTGACAAAAACCAGGAATGGATTACGATGACAGTAATCTCGGTTATGTTTTTTCCTGAATACTAACATACATTGCACGGAATTATAATTAAAAATTTCTTATTCTCAATGATTCCGCACACTGTTTTATTCAAAATAGAACTTCATAGTATCTCTACATCCTATAAAATCTTTGCACTTAAAAAATCTATAGGTGGATTACAGCGACCCTGCAGAAATAAAAATGTAAATGTTGCATTATGCATATTAATAAGTCCCCATGCCTTATATTAAAAAACAAAATTGTAATAAAATTCAGAAATATTAAGAGAATAATCACGATTACGAAAACAGTGATGTCACTGTTCATTTTTTTCATAAGCCAGTCCTGAATCAAATCACAAATAATATTTGAAAAATACAGAAGTAATCTAGAAGGGATTAGGACGACAGTATTTTAAATTATCCTTATTTTCTCAATATAAATATACATGAACCGTCATAATTTAGATTTTTTTTATGCTTGATGATTTCGCACACTGTTGTAAGTAAATTAGAACGTCATAGCCTCTATTCATCCTATAAAATTTTCAAACGTATGAATTCTGTCGGATTACAGCGTCCCCGCAGAAATAAAAATGTAAATTTTATATTATGCATATAAATAAGGCACTGTTTCTGATATTCGAAAATAAATATGGAATTAAGATCAAAAATATTTAGAAATCAAGAAGGATTACGACGACAGTCATCATAATAATCCTTTTTTTCGAAAAGCCAATCCTAAATCAAATAACAAATAATATTTTAAAATAACAGTAATCAAAAAGGGATTAGGGCGACAGAAATTTTAATAATCCTTTTTCTCTGAATATATATATACATCGACCGTCATTATCAAAGCAATTGTGTTAATCGTAATAATTCTAAATACCATTGTATCTAAATTCGGATGCTATAAGCAACTATGCACATAAAGTAAGGTTTTATATTGCAAATATAAAGTCAAATCTAGAATAATATATAAGATTAACAGAAACCATATTCAGAAAATAATTACGATTACGACAACAGTGATCTTGAACTTTATTTTTTTCAAAAAGCTAGTCCAAAATTAAATGACAAATAACATTTGAAAAATACAGTAATCTAGAAGGGATTAGGACGACAGTATTTTAAATTATCCTTTTTTTCTCAATATAAATATACATGAACCGTCATAATTGAGAGTTTCGTTATTCTTAATGATTCCGCTCACTGTTGTATTTAAATTGGAACGTCATAGCATCTCATCCTATAAAATTTTTAAACGTATGAATTCTTTAGGATTGCAGCAAGCTTGCGGGAATAAAGTTGTAAATTTTATATTATGCATATAAATAAGGCCCTGTTTCTGATATTCAAAAATAAATATAAAATGAAGTTCAAAAACATTTAGAAACCAAGGATTTCGACGACAGTGATTACTATATTCCTTTTGTTCAAGAAGCAAATCCAAAATTAAATAACAAATGATATTTAAATATAACAGTAATCAAAAGGGGATTAGGACGACAGTAAGTTTAATAATCCATTTTCTCTGAATATCAATATACATCGATCGTCATTATCAATGTTAATCATAATAATTCTGAATATGATTATATCTAAATTCCAATGCTATAAGCAAGTATGCATATAAAGTAACGTTTTATGTTGCAAATATCAAGTCGAATCTAGAATAATATATAAGATTGACAAAAACCAGGAATGGATTACGATGACAGTAATCTCGGTTATGTTTTTTCCTGAATACTAACATACATTGCACGGAATTATAATTAAAAATTTCTTATTCTCAATGATTCCGCACACTGTTTTATTCAAAATAGAACTTCATAGTATCTCTACATCCTATAAAATCTTTGCACTTAAAAAATCTATAGGTGGATTACAGCGACCCTGCAGAAATAAAAATGTAAATGTTGCATTATGCATATTAATAAGTCCCCATGCCTTATATTAAAAAACAAAATTGTAATAAAATTCAGAAATATTAAGAGAATAATCACGATTACGAAAACAGTGATGTCACTGTTCATTTTTTTCATAAGCCAGTCCTGAATCAAATCACAAATAATATTTGAAAATTACAGAAGTAATCTAGAAGGGATTAGGACGACAGTATTTTAAATTATCCTTATTTTCTCAATATAAATATACATGAACCGTCATAATTTAGATTTTTGTTATTCTTGATGATTTCGCACACTGTTGTAAGTAAATTAGAACGTCATAGCATCTATTTATCCTATAAAATTTTCAAACGTATGAATTCGGTCGGATTACAGATTGTGCTTCAATCAAAATGTCATAAGCAACCATCGATTAAATAAGATTATGGCGTCCATAAATTCTATAAACAGATTGTCGTGACAGTCTTCAAATAAACATTTTACGTTATTTCATGTAAGGGGCTGTTCACAAGTTATGTAACGCACTTTTTTACAAAAATAGACCCCCTCCCCCCTGTGTAACAAAATCATTTTGCCCTCCTCGTATTATAATTACGTAACATAAAAATTTAAAATATATTTGAGAATTTATGACATAATTTATTAAATTTATTATAATCAAAACAATTAATATAATAAAAAAATTTACGTTGGTTAATTATAAATAAATAATAAATATTATTCAACTCAAATTTGCATGAACATAAATTTTTAAATGATAATAATTATTAATGGCGGTTCTAGAAGAAATAATCTTATTTTCATATCCATTAAAGTAATGTTTGAAAATATAAGTAAATTTTTCTCCAGTGAAATCTAAAATATACTATAAAAAAAATATACTTAAAGAATTTTAAAAGATTTTCAATCAATAATACATACACTCGTATTAAGTGGATTTATTACGCATGAAGACATTTTGATGTTTGAAACAAGAATCTCGCGATTTTAATTTAAACATTTAGTTACTTAAATCTAAATAATTTTATTTTCCATTAACAATCACATTTAAAAATCACATCACATTAGAGTTTTTCCTTGTTTCAAGCAATCTTTTTTCTCTGTATACTTATTAGTAAGCAATTTAAATATTTTATATTCACACAACTCTCACCCTTAATTCAATATAATATTAAATTTATTTTTTCCACAAAAATGAGTTCGTGAAAGTTAAGTTATTATGAAAAGCTCTCATAAATATCATGAACACTAGAACGAAAAAGTGATTGAAAAAGCACGTCTTATTTATATTGCGAGGTGTACACATAAACGTACTAAAATAAAGTTGGTATTACATCGAAAATAAACGCAGGTGATAATGCGATGTTAGCGCGCTTCGTTCAGGACTAATTAAATTTTACATTAAACATTTTTTTTATGTTTCGTAATACGCATCTATAACCCCCCTATAACCCAGCATAACCTCCTCCCCCCTCATGGTGTTACGTAATTTGTGAACGATGCTTAACTCATTCTGCTTGAACATCATTTTAGGTCAATGTTTGATACATTAAGAAATGATATGAAAATGTTATTTGCTTGATCATGATTTTTATATCTATTATTTTGCAAGAAGAACATAACTATCTTGATTGGTTTTTAACGACATCAAGATCATATTTTCGCTGGACATTAGTCACAGGAGGTTTCAGAGCTATTCCATATTATGCATCAATTGTATCGCTTCTCTTCGCAAATCAATAATTAAATATCAAATAATATTTAGAAATGACATAAATTATGAGGGGATGGGACGACATCAATTTTTATAAATCTATCTTTATTAACTTTGTTTTTGCATCTGAAGCAAATATGAATACTGACCCATGTCGTCGTAATATCGTACAAATTTCTTTCATCCTTTCATTTCTTAATAATTGGTTAAATAAGTTCAAATGTTATTGACAATTATCACATTCTGCATAACTGAAGTCACGTCCGCTGCACTGTTCAATGTCGTCGTAATCCCGTTTCAATTTCTCTCATCCTTTATTTCACCTAAAAATTTCTGAATGATTTTCAATGCCATTGGCAACTATCGTATTTTGACAATCTAAGTCACGTTTGTATCATTTGGAACATTCATAGTTATATTCAGTTGAGAATTCTAAAGATTTGTGAGAATGGTGTCGCCATAAACCTGTGTTTATAATCTAGTTTAAAAACACAAATAGATTGGCTTAAAATTGAACTGCATTTACTAGTGCATGTAATTAATTTGATTCTCGCTATAGTAATACTATATTCTAAATATATCTTCCTTAACCTTGCCTTTGCATCTAGGTCAAATGTGAATACTGACCAATCTAGTCGCGATCCCGTTCAAGTCGCTTTGATCCTGTATCGCCATTAATATTTGTTGTATAAGTACGAATTCGACTGGGGACTATCGTATTGTTTTAAACTACAATCACTTTTGTCCTCTTTGAAACATTTATAGTCTCTTGTTTCGTCAGGATTCGCACGATTGTTGAGCATAGTGTCGCCGTAAACCTGTGTTGATAATGTAGATTGAAAACGAATGTCAATTAACAGAAAATTTAATTTAAGTTATTATGGCAATAGATTACTGAATGATCTGTTAATACTATACAATAGTAATGAATGTATCTACGCCAATTTCGTCTTTGCATCGAGGACAAATGTTAATACTTACCCATGTCGTCATAATACCGTACAAATTTCTTTGATCCTTTTATTGTTCTAAAATTTGTTAAATAAGTTAAATTGTTATTGACAAGTATTCTGCACAACTAAAGTCACGTTCGCTGCAATGTTTAATGTCGTCGTAATCCCGTTTAAATTTCTTCGAGCCTTTATTTCTACAAAAATTTTGTCAATGATTTTTAATGCCAATAGCAAGTATAGTATTTTTGCAAACTAAAGTAACGTTCGTATTATTTTAAACGATTATAGTCTTCTTTGATTCAAAATTCCAAAGAATTGCCGAGAGTAGTGTCGCCATAAATTTGTGTTGATAATCTAGGTGCGGATATTCTAGAAATTAGCATAAACCTTAAAAGAATTCAATATGGCATTGGATATTGGCATGATCGGCAAATACAATACAACAGTATAAATCTATCTTTATTAACTTTGTTTTTGCATCTGAAGCAAATATGAATACTGACCCATGTCGTCGTAATATCGTACAAATTTCTTTCATCCTTTCATTTCTTAATAATTTGTTAAATGAGTTCAAATGTTATTGACAATTATCGCATTCTGCATAACTGAAGTCACGTTCGCTGTACTGTTCAATGTCGTCGTAATCCCGTTTAAATTTCTCTGATCCTTTATTTCACCTAAAAATTTCTGAATGATTTTCAATGCCATTGGCAACTATCGTATTTTGACAATCTAAGTCACGTTTGTATTATTTGGAACATTCATAGTTATATTCAGTTAAAAATTCTAAAGATTTGTGAGAATGGTGTCGCCATAAACCTGTGTTCATAATCTAGTTTAGAAACACAAATAGATTAGCTTCAAATTTAACTGCATTTACTAGTGCATGTAATTAATTTGATTCTCGCTATAGTAATACTATATTCTGTATATATCTTCCTTAACCTTGCCTTTGCATCTAGGGCAAATGTGAATACTGACCAATCTAGTCGTGATCCTGTTCAAGTCGCTTCGATCCTGTATCGCCGTCAATATTCGTTGTATAAGTAAGAACTTCACTGGGTACTATCGTATTGTTTTAAACTACAATCACTTTTGTCCTCATTCGAACATTTATAGTCTCTTGTTTTGTCAGGATTCGCACGACTGTTGAGCATAGTGTCGCCGTAAACCTGTGTTGATAATGTAGATTGAGAACGAATGTCAATTAACCGAAAATTTAATTTAAGTTATTATGGCAATAGATTACTGAATGATCTGTTAATACTATACAATAGTAATAAATGTATCTACGCCAATTTCGTCTTTGCATCGAGGACAAATGTTAATACTTACCCATGTCGTCGTAATACCGTAAAAATTTCTTTGATCCTTTCATTATTCTAAAATTTGTTAAATAAGTTAAATTGTTATTGACAAGTATTCTGCACAACTAAAGTCACGTTCGCTGCAATGTTTAATGTCGTCGTAATCCCGTTTAAATGTCTTTGAGCCTTTATTCCTACAAAAATCTTGTCAATGATTTTTAATGCCAGTGGCAAGTATAGTATTTTTGCAAACTAAAGTAACGTTTGTATTATTTTAAACATTTATAGTCTTCTTTGATTTAAAATTCCAAAGAATTGCCGAGAGTAGTGTCGCCATAAATTTGTGTTGATAATCTAGGTGCGGATATTCTAGAAATTAGTATAAATCTTAAAAGAATTCAATATGGCATTGGATATTTGCATGATCGGCAAATACAATACAACAGTATAAATCTATCTTTATTAACTTTGTTTTTGCATCTGAAGCAAATGTGAATACTGACCCATGTCGTAGTCATATCGTACTAATTTCTTTGATCCTTTCATTTTTTAATATTTTGTTAATTAACTTTAAATGTTATTAACATATGTAGCAGATTGCATTACTAAAATCACGTTCGCTATACTGTTCAATGTCGTTGTAACCCCGTTTGAATTTCTTTAATTCTATATTTCTCCAAAAAATTTCTGAATTATTATCCATGCCATTGGCCACTATCATATTTTCACAAACTAAAGTCAGGTTTGTAGTATTTAGAACATTCATAGCTATATTCAGTTGAGAATTCAAAAGATTTGTGAGAATGGTGTCGCCATAAACCTGTGTTCATAATATAATTTAGAAACACAAATAGATTAGCTAAAAATTCAACTGCATTTACTAGGGCATGTAATTAATTCAATTCTCGCTATAGCAATACTATATTCTAAATATATTTTGCTCAACCTTGTCTTTGCATCTAGGGCAAATGTGAATACTGACCAATCTAGTCGTAATCCCGTTCAAGTCGCTTTGATCCTGTATCGCCGTCAATATTTGTTGTATAAGTAAGAATGCCACTGGCAATTATCATACTGTTTTAAACTACAGTCACTTCCGTCCTTATATCAACATTTATAGTCTCTTCTTCTGTCAGGATTCGCACAATTGTTGAGAATAGTGTCGCTGTAAGCCTGTGTTGATAATGTAAATTTAAAATGAATACCAAATAACAGAAAATTTAATTTGAGTTATTATGGCAATAGATTACTGAATGATCTGTTAATACCATTCAATAATGAAAAATCTATCCTTGCCAATTTCGTCTTTGCATCGAGGACAAATGTTAATACTGACCCATGTCGTCGTAATACCGTAAAAATTGCTTTGATCCTTTCATTTTTCTTAAATTTGTTAAATAAGTTCAATTGTTATTGACAAGTATCGCATTCTGCATAACTAAAGTCACGTTCGCTGCACTGTTCAATGTCGTCGTAAACCCGTTTAAATTTCTTTGAGCCTTTATTTCTACAAAAATCTTGTCAATGATTTTTAATGCCAGTGGCAAGTATAGTATTTTTGCAAACTAAAGTAACGTTAATATTATTTTAAACATTCATAGTCTTCTTTGATTCAAAATTCCAAGGAATTGCCAAGAGTATTGTCGCTATAAATTTGTGTTAATAATCTAGGTGAGGATATTCTAGAAATTAGCATAAATCTTAAAAGAATTCGATATGACATTGGATTTTTTCATGATCGGCAAATACAATACAACAGTATAAATCTATCTTTATTAACTTTGTATTTGCATATGAGGCAAATGGGATTACTGACCCATGTCGTCGTAATATCGTACAAATTTCTTCCATCCTTTCATTTCTTAATAATTTGTTGATTGAGTTCAAATGTTATTGACAATTATCGCATTCTGCATAACTGAAGTCACGTTCGCTGCACTGTTCAATGTCGTCGTAATCCCGTTTGAATTTCTCTGATCCTTTATTTCCCAAAAATTTCTGAATGATTTTCAATGCCATTGGCAACTATCGTATTCCGACAATCTAAGTCACGTTTTTATTATTTGGAACATTCATAGTTATATTCAGTTGAGAATTCT
Source organism: Anastatus disparis (assembly GCA_017163975.1). Lineage (NCBI taxonomy): Eukaryota > Metazoa > Arthropoda > Insecta > Hymenoptera > Eupelmidae > Anastatus > Anastatus disparis. The sequence continues at coordinate 899,379 of JAFFSR010000100.1, forward strand.
GAAGATTTGTGAGAATGATGTCGCCATAAACCTGTGTTCATAATCTAGTTTAGAAACACAAATAGATTAGCTTAAAATTAAACTGCATTTACTAGTGCATGTAATGAATCTGATCCTCGCTATAGTAATACTATATTCTAAATATATCTTCCTTAACCTTGCCTTTGCATCTAGGTCAAATGTGAATACTGACCAATCTAGTCGCGATCCCGTTCAAGTCGCTTTGATCCTGTATCGCCATTAATATTTGTTGTATAAGTACGAATTCGACTGGGTACTATCGTATTGTTTTAAACTACAATCACTTTTGTCCTCATTTAAACATTTATAGTCTTGTTTCGTCAGGATTCGCACGATTGTTGAGCATAGTGTCGCCGTTAACCTGTGTTGATAATGTAGATTGAAAACAAATGTCAATTAACAGAAAATATAATTTAAGTTATTATGGCAATAGATTACTGAATGATTTGTTAATACTATACAATAGTAATAAATGTATCTACGCCAATTTCGTCTTTCATCGAAGACAAATGTTAATACTTACCCATGTCGTCGTAATACCGTACAAATTTCTTTCATCCTTTCATTGTTCTAAAATTTGTTAAATAAGTTAAATTGTTATTGACAAGTATCACATTCTGCACAACTAAAGTCACGTTCGCTGCAATGTTCAATGTCGTCGTAATCCTGTTTAAATTTCTTTGAGCCTTTATTTCTACAAAAATCTTGTCAATGATTTTTAATGCCAGTGGCAAGTATAGTATTTTTGCAAACTAAAGTAACGTTCGTATTATTTTAAACATTTATAGTTTTCTTTAATTCAAAATTCCAAAGAATTGCCGAGAGTAGTGTCGCCATAAATTTGTGTTGATAATCTAGGTGCGGATATTCTAGAAATTAGCATAAACCTTAAAAGCATTCAATATGACATTGGATTTTTTCATGATCGGCAAATACAATACAACAGTATAAATCTATCTTTATTAACTTTGTATTTGCATCTAAGGCAAATGTGAATACTGACCCATGTCGTCGTAATATCGTACAAATTTCTTTCATCCTTGCATTTCTCAATAATTTGTCAATTGAGTTTAAATGTTATTGACAATTATTGCATTCTGCATAACTAAAGTCACGTTCGCTGCACTGTTCAATGTCGTCGTAATCCCGTTTGAAATTCTTTAATCCTTTATATCTCCAAAACATTTCTAAATGATTTTCAATGCCATTGGCAACTATCGTATTTTGACAAACTAAAGTCCCCTTTGTATTATTTGGAACATTTATAGTTATATTCAGTTAAGAATTATGAAGATTTGTGAGAATGGTGTCGCCACAAACCTGTGTTCATAATCTAGTTCAGGAACACAAATAGATTAGCTTAAAATGCAACTGCATTTACTAGGGCATGTAATTAATTCGATTCTCGCTATAGTAATACTAAATTCTGAATATATCTTCCTTAACCTTGCCTTTGCATCTAGGGCAAATGTGAATACTGACCAATCTAGTCGTGATCCTGTTTAAGTCTCTTTGATCCTGTATCGCCATTAATATTTGTTTTATAAGTACGAACTCGACTGGGTACTATCGTATTGTTTTAAACTACAATCACTTTCGTCCTCATTTAAACATTTATAGTCTCTTGTTCCGTCAGGATTCGTACGATTGTTGAGCATAGTGTCGCCGTAAACCTGTGTTGATAATGTAGATTGAGAACGAATGTCAATTAACAGAAAATTTAATTTAAGTTATTATAGCAATAGATTACTGAATGATCTGTTAATACTATACAATAGTAATAAATGTATCTACGCCAATTTCGTCTTTGCATCGAGGACAAATGTTAATACTTACCCATGTCGTCGTAATACCGTACAAATTGCTTTGATCCTTTCATTGTTCAAAAATTTGTTAGATAAGTTAAATTTTTATTGACAAGTATTCTGCACAACTAAAGTCACGTTCGCTGCAATGTTTAATGTCGTCGTAATCCCGTTTAAATTTCTTTGATCCTTTATTTCTACAAAAATCTTGTCAATGATTTTTAATGCCAGTGGCAAGTATAGTATTTTTGCAAACTAAAGTAACGTTCGTATTATTTTGAACATTTATAGTCTTCTTTGATTCAAAATTCCAAAGAATTGCCGAGAGTAGTGTCACCATAAATTTGTGTTGATAATCTAGGTGCGGATATTCTAGAAATTAGCATAAACCTTAAAAGAATTCAATATGGCATTGAATATTTACATGATTAGCAAATACAATACAACAGTATGAATCTATCTTTATAATTTTTGTTTTTGCATCTGAAGCAAATATGAATACTGACCCATGTCGTCGTAATATCGTACAAATTTCTTTCATCCTTTCATTTCTCAATAATTTGTCAATCGAGTTCAAATGTTATTGACAATTATCGCATTTTGCATAACTAAAGTCACGTTCGCTGCACTGTTCAATGTCGTCGTAATCCCGTTTAAATTTTTTTGAGCCTCTATTTTTACAAAAATCTTGTCAATGATTTTCAATGCCATTGGCAAGTATAGTATTTTCACAAACTAAAGTAACGTTCGTATTATTTTAAACATTCATAGTCTTCTTTGATTCAAAATTCCAAAGAATTGCCGAGAGTAGTGTCGCTATAAATTTGTGTTGATAATCTAGGTAAAAATATTCTAGAAATTAGTATAAACCTTAAAAGAATTCAATATGACATTAAATTTTTTCATGATCGGCAAATACAATACAACAGTATAAATCTATCTTTATTAACTTTGTATTTGCATCTGAGGCAAATGTAAATACTGACCCATGTCGTTGTAATATCGTACAAATTTCTTTCATCCTTTCATTTCTCAATAATTTGTCAATTGAGTTCAAATGTTATTGAGAATTATCGCATCCTGCATAACTAAAGTCACGTTCGCTGCACTGTTCATTGTCGTCGTAATCCCGTTTGAATTTCTTTAATCCTTTATTTCTCCAAAACATCTCTAAATGATTTTCAATGCCATTGGCAACTATCGTATTTTGACAAACTAAAGTCACCTTTGTATTATTTGGAACATTCATTGTTCTATTCAGATAAGAATTATGAAGATTTGCGAGAATGGTGTCGCCACAAACCTGTGTTCATAATCTAGTTTAGGAACACAAATGGATTAGCTTAAAATTTAACTGCATTTACTAGGGCATGTGATTAATTTGATTCTCGCTATAGTAATACTATATTCTGGATATATCTTCCTTAACCTTGCCTTTGCATCTAGGGAAAATGTGAATACTGACCAATCTAGTCGCGATCCCGTTCAAGTCGCTTTGATCCTGTATCGCCGTCAATATTCGTTGTATAAGTAAGAACTTCACTGGGTACTATCGTATTGTTTTAAACTACAATCACTTTCGTCCTCATTTAAACATTTATAATTACTTGTTCTGTGAGGATTCCCTCGATTGTTGAGCATAGTGTCGTCGTAAACCTGTTTTGATAATGTAGATTAAGAACGAATGTCAATTAACAGAAAATTTAATTTAAGTTATTATGGCAATAGATGACTGAATGATCTGTTAATACCATACAATAGTAAAAAATTTATCCACGCCGATTTCGTCTTAGCATCGAGGACAAATAAGAATACTGACCCATGTCGTCGTAATACCGTACAAATTTCTTTGATCCTTTCATTGTTCTTAAATTTGTTAAATAAGTTAAATTGTTATTGACAAGTATCGCATTCTGCATAACTAAAGTCACGTTCGCTGCACTGTTCAATGTCGTCGTAATCCCGTTTGACTTTCTCTGATCCTTTATTTCCCCGAAAAATTTCTCAATGATTTTCAATGCCATTAGCAACTATCGTATTTTGACAAACTAAAGTCCCCTTTGTATTATTTGGAACATTCATAGTTATATTCAGTTAAGAATTATGAAGATTTGTGAGAATGGTGTCGCCACAAACCTGTGTTCATAATCTAATTTAAAAACACAAATAGATTAGCTTAAAATTGAACTGCATTTACTAGTGCATGTAATTAATTTGATTCTCGCTATAGTAATACTATATTCTGAATATATCTTCCTTAACCTTGCCTTTGCATCTAGGGCAAATGTGAATACTGACCAATCTAGTCGTGATCCCGTTTAAGTCTCTTTGATCCTGTATCGCCATTAATATTTGTTTTATAAGTACGAACTCGACTAGGTACTATCGTATTGTTTTAATCTACAATCACTTTCGTCCTCATTTAAACATTTATAGTCTCTTGTTCCGACAGGATTCGTACGATTGTTGAGCATAGTGTCGCCGTAAACCTGTGTTGATAATGTAGATTGAGAACGAATGTCAATTAACAGAAAATTTAATTTAAGTTATTATGGCAATAGATTACTGAATGATCTGTTAATACTTTACAATAGTAATAAATGTATCTACGCCAATTTCGTCTTTGCATCGAGGACAAATGTTAATACTTACCCATGTCGTCGTAATACCGTACAAATTGCTTTGATCCTTTCATTGTTCGAAAATTTGTTAGATAAGTTAAATTGTTATTGACAAGTATTCTGCACAACTAAAGTCACGTTCGCTGCAATGTTTAATGTCGTCGTAATCCCGTTTAAATTTCTTTGAGCCTCTATTTCTACAAAAATCTTGTCAATGATTTTTAATGCCAGTGGCAAGTATAGTATTTTTGCAAACTAAAGTAACGTTCGTATTATTTTGAACATTTATAGTCTTCTTTGATTCAAAATTCCAAAGAATTGCCGAGAGTAGTGTCGCCATAAATTTGTGTTGATAATCTAGGTGCGGATATTCTAGAAATTAGCATAAACCTTAAAAGAATTCAATATGGCATTGGATATTTGCATGATCGGCAAATACAATACAACAGTATGAATCTATCTTTATTAACTTTGTTTTTGCATCTGAAGCAAATATGAATACTGACCCATGTCGTCGTAATATCGTACAAATTTCTTTCATCCTTTCATTTCTTAATAATTTGTTAATTAAGTTTAAATGTTATTGACAATTATCGCATTCTGCATAACTGAAGTCACGTTCGCTGCACTGTTCAATGTCGTCGTAATCATGTTTGAATTTTTTTGATCCTTTCATTGTTCTAAAATTTGTTAAATAAGTTAAATTGTTATTGACAAGTATCGCATTCTGCACAACTAAAGTCACGTTCGCTGCAATGTTCAATGACGTCGTAATCCCGTCTGAATTTCTTTGAGCCCTTATTTCTACAAAAATCTTGTCAATGATTTTCAATGCCAGTGGCAAGACTAGTATTTTCACAAACTAAAGTAACGTTTGTATTATTTTAAACATTCATAGTCTTCTTTGATTCAAAATTCCAAAGAATTGCCGAGGGTAGAGTCGCTCTAAATTTGTGTTGATAATCTAGGTGAGGATATCCTAGAAATTAGCATAAACCTTAAAAGAATTCAATATGACATTGGATTTCTTCATGATCGGCAAATACAATACAACAGTATAAATCTATCTTTATTAACATTGTATTTGCATCTGAGGCAAATATGAATACTGACCCATGTCGTCGTAATATCGTACAAATTTCTTTCATCCTTTCATTTCTCAATAATTTGTCAATTAAGTTCAAATGTTATTGACAATTATCTCATTCTGCATAACTAAAGTCACGTTCGCTGCACTGTTCAATGTCGGCGTAATCCCGTTTAAATTTCTCTGATCCTTTATTTCACCTAAAAATTTCTGAATGATTTTCAATGCCATTGGCAACTATCGTATTTTGACAATCTAAGTCACGTTTGTATTATTTGGAACATTCATAGTTATATTCAGTTAAAAATTCTAAAGATTTGTGAGAATGGTGTCGCCATAAACCTGTGTTCATAATCTAGTTTAGAAACACAAATAGATTAGCTTCAAATTTAACTGCATTTACTAGTGCATGTAATTAATTTGATTCTCGCTATAGTAATACTATATTCTGAATATATCTTCCTTAACCTTGCCTTTGCATCTAGGGCAAATGTAAATACTGACTAATCTAGTCGTGATCCCGTTCAAGTCGCTTTAATCCTGTATCGCCGTCAATATTCGTTGTATAAGTAAGAACTTCACTGGGTACTATCGTATTGTTTTAAACTACAATCACTTTCGTCCTCATTTAAACATTTATAATTACTTGTTCTGTGAAGATTTTTTCGATTGTTGAGCATAGTGTCGTCGTAAACCTGTGTTAATAATGTAAATTAAGAACGAATGTCAATTAACAGAAAATTTAATTTAAGTTATTATGGCAATAGATTACTGAATGATCTGTTAATACTATACAATAGTAATAAATGTATCTACGCCAATTTCGTCTTTGCATCGAGGACAAATGTTAATACTTACCCATGTCGTCGTAATACCGTACAAATTGCTTTGATCCTTTCATTGTTCGAAAATTTGTTAGATAAGTTAAATTGTTATTGACAAGTATTCTGCACAACTAAAGTCACGTTCGCTGCAATGTTTAATGTCGTCGTAATCCCGTTTAAATTTCTTTGAGCCTCTATTTCTACAAAAATCTTGTCAATGATTTTTAATGCCAGTGGTGTATAGTATTTTGCACTAAGTAACGTTCTATTATTGAACATTTATAGTCTTCTTGATCAAAATCCAGTGCGTGTCGCATTTGTGTTTAATTGTGCGATATTCTAGATTAATAACCTTAAAAAATATGCTTTTTTTTGATCGGCAAACAACGTATATCTTCTTTTTACTTGTTTTTGATCTGAGCAATATAATCACCATTCTCGTAATATCTACATTTCTCATCCTTCAATAATTTTTGGTTTATGGTTCATGTTATTGAATTACGATACTAGATCGCTGATGTTGGTAATCCCGTTTATTCTTTGATCTTGTCTCAACATCTGAAGATTTTCATGGGAAACTATGGGCCTTTTATTATTTGTTCATAGTTATATTATAGATTTTATTGGTGTTGCCGGACTGGTTTGTATAATCTAGTTTAGAACACATATGGTTATAAGTTTCCTATGGGTTTATAGTTTATGTTTATGGCTTTAAAATTTATATTTTTATATTTTTATTCCTATTATTCTATATTAATATTTTCAATATATCTTTTAATGTTTATTAGGTTAATTGTTGTATGCTATATGGGTTGATGGTTCATAGCTTTATGTGTATCGCGTTTAATTTTATGGTTTCAAGGTTTATGGGTTTATGGCTTATGGGTTCATGGTTTTGGGTTTATGTATATGGTTTATGGGTTTATGGTTTATGGGTATATAGTTTATGGTTTATGGTTTATGGGTTCATAAGTTTTATGGTTTATGATTTATCCGTTTATAGTTTGGTTTACGGGTTTATAGTTTATGGGTTTATGGCTTACTTCGGTTTATTTTTTTTTTTTGTTTGTTATTTAACATATCTTTTAGACTTTTATTTCTTTATGACATGATGGTTGTTTATGCTATGATGGGGTGTTTATGTTGTTACTATTTTTTTTATGTTTTGGTTTTTTTTAATGGGTTATGGCTTTACAATTTATGGGTTTATTATTTATGGTTTTATTGTTTAGGGGTTACAGGTTTATGGGTTTATATATTTATGATGTTACGATTTATTGGTTTATGGTTTTATGGTATATGGGTTTATGGTTTTAAGGTTTATGGGTTTATGGTATATGGATTTCTGGTTTATGGGTTCATGCTTTATGGTTTTTAGGTTTATGGGTTTATGGTTTATGGGTTTATGGTCTATGGGTTTATGGTTTATGGGTTTATGGGTTTATGGTTTAAGGGTTTACGGTTTATGGGTTTATAGTTTATGGGTTTATAGCTTTACAATTTATGGGTTTATTATTTATGGTTTTATTGTTTATGGGTTTAGGGTTCATAGCTTATGGGTTTATAGTATATGGGTTAATGGTTCATAGTTTATGGGTTTATGGGTTCATGGTTTATGGTTTATGAGTTTATGGGTTTAGATTTTATCGGTTTATGGTTTATGGGTTTACGGTTTATGGGTTTACGGTTTATGGGTTTATGGTCTATAGGTTAATGCTTTAAGGGTCTATGGGTTTATGGGTTTACGGTTTATGGGTTTACGGTTTATGGGTTTATGGTTTATAGGTTAATGCTTTAAGGGTCTATGGGTTTATGGTTTATGGGTTTATGGTTTATGGGTTCATGCTTTAAGGGTCTATGGGTTTATGGTTTATGGGTTTATGGTTTATGGTTCATAGGTTTAAATTTATGGGTTCACGGTTTATGGGTGCATAGTTCATGGGTTTATGGCTTAACAATTTATGGGTTAATTATTTATGGTTTTATTGTTTGTGGGTTTAGGGTTTATGGGTTTATCCATTTATGAGTTGACGATTTATTGGTTTATGGTTTTATGGTATACGGGTTTTATGGTTCATAGTTTATAGGTTTTTGGGTTCATGGTTTATGATTTTAAGATTTATGGGTTTATGGTTTATGGGTTTCTGGTTTATGGGTTTATGGGTTTACGGTTTATTGGTTTACGGTTTACGGGTTTATGGTTTATGGGTTTATGGGTTAATAGGTTTACTCTTTAAGGGTCTATGGGTTTATGGTTTATTGGTTTATAGTTTACGGGTTTATGGTTTATGGGTTTCTGGTTTATGGGTCTGGGTTTATGGGTTTATCCATTTATGAGTTTAAGATTTATTGGTTTATGGTTTTATGGTATATGTGTTTATGGTTCATAGTTTATGGGTTTATGTGTTCATGGTTTATGAGTTTACGGTTTATGGGTTTATGGGTTTATGTTTTATGGGTTTACGGTTTATGGGTTTAAGGTTTATGGGTTTACGGTTTATGGGTTTATGGTTTGTGGGTTTATGGGTGTTTATGGGTTTATGCTTCAAGGGTCTATGGGTTTATGGGTGTTTATGGGTTTATAGCTTACAAGTTTAAGGTTTATGGGTTTATGGTTTATGGGTTTATGGTTTATGGGTTTATGGTTTATGGGTTTATGGTTTATGGGTTTATGGTTTATGGGTTTATGGTTTATGGGTTTATGGTTTATGGGTTTATAGTTTATGGGTTTATGGTTTATGGGTTTATGGTTTATGGGTTCACGGTTTATGGGTTCATAGTTTATGGGTTTATAACTTTACAATTTATGGGTTTATTATCTATGGTTTTATTGTTTATAGGTTTAGGGTTTATGGGTTCATCCATTTATGAGTTTACGATTTATGGGTTCATGGTATTCTGGTATATGGGTTTATGGTTCATAGTTTATGGGTTTATAGTATATGGGTTTATGGTATATGGGTTTATGGTATATGGGTTTATGGTTCATAGTTTATGGGTTTATGGGTTTATGGGTCATGGTTTTATGGTTTATGGGTTCATGGTTTATGGATTATGGTTTATGGGTTTATGGTTTATGGGTTTATGGCTTATGGGTTCACGGTTTATGGGTTTATGGTTAGTGGGTTTATGGTTTATGGGTGTATAGTTTACGGGTTTATGGGTTATGGGTTTACGGTTTATGGGTTCATAGTTTATGGGTTTATGGCTCTACAATTTATGGGTTAATTATTCATGGTTTTATTGTTTGTAGGTTTAGGTTTGATGGGTTTATCCATTTATGAGTTGACGATTTATTGGTTTATGGTTTTATGGTATATGGGTTTATGGGTTAATGGGTTATGGGTTTATACTTCAAGGGTTTATGAGTATATGGTCCTTGGATTTAGGTTTACGGGTTCATGGTTTATGGTTCTTGGATTTGGGTTTATGGTTTATGGGTTTATAGTTTATGGGTTTACAGTTTATAACTTTACGAGTTATGGGTTCATAAGTTTACGGTTTATGGGTTCATAGTTCATAGGTTTATTACTTTACGCTTTATGGGTTTATTATTGATGGTTTTATTGTTTACGAGTTTAGGGTTTATGGGTTTATGGTTTATGCGTAAAATAAATGTAATAATTATGAGTGCAAGTATTCAATTCTATGAAAAACTCGAATAAATCACTTGACGCTAGGAGTTCGTGTCGGAAATTAATCGAGTTACTTGAAAAAAAGTATGAATAACTCGAATTGTTCATAAAAATATGAGCTGCTCAGAGTACTCGAATGAATCAAATTATTCAAAGAAATATGAATTACTCTAAAAACTCAAGTTACTCAAAAATATAGGTGCTTTTTTTATTAACATTTTCTGTAGAAACTATTTTAGCTTTCATTTATTTTTTGGAGCGGAGGCTTCCTTTTCCCGCCAATTCTGGTAGGTGCTTTGCCACATTTTTATTTTCATGTTATATATTAATGCCGCTACTTCACGTTTCACAACAAATGTATGCTTATTTCAGAAGATGCTATATTTAGCACCGACTAATATTGCTAGTTATTGCTAGATTTAGCGCACGCTAATATTCTTATTTCATGCTGGATTCAGCGATCGTGAATTAAAGCGGCCTCAAGCTTAGCGCACGTTATATTCGCGAATGAATGCTAGTTTTAGCACACGCTAACATCGCAAGCTTACGCTAGTTTTAGCGTGTGCATCTTTTAGCATACGCTATATTCAGCACACTCTAATTTTTCCATTTCACGCGAAATTTATCACACGCTAATTTCGCTAATGTGTGCAAGATTCAGCGCACGCTAGTTCCAGCAGACTCTTGTTCTTGCGCACGCTAACATTGCAAGCCTAAGCTTGTTTTAGCGTGTGCTTCTTTAAGCATACGCTATATTCAGCACACGCTAATTTTTCCATTACATGCTGGATTTAGCACACGCTAATTTTAGCAGAATTCAGCCTTAACGCATGCTGGATTTAGCGAATGCTAATTTCAGCAGACGCTAATTACAGAAGATGCTATATCCAGCACCGGCTAATATAGCTAGTTATTGCTAGATTTAGCGCACGCTAATATTTTTATTTCACGCTGGATTTAGCGATCGTAAATGAAAGCGGACTCAAGCTGAGCGCACGTTATTTTCGCAAATAAATGCCAGTTTAAGCACGCGCTAACATCGCAAGCTTATGCTTGTTTTAGCGTGTGCTTCTTTTAGCATACGCTATAATCAGCACACGCTAATTTTTTCATTACACGCTATATTCAGAACACGCTAATTTTGCTAATGTGTGCTAGATTTAGCACACGCTAATTTTAGCAGAATCCAGCCTTAGCGCCCGCTGGATTTAGCGAACGTTAATTTCAGCAGACGCAAGATCTAGCACTAATTAGCAAACTTAGTGTGTGCTAAATCTAGCGTGAAATGAAATATTATCGTGTGCTCAATATAGCGTATGCAAAAATAAGCGCACGCTAAGACTAGCGTAAGCTTGCAATGTTAGCGTGTGCTTCAACTAGCATTTATTTGCGAAAATAACGTACGCTAAGCTTGAGTCCGCTTTAATTCACGATTGCTAAATCTAGCATGGAATAAGAATAATAGCGTGAGCTAAATCTAGCAATAACTAGCAATATTAGCCGATGCTAAATATAACATCTTCTGAAATTAGCGTCTGCTGAAATTAGCGTTCGCTAAATCAAGTGGGCGCTAAGGCTGGATTCTGATAAAATTAGCGTATGCTAAATCTAGCATGTAATGGAAAAATTAGCGTGTGCTAAATATAGCGTATGCTAAAAGAAGCGCACGCTAAAACCAGATTAGGCTTGCAATGTTAGCGTGCGCAAAAACGAAAGTCTGCTAGAACTAGCGTGCGCTAAATCTAGCACACATTAGCAAAATTAGCGAGTGCTAAATCTTGCGTGAAATGGAAAAATAAGCGTGTGCTGAATATAGCGTATGCTAAAAGAAGCACACGCTAAAACTAGCGTAAGCTTGCGATGCTAGAGTGTGCTGAAGCTAGCATTTATTTGCGAAAATAACGTGCGCTAAGCTTGAGTCCGCTTTGATTCACGATCGCTGAATCCAGCATGAAATAAGATTATTAGCGTGCGCTAAATCTAGCAATAACTAGCAATATTAGCCAGTGCTAAATATAGCATCTTCTGAAATTAGCATCCGCTGAAATTAGCGTTCGCTAAATCCAGCCGGCACTCAGGCTGGATTCTGCTAAAATTAGCGTGCGCTAAATTTAGCAGACATTAGCAAAATTAGCGTGTGCTAAATCTAGCGCAAAATAGAAAAATCAGCATGTGCTGAATATAGCGTATGCTAAAACAAGCACACGCTAAAACTAGCGCAAGCTTGCGATGTTAGCGTGTGCTAAAACTAGAGTCTACTAATACTAGCGTTCGTTGAATTTAGATTTTTTTAGCAGAATTAGCGTGTGCTAATACTTGAGACTGCTAAAATTAGGGTGCGCTTAATCTAGCGATCACGAGCAATATTAGCTAGTGCTAAGTATAACATTTTCTGAAATTAGCGTCAGCTAAAATTAACGTCCGCTAAATCCAGCGTGAAATGGGAATATTAGCGTGCGCTAAATCTAGCAATAACTAGCAATATTAGCCGGTGCTAAATATAGCATCTTCCGAAATTAGCGTATGCTGAAATAAGCATTTGCCAAATCCAGCGCTAAGACTAGATTCTGCTCAAATAAGTGTGTGCTAAATCTAGCGCGAAATTGAAAAATTAGCGTGTGCTGAATATAGCGTATGCTAAAAGAAGCGCACGAACTGTGGTGATGATTATTGGTGATTATAGTCAATACTATAGTTATGTAATAATAACTGTGATTGATTATAAAACTGTAATGATGATTATACGTGATTATAGTAATTACTATAGTTACGTAGCAATAACTAAAAATGAATGTAAGACTGTAGTGATGATTGTTGGTGATTATAGTCTTAACTATAATTTTGTGGTAATAACTATAATTGATTATAAAACTGTTGTGATGATTATAGGTAAATATAATCATTACTATAATTTTTCGGTAATAATAATAACTCTAATTGATTATATAATTGTAGTGATGATTATAGGTGATTATAGTCATTACTATAGTTTCGTGGTAATAACTACAATTGATTATAAAACTGTGATGATGATTATTGTTGATTATTGATTATAGTCAACATTATAGTTACGTAGTAATAACTATGATTGATTATAAAACTGTATTGATGATTATACGTGATTATAGTCATTACTATAGTTACGTAGCAATAACTAAAAATGAATATATGACTGTAGTGATGATCGTAGGTGATTATAGTCTTAACTATAATTTTGTGGTAATAACTATGATTGATTATAATATGGTTGTAATGATTATAGGTATATATAATCATTAATTATAATCACTAATTGATTATATAATTGTAGTGATGATTATAGGTGACTATAGTCATTACTATAGTTTCATGGTAATAACTACAATTAATTATGAAACTGTGGTGATGATTATTGTTGATTATAGTCAATACTATAGTAACGTATAATAACTATTATTGATTATAAAACTGTAATGATGATTATACGTGATTATAGTCATTACTATTGTTACGTAGTAATAACTATTATAAATGTAAAACTGTTGTGAAGATTATATGTCATTACAGTCATATAGTTACGAAGTAATAATTATAATTGAATCGTTAAACTGTACAATCTTAAACAACTTATATTAGCAAAATATTTTCCGAGTCAAAAGAAATGTCGATGTTAAGGAAAAAAGAGAATATTACATTGCTAACCTAGGGAGTAGAATAGGTGATTTATGCTCGAGACGCGACAATAAAGACGAGGTCAAATACACCTTCACTTCCGTGGTTAATATATTACTGTTTCATACACGACGGGCGTCATATTCAGCCGCATTGAGTATACATTTGTTGATAATACGTGAAGTAGCGGCATTAATATATGATAACATGAAAATCAAAATGTGTCAAAGCACCTACCAGAGTTGGCGTGAAGGGGAAGCCCCCGCTCCGAAAAATAAATCAAAGATAAAAACGAGTTTCTACAAAAAATATTAATAAAAAAAGAACCTAGATTTTTGAGTAACTTGAGTTATTAGAGTGATTCATATTTCTTTAAATAATTCGATTCATTCGAGCACTCTAAACAGCTCATATTTTTACGAACAATTCGAGTTATTCATATTTTTTTCTAGTAACTCCATCAATTTTAGACACAAACTCGTAGAGTCAAGTGATTTATTTGAGTTGTTCATAAAATCGAATACTCGAACACGTAATTATTACATTTATTTTACGCATAAACCATAAGCCCATAAACAATAAAATCATCAATAAACCCATAGAGTGTAAAGTAATAAACCGAAAACTTATAAACCAATAACTCGTAAAGTTATGAACCATTAAACCATAAACTCATAAACTATAAACCCATAAACCATAAACCCAAATCCAAGAACCATAAACCATTAACCCATTAACACATAAATCATAAACCCATAACCCATAAACCCATAAACCATAAACCATAAACCCATAAACCACAAACCATAAACCCGTAAATCTAAATCCAAGAACTATAAACCCATACACCCTTAAAGCATAAAGACATAAACCATTAACTCATAAACCATAAACCATAAACCCATAAACCATAAACCTTTAAACCCATAAACCATAAACTATAAACCCATATGCCATAAAACCATAAACCCATAAATCGTAAACCCATAAACGCATAAACCCATAAACCATAAACACATAAACCCAAAAAACCATAAACCATGAACGCATAAACCATAAACCCATAAACTATGTACCCATAAACCATAAACCCAAATCCAAGAAACATAAACCCATAAACCATAAACCCAAATCCAAGAACCATAAACCATTAACCCATAAACCCATAAATCATAAACCCATAAACCATAAACCCATAAACCCATAAACCATAAACCATAAACCCATATACCATAAACTCGTAAACCCAAATCTAAGAACCATAAACCCATAAACCACAAACCCATAAACCACAAACCCATAAACCATAAACCATAAACCATGAACCCGTAAACCCAAATCCAAGAACCGTAAACCCATATACCCTTAAAGCATAAACCCATAAACCATTAACTCATAAACCATAATCCATAAAACCCATAAACCACAAACCATAAACCCGTAAACCCAAATCCAAGAACCATAAACCCATACACCCTTGAAGCATAAACCCATAAATCATTAACTCATAAACCATAAACCACAAACCCATAAACCATAAACCTTTAAACCCATAAACCATAAACTATAAACCCATATGCCATAAAACCATAAACCCATAAATCGTAAACCCATAAACGAATAAACCCATAAACCATAAACACATAAACCCATAAAACCATAAACCATGAACCCATAAACCATAAACCCATAAACTATGTACCCATAAACCATAAACCCAAATCCAAGAAACATAAACCCACAAACCATAAACCCAAATCCAAGAACCATAAACCATTAACCCATAAACTCATAAATCATAAACCCATAAACCATAAACCCATAAACCCATAAACCATAAACCATAAACCCATATACCATAAACTCGTAAACCCAAATCTAAGAACCATAAACCCATAAACCACAAACCCATAAACCATAAACCATAAACCATGAACCCGTAAACCCAAATCCAAGAACCATAAACCCATATACCCTTAAAGCATAAACCCATAAACCATTAACTCATAAACCATAATCCATAAACCCATAAACCACAAACCATAAACCCGTAAACCCAAATCCAAGAACCATAAACCCATACACCCTTGAAGCATAAACCCATAAATCATTAACTCATAAACCATAAACCACAAACCCATAAACCATAAATCCAAAACCATAAACCCGTAAACCCAAATCCAAGAACCATAAACCCATATACCCTTAAAGCATGAACCCATAAACCATGAACTATAAACTCATATGCCATAAAACCATAAACCCATAAATCGTAAACCCATAAATGCATAAACCCATAAACCATAAAAACACATGAACCCATAAAACAATAAACCATGAACCCATAAACCATAAACCCATAAACTATAAGCCCACAAACCATAAACCCAAATCCAAGAACCATAATCCCATAAACCCATAAACCATAAATCCAAATCCAAGAACCATAAACCATTCACCCATAAACCCATAAATCATAAGCCCATGAACCATAAACCCATAAACTATAAACTATAAACCATAAACCATAAACCATAAACTCGTAAACCCAAATCCAAGAACCATAAACCCATAAACCACAACCCCATAAACCCTCAGAGCGTAAACCCATAAACCATAAACCATAAACCCATAAACCTGCAAACCGAAATCCAAGAACCATAAACCCATAAACCCATAAACCCTTAAAGCATAAATCCATAATCCATAAACTCATAAACCATAAACCCATAAACCCATAAACAATAAAACCATGAAACCATAAACCCATAAACCTTAAAACCATAAACCATAAACCCATAAACTATCAACCATAAACCCATAAACTATGAACCATAAACCCATATACCATAAAACCATAAACCAATAAATCGTAAACTCATAAATGGATAAACCCATAAACCCTAAACCCATAAACAATAAAACCAAAAATAATAAAGCCATAAACCCATAAACTATGAACCCATAAATCGTAAACTTATAAACCCATAAATCGTAAAGCAATAAACCCATAATTCCATAAATCATAAACCCATCAACCCATAAACCCATAATCCATAAATTCAGAAACCCATAAACCCATAAACCATATACCCATAAACCATAAACCCATAAACCCATAATTCATAAATTCAGAAACCCATAAACCCATAAACCATATACCCATAAACCATAAACCCATATACCCATAAACCATGAACCATAAACCCATAAACCCATAAACCCATAAACCATGAACCATGAACCCATAAACCAAAAAATTATAAACCCATGAACCATAAACACATCTAATAATATTTTTACTTATTATAAAATATTTGAAAAAAAATTATTTTATTGTATATAATAATAGTGTAATAATTCTATGTTCCAAGTTTTTTTAAAATTATTTAAAAAAATTATATTTCATATAATTGTAAGTTTATTTAACATAAAATTATTTTGATTAATTATTGAAATAACAACTATATAATGAGCATATGAAACAATTGAAGTTACGCCTTCGGTCACTCTAACCTTCCCAGAAATCAACGACTTTAATCATTATTTACCTAAAATCTGTGCATTTTCGGGACTTGAGCCCATGGAGACTTATGTTCAGAAAAAAATAGGCTACAATGTGGTCATAATATTATCAAATTTCACCGAGACCCAGAAACCCATAAGAATCTTCCGGGGTCCTTTCTTTCATCCTTTCATTTCTTAATAATTTGTTGATTAAGTTTAAATGTTATTGACAATTATCGCATTCTGCATAACTGAAGTCACGTTCGCTGCACTGTTCAATGTCGTCGTAATCATGTTTAAATTTTTTTGATCCTTTCATTGTTCTAAAATTTGTTAAATAAGTTAAATTGTTATTGACAAGTATCGCATTCTGCACAACTAAAGTCACGTTCGCTGCAATGTTCAATGACGTCGTAATCCCGTCTGAATTTCTTTGAGCCTTTATTTCTACAAAAATCTTGTCAATGATTTTCAATGCCAGTGGCAAGACTAGTATTTTCACAAACTAAAGTAACGTTTGTATTATTTTAAACATTCATAGTCTTCTTTGATTCAAAATTCCAAAGAATTGCCGAGGGTAGAGTCGCTCTAAATTTGTGTTGATAATCTAGGTGAGGATATCCTAGAAATTAGCATAAACCTTAAAAGAATTCAATATGACATTGGATTTCTTCATGACCGGCAAATACAATACAACAGTATAAATCTATCTTTATTAACATTGTATTTGCATCTGAGGCAAATATGAATACTGACCCATGTCGTCGTAATATCGTACAAATTTCTTTCATCCTTTCATTTCTCAATAATTTGTCAATTAAGTTCAAATGTTATTGACAATTATCGCATTCTGCATAACTAAAGTCACGTTCGCTGCACTGTTCAATGTCGGCGTAATCCCGTTTGAAATTCTTTAATCCTTTATCTCTCCAAAACATTTCTGAATGATTTTCAATGCCATTGGCAACTATCGTATTTTGACAAACTAAAGGCACCTTTGTATTATTTGGAACATTCATAGTTATATTCAGTAAAGAATTATGAAAATTTGTGAGAATGGTGTCGCCACAAACCTGTGTTCATAATCTAGTTTAGGAACACAAATAGATTAGCTTAAAATGCAACTGCATTTACTAGGGCATGTGAATAATTCGATTCTCGCTATAGTAATACTATATTCTGAATATATCTTCCTTAACCTTGCCTTTGCATCTAGGGCAAATGTAAATACTGACCAATCTAGTCGTGATCCCGTTCAAGTCGCTTTAATCCTGTATCGCCGTCAATATTCGTTGTATAAGTAAGAACTTCACTGGGTACTATCGTATTGTTTTAAACTACAATCACTTTCGTCCTCATTTAAACATTTATAATTACTTGTTCTGTGAGGATTTCCTCGATTGTTGAGCATAGTGTCGTCGTAAACCTGTGTTAATAATGTAAATTAAGAACAAATGTCAATTAACAGAAAATTTAATTTAAGTTATTATGGCAATAGATCACTGAATGATCTGTTAATACCATACAATAGTAAAAAATTTATCCACGCCAATTTTGTCTTTGCATCGAGGACAAATGTGAATACTGACCCATGTCGTCGTAATACCGTACAAATTTCTTTGATTCTTTCATTGTTCTTAAATTTGTTAAATAAGTTAAATTGTTATTGACAAGTATTGCATTCTGCATAACTAAAGTCACGTTCGCTGCACTGTTCAATGTCGTCGTAATCTTGTTTGAATTTCTCTGATCCTTTATTTCCCCGAGAAATTTCTGAATGATTTTCAATGCCATTGGCAACTATCGTATTTCGACAATCTAAGTCACGTTTGTATTATTTGGAACATTCATAGTTATATTCAGTTGAGAATTCTAAAGATTTGTGAGAATGGTGTCGCCATAAACCTGTGTTCATAATCTAGTTTAGAAACACAAATAGATTAGCTTAAAATTGAACTGCATTTACTAGTGCATGTAATTAATTCGATTCTCGCTATAGTAATACTATATTCTAAATATATCTTCCTTAACCTTGCCTTTGCATCTAGGGCAAATGTGAATACTGACCAATCTAGTCGCGATCCCGTTCAAGTCACTTTGATCCTGTATTGCCATTAATATTTGTTGTATAAGTACGAACTCGACTGGGTACTATCGTATTGTTCTAAACTACAATCACTTTTGTCCTCATTTATACATTTATAGTCTCTTGTTTCGTCAGGATTCGCACGATTGTTGAGCATAGTGTCGCCGTAAACCTGTGTTGATAATGTAGATTGAAAACGAATGTCAATTAACAGAAAATTTAATTTAAGTTATCATGGCAATAGATTACTGAATGATCTGTTAATAGTATACAATAGTAATATATGTATCTACGCCAATTTCGTCTTTGCATCGAGGACAAATGTTAATACTTACCCATGTCGTCGTAATACCGTATAAATTTTTTTGATCCTTTCATTGTTCTAAAATTTATTAAATAAGTTCAATTGTTATTGACAAGTATTCTGCACAACTAAAGTCACGTTCGCTGCAATGTTTAATGTCGTCGTAATCCCGTTTAAATTTCTTTGAGCCTTTATTTCTACAAAAATCTTGTCAATGATTTTTAATGCCAGTCGCAAGTTTAGTATTTTGGCAAACTAAAGTAACGTTCGTATTATTGTAAACATTTATAGTCTTCTTTGATTTAAAATTCTAAACAATTGCCGAGAGTAGTGTCGCCATAAATTTGTGTTGATAATCTAGGTGCGGATATTCTAGGAATTAACATAAACCTTAAAAGAATTCAATATGGCATTGGATATTTGCATGATCGGCAATTACAATACAACAGTATAAATCTATCTTTAATAACTTTGTTTTTGCATCTGAAGCAAATATGAATACTGACCCATGTCGTCGTAATATCGTACAAAATTCTTTCATTCTTTCATTTCTCAATAATTTGTCAATTGAGTTTAAATGTTATTGACAATTATCGCATTCTGCATAACTAAAGTCACGTTCGCTGCACTGTTCAATGTCGTCGTAATCCCGTTTGAAATTCTTTAATCCTTTATATCTCTAAAACATTTCTAAATGATTTTCAATGCCATTGGCAACTATCGTATTTTGACAAACTAAAGTCCCCTTTGTATTATTTGGAACATTCATAGTTATATTCAGTTAAGAATTATGAAGATTTGTGAGAATGGTGTCGCCACAAACCTGTGTTCATAATCTAGTTTAGGAACACAAAGAGATTAGCTTAAAATGCAACTGCATTTACTAGGGCATGTAAATAATTCGATTCTCGCTATAGTAATACTATATCCTGAATATATCTTTCTTAACCTTGCCTTTGCATCTAGGGCAAATGTAAATACTGACCAATCTAGTCGTGATCCCGTTCAAGTCGCTTTGATCCTGTATCGCCGTTAATATTCGTTGTATAAGTAAGAACTTCACTGGGTACTATCGTATTGTTTTAAACTACAATCACTTTCGTCCTCATTTAAACATTTATAGTCTCTTGTTCCGTCAGGATTCGTACGATTGTTGAGCATAGTGTCGCCGTAAACCTGTGTTGATAATGTAGATTGAGAACGAATGTCAATTAACAGAAAATTTAATTTAAGTTATTATGGCAATAGATTACTGAATGATCTGTTAATACTATACAATGGTAATAAATGTATCTACGCCAATTTCGTCTTTGCATCGAGGACAAATGTTAATACTTACCCATGTCGTCGTAATACCGTACAAATTGCTTTGATCCTTTTATTGTTCAAAAATTTGTTAGGTAAGTTAAATTGTTATTGACAAGTATTCTGCACAACTAAAGTCACGTTCGCTGCAATCTTTAATGTCGTCGTAATCCCGTTTAAATTTCTTTGAGCTTCTATTCCTACAAAAATCTTGTCAATGATTTTTAATGCCAGTGGCAAGTATAGTATTTTTGCAAACTAAAGTAACGTTCGTATTATTTTGAACATTTATAGTCTTCTTTGATTCAAAATTCCAAAGAATTGCCGAGAGTAGTGTCGCCATAAATTTGTGTTGATAATCTAGGTGCGGATATTCTAGAAATTAGCATAAACCTTAAAAGAATTCAATATGGCATTGGATATTTACATGATTAGCAAATACAATACAACAGTATGAATCTATCTTTATTAACTTTGTTTTTGCATCTGAAGCAAATATGAATACTGACCCATGTCGTCGTAATATCGTACAAATTTCTTTCATCCTTTCATTTCTCAATAATTTGTCAATCGAGTTCAAATTTTATTGACAATTATCGCATTCTGCATAACTAAAGTCACGTTCGCTGCACTGTTCAATGTCGTCGTAATCCCGTTTAAATTTTTTTGAGCCTCTATTTTTACAAAAATCTTGTCAATGATTTTCAATGCCAGTGGCAAGTATAGTATTTTCACAAACTAAAGTAACGTTCGTATTATTTTAAACATTCATAGTCTTCTTTGATTCAAAATTCCAAAGAATTGCCGAGAGTAGTGTCGCTATAAATTTGTGTTGATAATCTAGGTAAAAATATTCTAGAAATTAGTATAAACCTTAAAAGAATTCAATATGACATTAAATTTTTTCATGATTGGCAAATACAATACAACAGTATAAATCTATCTTTATTAACTTTGTATTTGCATCTGAGGCAAATGTAAATACTGACCCATGTCGTCGTAATATCGTACAAATTTCTTTCATCCTTCTATTTCTCAATAATTTGTCAATTAAGTTCAAATGTTATTGACAATTATCGCATCCTGCATAACTAAAGTCACGTTCGCTGCACTGTTCATTGTCGTCGTAATCCCGTTTGAATTTCTTTAATCCTTTATTTCTCCAAAACATTTCTGAATGATTTTTAATGCCATTGGCAACTATCGTATTTTGACAATCTAAAGTCACCTTTGTATTATTTGGAACATTCATAGTTATATTCAGTAAAGAATTATGAAAATTTGTGAGAATGGTGTCGCCACAAACCTGTGTTCATAATCTAGTTTAGGAACACAAATAGATTAGCTTAAAATGCAACTGCATTTACTAGGGCATGTAAATAATTCGATTCTCGCTATAGTAATACTATATCCTGAATATATCTTTCTTAACCTTGCCTTTGCATCTAGGGCAAATGTAAATACTAACCAATCTAGTCGTGATCCCGTTCAAGTCGCTTTAATCCTGTATCGCCGTCAATATTCGTTGTATAAGTAAGAACTTCACTGGGTACTATTGTATTGTTTTAAACTACAATCACTTTCGTCCTCATTTAAACATTTATAATTACTTGTTCTGTGAGGATTTCCTCGATTGTTGAGCATAGTGTCGTCGTAAACCTGTGTTAATAATGTAAATTAAGAACGAATGTCAATTAACAGAAAATTTAATTTAAGTTATTATGGCAATAGATCACTGAATGATCTGTTAATACCATACAATAGTAAAAAATTTATCCACGCCAATTTTGTCTTTGCATCGAGGACAAATGTGAATACTGACCCATGTCGTCGTAATACCGTACAAATTTCTTTGATTCTTTCATTGTTCTTGAATTTGTTAAATAAGTTAAATTGTTATTGACAAGTATTGCATTCTGCATAACTAAAGTCACGTTCGCTGCACTGTTCAATGTCGTCGTAATCCCGTTTGAATTTCTTTAAGCCTTTATTTCTCCAAAAATCTTGTCAATGATTTTTAATGCCATTAGCAACTATAGTATTTTTGACAAACTAAAGTCACGTTCGTATTATTTTGAACATTTATAGTCTTCTTTGATTCAAAATTCCAAAGAATTGCCGAGAGTAGTGTCGCAATAAATTTGTGTTGATAATCTAGGTGCGGATATTCTAGAAATTAGCATAAACCTTAAAAGAATTCAATATGGCATTGGATATTTACATGATTAGCAAATACAATACAACAGTATGAATCTATCTTTATTAACTTTGTTTGTGCATCTGAAGCAAATATGAATACCGACCCATGTCGTCGTAATATCGTACAAATTTCTTTCATCCTTTCATTTCCCAATAATTTGTCAATCGAGTTCAAATTTTATTGACAATTATCGCATTCTGCATAACTAAAGTCACGTTCGCTGCACTGTTCAATGTCGTCGTAATCCCGTATAAATTTTTTTGAGCCTCTATTTTTACAAAAATCTTGTCAATGATTTTCAATGCCAGTGGCAAGTATAGTATTTTCACAAACTAAAGTAACGTTCGTATTATTTTAAACATTCATAGTCTTCTTTGATTCAAAATTCCCAAAGAATTGCCGAGAGTAGTGTCGCTATAAATTTGTGTTGATAATCTAGGTAAAAATATTCTAGAAATTAGTATAAACCTTAAAAGAATTCAATTTGACATTAAATTTCTTCATGATTGGCAAATACAATACAACAGTATAAATCTATCTTTATTAACTTTGTATTTGCATCTGAGGCAAATGTAAATACTGACCCATGTCGTCGTAATATCGTACAAATTTCTTTCATCCTTTTATTTCTCAATAATTTGTCAATTGAGTTCAAATGTTATTGAGAATTATCGCATCCTGCATAACTAAAGTCACGTTCGCTGCACTGTTCATTGTCGTCGTAATCCCGTTTGAATTTCTTTAATCCTTTATTTCTCCAAAACATCTCTAAATGATTTTCAATGCCATTGGCAACTATCGTATTTTGACAAACTAAAGTCACCTTTGTATTATTTGAAACATTCATTGTTCTATTCAGATAAAATTATGAAGATTTGCGAGAATGGTGGCGCCACAAACCTGTGTTCATAATCTAGTTTAGGAACACAAATGGATTAGCAAAAATTTAACTGCATTTACTAGGGCATGTGATTAATTTGATTCCCGCTATAGTAATACTATATTCTGGATATATCTTCCTTAACCTTGCCTTTGCATCTAGGGAAAATGTGAATACTGACCAATCTAGTCGCGATCCCGTTCAAGTCGCTTTGATCCTGTATCGCCGTCAATATTCGTTGTATAAGTAAGAACTTCACTGGGTACTATCGTATTGTTTTAAACTACAATCACTTTCGTCCTCATTTAAACATTTATAATTACTTGTTCTGTGAGGGATTCCCTCGATTGTTGAGCATAGTGTCGTCGTAAACCTGTTTTGATAATGTAGATTAAGAACGAATGTCAATTGACAGAAAATTTAATTTAAGTTATTATGGCAATAGATGACTGAATGATCTGTTAATACCATACAATAGTAAAAATTTATCCACGCCAATTTCGTCTTAGCATCAAGGACAAATGTGAATACTGACCCATGTCGTCGTAATACCGTACAAATTTCTTTGATCCTTTCATTGTTCTTAAATTTGTTAAATAAGTTAAATTGTTATTGACAAGTATCGCATTCTGCATAACTAAAGTCACGTTCGCTGCACTGTTCAATGTCGTCGTAATCCCGTTTGAATTTCTCTGATCCTTTATTTCCCCGAAAAATTTCTCAATGATTTTCAATGCCATTAGCAACTATTTTTTTGACAAACTAAAGTCCCTTGTATTATTTGGAACATTCATAGTTATATTCAGTTAAAATTATGAAGATTTGTGAGAATGGTGTCGCCACAAACCTGTGTTCATAATCTAATTTAAAAAACACAAATAAGCTCAACAAATTGAACTGCATTTAGTGCATGTAATTAATTTGATTCTCGCTATAGTAATACTATATTCTGAATATATCTTCCTTAACCTTGCCTTCGCATCTAGGGCAAATGTGAATACTGACCAATCTAGTCGTGATCCCTTTAAGTCTCTTTGTCCTATTGCCATTAATATTTGTTTTATAAGTACGAACTCGACTGGGTATATTATTGTTTTAATCTACAATCACTTTCGTCCTCATTTAAACATTTATAGTCTCTTGTTCCGACAGGATTCGTACGATTGTTGAGCATAGTGTCGCCGTAAACCTGTGTTGATAATGTAGATTGAGAACGAATGTCAATTAACAGAAAATTTAATTTAAGTTATTATGGCAATAGATTACTGAATGATCTGTTAATACTATACAATAGTAATAAATGTATCTACGCCAATTTCTTTCTTTGCATCGAGGACAAATGTTAATACTTACCCATGTCGTCGTAATACCGTACAAATTGCTTTGATCCTTTCATTGTTCGAAAATTTGTTAGATAAGTTAAATTGTTATTGACAAGTATTCTGCACAACTAAAGTCACGTTCGCTGCAATGTTTAATGTCGTCGTAATCCCGTTTAAATTTCTTTGAGCCTCTATTTCTACAAGAATCTTGTCAATGATTTTTAATGCCAGTGGCAAGTATAGTATTTTTGCAAACTAAAGTAACGTTCGTATTATTTTGAACATTTATAGTCTTCTTTGATTCAAAATTCAAAAGAATTGCCGAGTAGTGTCGCCATAAATTTGTGTTGATAATCTAGGTGCGGATATTCTAGAAATTAGCATAAACCTTAAAAGAATTCAATATGGCATTGGATATTTGCATGATCGGCAAATACAATACAACAGTATGAATCTATCTTTATTAACTTTGTTTTTGCATCCGAAGCAAATATGAATACTGACCCATGTCGTCGTAATATCGTACAAATTTCTTTCATCCTTTTCATTTCTTAATAATTTGTTGATTAAGTTTAAATGTTATTGACAATTATCGCATTCTGCATAACTGAAGTCACGTTCGCTGCACTGTTCAATCGTCGCTAATCATGTTTGAATTTTTTTGATCCTTTCATTGTTCTAAAAATTTGTTAAAATAAGTTAAATTGTTATTGACAAGTATCGCATTCTGCACAACTAAAGTCACGTTTGCTGCAATGTTCAATGACGTCGTAATCCCGTCTGAATTTCTTTGAGCCTTTATTTCTACAAAAATCTTGTCAATGATTTTCAATGCCAGTGAAGACTAGTATTTTCACAAACTAAAGTAACGTTTGTATTATTTTAAACATTCATAGTCTTCTTTGATTCAAAATTCCAAAGAATTGCCAAAGGGTAGAGTCGCTCTAAATTTGTGTTGATAATCTAGGTGAGGATATCCTAGAAAATTAGCATAAACCTTAAAAGAATTCAATATGACATTGGATTTCTTCATGATCGGCAAATACAATACAACAGTATAAATCTATCTTTATTAACATTGTATTTGCATCTGAGGCAAATATGAATACTGACCCATGTCGTCGTAATATCGTACAAATTTCTTTCATCCTTTCATTTCTCAATAATTTGTCAATTAAGTTCAAATGTTATTGACAATTATTGCATTCTGCATAACTAAAGTCACGTTCGCTGCACTGTTCAATGTCGGCGTAATCCCGTTTGAAATTCTTTGATCCTTTATCTCTCCAAAACATTTCTGAATGATTTTCAATGCCATTGGCAACTATCGTATTTTGACAAACTAAAGGCACCTTTGTATTATTTGGAACATTCATAGTTATATTCAGTAAAGAATTATGAAAATTTGTGAGAATGAGTGTCGCCACAAACCTGTGTTCATAATCTAGTTTAGGAACACAAATAGATTAGCTTAAAATGCAACTGCATTTACTAGAGGCATGTAAATAATTCGATTCTCGCTATAGTAATACTATATTCTGAATATATCTTCCTTAACCTTGCCTTTGCATCTAGGGCAAATGTAAATACTGACTAATCTAGTCGTGATCCCGTTCAAGTCGCTTTAATCCTGTATCGCCGTCAATATTCGTTGTATAAGTAAGAACTTCACTGGGTACTATCGTATTGTTTTAAACTACAATCACTTTCGTCCTCATTTAAACATTTATAATTACTTGTTCTGTGAGGATTTCCTCGATTGTTGAGCATAGTGTCGTCGTAAACCTGTGTTAATAATGTAAATTAAGAACGAATGTCAATTAACAGAAAATTTAATTTAAGTTATTATGGCAATAGATTACTGAATGATCTGTTAATACTATACAATAGTAATAAATGTATCTACGCCAATTTCGTCTTTGCATCGAGGACAAATGTTAATACTCACCCATGTCGTCGTAATACCGTACAAATTGCTTTGATCCTTTCATTGTTCGAAAATTTGTTAGATAAGTTAAATTGTTATTGACAAGTATTCTGCACAACTAAAGTCACGTTCGCTGCAATGTTTAATGTCGTCGTAATCCCGTTTAAATTTCTTTGAGCCTCTATTTCTACAAAAATCTTGTCAATGAATTTTAATGCCAGTGGCAAGTATAGTATTTCTGCAAACTAAAGTAACGTTCGTATTATTTTGAACATTTATAGTCTTCTTTGATTCAAAATTCCAAAGAATTGCCGAGAGTAGTGTCGCCATAAATTTGTGTTGATAACCTAGGTGCGGATATTCTAGAAATTAGCATAAACCTTAAAAGAATTCAATATGGCATTGGATATTTGCATGATCGGCAAATACAATACAACAGTATGAATCTATCTTTATTAACTTTGTTTTTGCATCTGAAGCAAATATGAATACTGACCCATGTCGTCGTAATATCGTACAAA